>JAPEVW010000025.1:2601694-3041694 GCA_027921565.1 Artemia sinica | reverse complement strand
GACAACTCTTAGTGGTGTAAGGGTACTTAAAACCAAATACTGGGAAATAGATCATCCTTTAGAAATGGTCACGGAAACTTAATCTATTATATATTTTAGTCAGGTAATTTACGCAATGTGAACAAGAAAGCTTTTATAGGATAAAGATCTTCAATCAGAGCTATCAATCACCTTATGGATGGATCTTTATTAATACAGTTGTAATCGGTTTTCAGCGACACTTACCAAAGAACTAAAAATATTTTTTGTGTGTTTCTAGGAATAAAATATTGTGTGGAAATAGTGCACCCCAATTCAAGCAGATATGGCGATCTATTAAATGAATTTATTGTTCAGATCTCTTTTAATTAGATTTTAATCATCTTTAACTAACATCTTTAAGAGACAAAAACTGAAAATTGTCTCAGCGAAAATCTGCATATACATAAATACATATATATATATATATATATATATATATATATATATATATATATATATATATATATATATATATATATATATATATATACATATACATAAATACATATATATATATATATATATATATATATATATAATATATATATATATATATATATATATATATATATATATATATATATAATATATATATATACATATATATATATATATATATATAATATATATACTATATATAATATATATATATATATATATATATATATATAATATATATATATATATATATATATATATATATATATATATATATATATATATTTAGATTAAGAAAGTTTGGATTGTAGATTGTAGACCTCCTTCAAGCTATCTTCAAAAATGTATTCAATACCATCCTCCGCACTGAAATTTTTGTCAGCATTGTTTGAATATTACATTGAAATGTCTTCTATACAAGGAATACTTAATATTGTTTTTGATATTAGATACACCATAATTTGAGGTTCCAGTTTGTTATATTGTGTAGTGATGCAGAAAGAGGAAGAGGGTGTGGGGTTGAGACCTCATCACAGGCAGAGTAGAAACATTTTTGTCTCATAACATCCATGGAACAGAAACTTCAGCCCTCCCTCTTCAAGCATCAACCTGTCGTTTAAAATTATCGATAAGCCTTGTATAAAGCCCCCCATCCCCGAGGGTATGCCATCATACGATCCATATTTTGCTTCTAATTTTGTATGTAGTCAATATAAAATGAATGTTTTTTTTATAGGGAGCTAGCGGCAAAGCTAGGCCTACGATATACATAAAAATGAAAAAAGAAACGTACACCCTTTTGTGAGGATCGGAGAATCACCCATCCTTGTATCAAATTCAAATTTGTATTGCCCCCCCCCCCCCCAACAAAATGAAATCTACACCTGAACGTTTCAGCTCGATTCCCCAGCCGTGAGATACATTGGATTTGTCATAATACTCATCTATGAGGAGAAAATATCCCCCCTTCTTTTTTACCGAATTCTGTATCCCTCTGCACACATAAAATAGTCTTTTTTTCTTTCTTTCTTTTTTTTTACCAAGAAAACTTTATCCAAAAGTAAATAGATTTGCAATATTCTTCTTCTTACAAGCTGAAAAAAGTCTAACATTGAGCTTGAACCAATAACCCTAAGAATGATGGACAGAGACTTTGCCTACTGGGCTAGCCGGGCTTTTTAGCTAGTTTAACACCTTTGGTGGATTGATGTATGTAAATAAATGGGTTTCTCTTGTATTAAAGACTCTTACCAATGATATTAGATAAGGTGATTTGAAAGCTCCATTTAAATGGCTTTATTTATGTAAGATTTATAACCATTCATACAAAAGTGGTACATCTTTAGGCCAATTTTTCCAAATCTTCGCAAGGGGTCCATCAGATCAATCTTGAAGAGCCAGGACAATTTACCCCTTCATTTGAAGGGAAATATGTTCAGATCAAGTGCTCTTGTCAACAAATTTCGGGCCAAAATGTCATCAGACAAAAGTTATGAGTGATAAGACGAAAGTGATTAGATTCAATTTAAAGTTCCATAAAGCATTCCGCTTGGAATCTACTAGTTTCCAAAAGCACACTCTCCTTGCGTAGTCTACTTTTGTGTTGATAATATTTTTATACATTGTATAACTTATTTACTATAAAGATATAAGAAAAGAAAAACGAATAGCAATTAAATGAGCAAATGGAATGACCTTGTAACTTAAACTGAATGAAGTCATACAACCCCTGCTCTGTAAGCTAAAGTTTATCGTGTCCTCTACGAAACACTAATAGCAACTGGATAATTGCAAGTGTGTTTTATCGGCTTATGGCCTTTCAAAATTTTGAGGATAAAATTTGTTTGCCTAAGGCGTATCGAAAACCCTATTTTCAAAGAAAATCCACCTAACCAAAAACGCTGCTTCTCAACCCACTGTAATAAATAAAAAAAAATATCTTCTTTAAATAGGTTAATTATTTTCGGTAAAGCGTGAGTTAAACTATATTGTAAACGACAAAGAATAAAGGGCTGGCAACTTGCTCACATTGAAGATAATTTGGTTTGTGTTAAGTTTCAACATCAATTTTTCCTTTCATAAAAATTCACCTTTTCTTTTTATTTAATCATACCAAAGGATAGACTCCCTAATCAGTTAGCACTATTTACAGTTAAATCCTGGCTTTGAGCCAAATTTTGGAGGCACACTTTTGTGTAAAAAGCAAGGGTTTATGCATAAGTGCCATGCGCCACTAGAAAATTTCCCAGGAGATTCAAGTGCTACCAGGAGCTTTGTTTTTACGAAGGCCACACGGATATATTTGTAATTTTCCTATTTTCATACATATTTTTTAGTGCCTTCCTCCTATCCAGAGGGTATTGACCCCAAACCCTATTTTTCTGCCAGCGCCCAGGGTTGAAGGGTTGGTAGTCCTTCTCATATTTAGGTTTATTTTAAATTTTACCGACGGTCCTCACTTTCACGGGAAAATATTGTTTTTATTTATCATTTAACTATACCAAGGGGCTGAAACAGCATACCCTCTCATGAATTGACACTGCTTATAGTTATATCCTGGCTTTGTACCTAATGTTGGTAACGACGAAACAACAATGTAAATAATTGCTTCTACGTTATAAAATTGACATAAAAAGGTATTTTTGCTCTGCATGCACTGAACATCATAAGACTTATGAATAATTGCTTAACGACAAGTTCAAGAGTTCATCCTTATGGAACGAGCAAAACCCCTGCTGACAGTGAAAATGAAGTGTCGAGCTGCGTGTCGCAGCATGCCATCTATCTTACAGAAGAATCGGATAGATTTTTATCGCGACACTGTCGGTTTCTTTATGATTAGGATCTGATTTAATTCGGCTTTCATCGAAGGGGGGTCGGCCTTGTCCCTATGTCACTTTCAGTTCATCGACTAGTCACCACATTCTTTCAGTGACAGGTTTGAAGCTAATCGATTACAGTAAGGGGTAGCAAATAAATTCAACCATTCTACCCAACCCACTTGCTGCTCTAGTAGCATACCCAAAATTCTTAAAGGGACTACAAAAAGGTAAATTAGCATTTTTTAATAGGTAGCTTATTAGACAATAAATTTACTCAGTGGTTACTGAAATTCAAACCAAATGTTTGGCGGTTTTCTAAATTTCTGCACTAATCGGATAATTACAAAGAATGCATTTTAACTTGGAGCTCTGCGACCATTCGCTTTATAGAACCAATATCAAAATTCAGTGCTATCTAGGGACGAATCTCCATCATGTTTATTGGGGGGGGGCAAGAGGCGTCCATATTTGGATAGTCAAGGGGCATGGGATAAATAATTATTTGTTTCTCTACATTATTAGGGGGATAACTTCCAGCAAAATGAAAAGCAGTATTCAATAATCAGAGACTATCGAAGATTTTAGCTGGATACAAATTGTTTTTTTTTTTTTTTTTTTTTTTTTTTTTTTTTTTTTTTTTTTTTTTTTTAATCAATGAATCTTTTTTATGAGATATTGTGTCAAAAATCTACAAGCAAGTCCAAATATTGCTTAAGATTTGCATGCTTCACTCGATTTCTATGAACAGAGATACCATTTGGAGGTACAATGTAACATATCTCCCGCACTCCAATCCCCTAAGGTTCAAAAATCACATCATGTATTTGAAAAGGGGAATTGTTCAACTAAACAAGTTGAAACATACTAAGTTGCACTGTCCTTCCATAATATGAGGAATCTTATATTGGATATTCTAAACCGAGAACTGAATCTAAATCTGGTATCTTTTCCCTACAGTCAGCATTACCCCTCGCAGTGTATCTGTAATAGTTTTTCAATAATAGGACCTTGACAGCACACTTAAATAATTTTACAAGATTTTTTCCTAAGAAGTAGTACTTTTTAAAATAAAGCTAATTTTCAATCCACTCCTCAGTTCAACATAATTTTTTCTGATTTTTCGAACCATATTAAGGAAATATGAGTCTAAAAAATTATTTAGCTCAACCGAAAAAGTAAAGGGAGCAAGTAAAGAGTGAAGCTTTGAAAAGAATGGGGTGAATGAGGAGCCTATATAGCTGTACTAGCCTCTTGGCGGCTCACTGCATGATCAACTATTGAAAATAGTGGTATTTTGGTAAATGGTTTTTTGGATGCCTTTTTCTTTGAAAAATAGCTTTCTTCTACTTAATATGAAAATTTTCGAAAAGACTAATATTAGCATGAGTCGTCTAACTTTGATGTTGATTTACATAGCAAAAATATTCCATCTGAGGGTTTGAAAGTTTATTTAATTCTGGCTCTATAATTTCAATTTAAACCAATAAATCACTCCAAGATCCAATTTGTCTTGTTACAATCTGAAACATGGTTTTCGAAGAATGCAAATGAATAAAATTCTTACATTAGTCTTAGGACCTCTAGCTAGTTTTCTACACAAAGAGTGAGAAAGTTATTCGAAACCACCCACTGTGCCACAATGGTGATTGATGCACTGCAAAATTTTCAAGCTGTAAAAGTATGCACAGAAGCTAAGGATGCGATTTAGTAGGAACCATCGCCCTCCCGTTGTTTCTGTGCATGGAACGGCGAAAGCACTTTTGAAAGGTTTTTTTTTTACCAATGTCCCTACTTCGTGAAACAGTGCCAAACACCTTCGAGCATAAATTCCAAGATCGACAATCGATTTCGAGATATCGATTATCTGTATAATTAACCCCCCAGTTTCAAATCATGGCATAGAAAATTAGCGATCTCTGCTGTTTTGTGACGTAAAACGAAATTGTTGCCCCGGGTAGGGACAAAGTGCAACAGAGCTGAATTCTAAGATAGCCCTTCAGTTTAGAAGCATCGAAAAGCCATATATGCAGTCCTTTTAGTTTTGGATGAGACATTTCTCCTTAGTTTTAGATAAGGCATTTCATCCAGTCCGTAGAAAATGGCTGGCACTTACATAGAATACAAATGCAGCATTATTAACGGTTATACAGTTGTACACACTTGTACAACAGCTATTCGAGGGGGAGAGGCTGCCTCAAACCTAAAATGTATATTTTTGGAGCTGAATCTTCAAATTTTTATGGGAGGTCCTTCAGATCAACATGGTTGGGGATTTACCTTCTAATTTCTTAAAATTTGGATATGTTTGAACTAAAAGTGCAATACGGATGCCAAGGGTGTAGCTCATCTTATTACAGAAATATTTTTAGAAGGAGCATTAAAAGGTCTAAAAGAAATATTCAACGACCACATTCATATACTTACCTGCACAAAGACGAAATAGGCGGATGCATCCCCCAGGAGCAATACTAAGGTAATAACCCCTCCCCTCTCCCTCTCATTGAATATTTTAGAATTACGACCTGAGAAATTATCTTTGGCGTTTCACACCCCCCTTTAAAAAACATTGAGGCCTTAACTTTTTCAAGAGGGGGATTTTCATTTTCGCAGCATTGTTATACAGAACTTAAACCTTGTGGTACTGAATGCGAGTGGAGGGATGAAAACTCATCTCATATCTAGGATATCCTAAAATGATGTTAAAATGGACAGTGCATAATTAAATAGAAAAATAACAACTGGAAATAAAGAGGGACGTTAAACATTAAAACAGATAGAAATTACGTAATACATGAGAGGGACTCCATCCCCCCTAAATCGCCAACACAAAAACTTAGGTTATAATTTATTGAGAATATAATTAACATTTATAATATGCTGAAACTTTAGTATGTATTTTTCAAAACCTAAGGGAAGCAACAATTTTGTTGCTTTCGAATTCTGTCATTAAAAATACCATAAAAAGCGACTGTTCAAAGAAAATACCAGATTTAAAAAATATACATCTTATCTAAAAATACCAAAAAAGAAGTTATTTCAAAATCTAGAGGGGTGAAAAATCCCCCACTGACACCACAGAGTGAAAAGACACGTGTGAATAGAAACCATGGTCTGAATCTGAAAGAAGGAGTTTTGATAACAATATATGAATGTATGCATGTTCACTTTTTACCCTAATTAAAACTTTCAAAATTAATTAATTTTAAGCTTAAAAAAAAAACTTAACAGTTCTTAACGAAAAAAAATTGCCATAAGAATTTTCTATGCTTTTCAAAATAGATTAAAGTGCTTCCAAAAGGGGTTCAATCTACATAATGGAGGTTTCAAGCTCCTATATCTACAAAATTTCCTATTCAATCCGAGAAGGATGGTCACGAATGCATTTTTTTTCATGGATTATTATGTGAAATGAGTGGTCAATATATCAGTAGAGGATCATTCTACCGGATATTTTGAAGTTCTAGTCCCTTTCTAAGTAACAATAGAGATCAAGCCGCAAGAAAGTGTTGAATTATTCTGTATTATGGCGCAAAACAACAACTTAGGCCCGAGTTTCTAGATAACCAATTGACTTAGAACTATCCAATAGATATCTATACAGCCTTCCCCTTATAGAAGACATACTGGCTTGAACTGGTAGATTTGCCCCTAAAAATATATGAACAAAAATTACAGAAACATGCAAAATGAATCACTATCATAGGCAGCGCAATAGCGCTGCCTAAGTAAAGAACGATGTTGGCACAAAGTATTATTTTTTTTTTTTGGGGGGGGGGGGGGGGTTCTTGGTCTTAGACCAGGGCACTCCGTATCGAAGGAGTTGTCGTAACAAACTTCGAAAAGAGCTCATTCGATTGGAAATTGAAGTGGCTTGTGCCCTTTTTTATAGCCGAAAGTGATTAGAAGGCAACTAACACCCCTTCCATGCCCACCATTTCCCCAAACACATCCAATCAAAATTTTAAGATAGCCATTTTGTTCAGCGTAGTTGATTTCCAGATAGTCATTATGTTTTTGAGGAGGACACTCCCCCACATCTTTCAGGAAAAGGGTTATAAGTTATGCCCTGGGGCATATAAGGTTTTTTATAGAAAGCGTTGTCGTAGAAACTTCAAAAAAGGCTCGTTCGATTGAAATTCAAAGGGCTAATGTCCTTTTTAATAGTTAAAAGTGATTAGAGGGCAGCTATCCCCCTGTAAACTTTGGAAGTAGGTTTTTCCGGGTTGAAACCTATAATCAAATTCTATGTATCTGTCAAAAGTCCATTTCCTAGATAAAGCCCATTTCCTTGATGACTAGATTAATTCTGAATATTTGCTATAATTCCTAGAAGCTGACAGATTAAAATAGAGCAGTTCTGTCAAACGCCCTGATGTGCATCTGCATATTGTGCTGAATATGAATATAAGTTACCAATTTAGATTACTTGAACCAGTTCGAATTCTGTATCTGTCCTCGCCATATGTACATTCACTGTATTATATGTATAAATAAACATTTTATACTCTAAACATAAACTATGTGATGGTTAGAGACTCTAGACATCCTCCACTGGTAGAACCCAGATAATGAGCCAACGCTACCATAAGACTTCAAAGAGAAGCAGTCACATTTTCAGAGAAGTAGACAACTCACAGAGAGGTGAATACAAAATTTTACAAAGTGGTGCAGCGGTATTTGCCGGAGAGGATTACAGTTCTTACCATTTCAATCTGCGGTTGTTACATATCAAGTTAACATTTTCTTTTGAGGCCCATCACCTACATTGTCGTCATAAATTTCTTTACCTTCCAATTTTGGTAAAATTTATCTTTGTCAACTGTAATTGTGGCGTAGAGACTATCCGCTGAAAGCTGTTTTGGCTCGTGCACAATTATGTTATTGATATGTGCTAAAAAACTTTTCATCGTTTGACGTCGGAAGTTGAGAATTGTTGTCGTTTGCAGCGTCAAAGATTCCAGATTCCAGGTACCAGCTTCAGTTCCAGCTTCAGTTCCAGGTTCCCGCTTCAATTTCAGGTTGTCGCTCCAGATAGAGATCAGTATGTTATTGCAGTATAAACGGTGTTGGGAATTGATGTCAAGTTAAAATGAGGATGTAGCTAGGTTTTATGCTGACTAAGTGGACAGGAGAAATTCTTTCTTTGAAATAGGAAAAATAGAAAAATAAAAATGACAAGCAAAAGATGTATGACCAACTTTTCTCAAATGATGTATTTACTTCCTTTTGATATCTTACAAATAGTGAAAGAATCGAATAATTTGTGAAAAAAATTAAAGCTTTGGTAAAAGGAAAGTAAAGGAAAATCTCATTGTGTTTCTGTTGAAGATTATCATTTTGTTTAAGTGTTCTCTTCAAACTTAAGTTTTTTTAAAAAAAAAAGATATTCTGACGATGTGCAAATTTTTCTATTAAGTGCAGCTATGCGAATTTTATGCGAACTTAGCATGACAATATAAATTGAAATGAAAGCGCCAATGGGGAAAATATTTTCTTGTGTCTTGTTGATTCAGTTTCGGTGTCAGTATTTTATTTTATGTTCTTGTTAAGTGTACTTTTGTTTGAGGATAGAAAATCTTTTTCTTTGAAAAAAAAATGGAAACCCCGGGGAGAATCTGTAAGCTTTGGAAGTAGGTTTTTCCGGGTTGAAACCTATAATTAAATTCTAAGTTTATGTCAAAAGTCCATTTCCTAGAGAAAGCTCATTTCCTTGATGACTATATTAATTCTGAATATTTGCTATAATTCCTAGAAGTTGACACGTTAAAACAGAACAGTTCTGTCAAATGTCCTGATGTGTATCTGCATATTGTGCTGAATATAAATTACCAATTTAGATTACTTGAACCAGTTCGAATTCTGTATCTGTCCTCGCCATATTCACTGTATTATATGTATAAATAAACATTTTATACTCTAAACATAAACTATGTGATGGTTAGAGACTCAAGACATCCTCCACCGGAACCCAGATAATAGGCCAACGCTACCATAAGACTTCAAAGAGAAGAAGTCACATTTTACACAGATGTGGACGACTCACAGAGAGGTGAGTACAACACTTAACACCCCCTCTCACGCCCACCATTTCCCCAAGCATATCAAATCAAAATTTTGAGATAGCCATTTTGTTCAACGTAGTTGAAAGTTCTGGAAATTAGGTCTTTGAGGATGACAACCCCCCTCCCACAGTCCTCAGGGCAAGAGTTGTAAGTTATGCCCTGGGGGCATATAAGGTTTGTTGTCGTAGAAACTTCAAAAAGGGCTCATTTGATTGGAAATTAAAATGGCTAGTGCCCTTTTTAATAGTCGAAAGTGATTGGAAGGCAACTAAAACCCCTTCTACGTCCACCATTTATGCAAACACATCCAATCAAAATATTGAGATAGCCATTTTGTTCAAAGTAGTTGAAAGGTCCGGAAATTATATATAAGAGGATGCCACTCCCCCCACAGCCCTCAGGGTAAGGGTTGTAAGTTATGCCCTGGGGGCATATAAGGTTTTATGGAAAGTTTTGTCGTAGAAACTTGAAAAAGGGCTTATTCGATTGGAAATTCAAAGGGCTAGTGGATTTTTTAACAGTCGAAAGTGATTTGAGGGCAACTAACCCCCTCTCACGCCCACCTTTTCCCCAAACACATCCAATCACAATTTTTAGATAGCCATTTTGTTCAACGTAGTTAAAAAGACTGGAAATTATGTTTTTGAGGATGACACTTCCCCCACAGCCCTCAGGGCAAGGGTTGTAAGTTATGCCCTGGGGACATATAAGGTTTTTATAGATAGTGATGCTGTAGAAACTAGTAAAAGGGTTCATTCGATTGGAAATTAGAAGGGCTTGTGCCGTTTTTAATAGTCGAAAGTGATTGAAGGATAACTAACACCCCTCTCACGCCCACCATTTCCCCAAACACATCCAATCAAAATTTTGAAATAGCCATTTTGTTCAACGTAGTTGAAAGTTCAGGAAATTAGGTTTTTGAGGATGAAACTTCCCCCACAGCCCTCAGGGCAAGGGTTGTAAGTTATGCCCTGGGGGAATATAAGGCTTTTTCTTTATAGAAAGCGTTGTCGTAAAAAACTTCAAAAAAGAATCATTCAATTGGAAATTGAAACGACTAGTGCCCTTTTTAGTAGTCGAAAGTGATTGGAGGGCAACTAACCCCCTCTCACGCCCACCATTTCCCCAAACACATCCAATCAAAATTTTGAAACAGCCATTTTGTTCAACGTAGTTGAAAGTTCAGGAAATTAGGTCTTGAGGATGACAACCCCCCCCCCCCCCCCACAGCCCTGAGGGCAAGAGTCGTAAGTTATGCCCTGGGGGCATGCAAGGTTTTTATAGAAAGCATTGTCGTAGAAACTTCAAAAAGGGCTCATTTGATTGGAAATTTAAATGGCTAGTGCCCTTTTTAATAGTCGAAAGTGATTGGAAGGCAACTAACACCCCTCCCACGCCACCATTTATCCAAACACATCCAGTCAAAATTTTGAAATAGCCATTTTGTTCAAAGCAGTTGAAAGGTCCGGAAATTATATCTAAGAGGATTACACTCCCCCACAGCCCTCAGGGTAGGGGTTGTAAGTTATGTCCTGGGGGCATATCAGGTTTTTATGGAAAGCTTGTCGTAGGAACTTGAAAAAGGGCTTATTCGATTGAAAACTCAAAGGGCTAGTGCCCTTTTTAATAGTCGAAAGTGATTTGAGGGCAACTAACCCTCTCTCACGCCCACCTTTTCCCCAAACACACCCAATCACAATTTTTAGATAGCCATTTTGTACAACATAGTTAAAAGTTTTAGAAATTAGGTCTTTGAGGATGATAAACCCCTCAGAGCCTTGGGGCAAGGGTTGTAAGTTGTGCCCTAGGGGCATATAAGGTTTTTATAGATAGCGATGTTGTAGAAACTTCAAAAAGGGCTCATCCGACTGGAAATTGGTGTGGCTTGTGCCCTTTTTAATAGCCGAAAGTGATTGGAGGATAACTAACACCCCTCTCACACCCACCATTTCCCCAAACATTCAATCAAAATTTTGAGATAGCCATTTTGTTCGACGTAGTTAAAAACCCTGAAAATTATGTTTTTGAGGATGACACTCCCCCCCCCCACAGCCCTCAGGGCAAGGGTTGTAAGTTATGCCCTGGGGGCACATAAGGTTTTTCTTATAGAAAGCGTTGTCGTAGAAACTTCAAAAAGGAATCTTTCAATTGGAAATTGAAACGGTTAGTGCCCTTTTTAATAGTCGAAAGTGACTGGATGGCAAGTAACCCCCCTCTCACGCCCACCATTTCCCCAAACACATCCAATCAACATTTTGAGATAGCGATTTTCCCAACGTAGTTGAAAGGCCCGGAAATTATGAATTTGAGGATGAAAACCCCCCTCACAGCCCCAAGGCTCAGTTCAAGGGTTGTAAGTTATGCCCTGGGGCATATAAGGTTTTTATAGCTTTCGATTGGAAATTGAAAGGGCTAGTGCCTTTTTTAATACTTGAAAGTGATTGGAGAGCAACTGACGCCCCTCTCACGCCCACCATTTCCTCAGACACATCCAATCAAAATTTTGAGATAGCCATTTTGTTTAACGTAGTTGAAAGTTCAGGAAATTAGGTCTTTCTGGATGACAACCCCCTCACAGCACTCAGGGCAAGGGTTGTAATTTATGCCCTGGGAGAATATAAGGTTTTTATAGAAAGTGTTGTCGTAGAAACTCAAAAAGGGCTCTTTCGATTGGAAATTGAAAGGGCTAGTGCCCTTTTTAATGGTCGAGACTGATTGGAAGGCTTGACATTTTTATAGTAAAGATCGATGTGTGTACAATGTATTATTCTTTTTTTTTTCTTTTTTTTTTGTTTAGACCAGGGTATTTCGTATCAAAGGAGTTATCTTAGGAACTTCGAAAAGGGCTCATTCGATTGAAAATAGAAAGGGCTAATGTCCTTTTCAATAGTCGAAAGTGATTGGAGGGCAACTAGTCCCCCTCCCACGCCCACCCTACCATTTGCCCATTATGTTTAAAAACTAAATGTTGTCTAAAGATTAAATCAAAATGCACTGCGTTAATGCTAATTCCCAATAAGGCATCTCAGCAGTATCCCAAGAACGACTGAGGCCAGAGGGTATTATATTCAAACTTTCGGGGCTACTTCTGCTGTTAAAATTTAACCAAATCAAAATAGCGTAAGTGTATCCAAGCTGTCAAAGAAAGTAAACAGATTTTTTTGCGAAGGGTATCAAGTTTTCTATTTCAGGTCAACTAGAGGAGGTATGAACCTAAATTAAACACTACCACTCGTGTCCAAATTTTTAAAAGGGTGTAAGTTGTTAAAAATTGCTGAAAATTTTCTCCAGCATACAAATAGCAGACCAAACTATAAAGTATGAAAAAAACGAAAAGATTTATAGAATTATTTTCTTTTTCCCTGAAAAGACTATACCAATATAAAACGAACAGAAATTAATTTAAAAAACTTTTTCTACAAAATAAGTTTTTCAAAGAAAAGTAAAGAGCTCCATTAAACCAAAAATTAGCAAAAATAAAATAAAATAATCTACCAAGCGTGAAACTACCACAAATCAGCATTGATAAATAAATGAAACCCAAAACGAACAGAAATTACAATAAATAACCGAGTTAAACTCAAAACGAGCAGAAATTAACATGAGTAGGGCTCAAAACCCCTTTGCCTTCCCAAGGCCAGAACATGATTTGCACTTTACTGAACAAATAAATGTGCATTGTCAGTTTAATATTCATATACTGATATTTAGTAATCAAAAAGTTATTATTATTTGATTTATTAAAGTTATTATTTGAAAAAACTACGTTTTCTAAAGCGTTAAAGAGGCTGACTCACAAGTTCGAACCTTAAAACGTACAGGGATTAGACGGTACAGTTGGGGGGCTGCCACCCCCCAAACCCCCCGCTTTTGCAGCCTCTTTTCTTAAGATTTTTATTTTGGGGGTCTTCCGCCCCCCTCAACCCCCGCTTTTTCCCTTGCGAAGAAATGCTTTGCAACACGAACGAAGTCTGCTTGAATTTTTTACCGTAAGAACATCCTATTGCATCTCTTTGATTAGAAACAGTACTGAGCCTGTTTGCTGGATTTTTTACAGGAGATTTTTCCCTAACCGATAACAAGCTATAATGTGATGAACTTGGTACGACCAACTGATTGCAGGCTACAGGACTTAAAAAACCTTAACAAAAGAGGCTGCAAAAGCGGGGGGTTTGGGGGGCGGCAGCCCCCCAACTGTACCTCCTAATCCCTGTACGTTTTAAGGTTCGAACTTGTGACTCGTAGTTTTTTTCAAATAATTTCTGTACGTTTTTGTACAGTTTATTACTTATTATTGCTTGACTAACTGTTAGCTGATCGTGTCAGGAGTTAAAGTTGGGGGGCTGCCCCCCCCCCCAACCCCCTCGCTTTTGAAGATTCTTGTGTTAAGGCTTTTAATTACTGAATACTCAAATCAAATGCACAGTAAGATTTTCTTTTTTTAACTTTTCTTCGAGCATGTGGGTATACGGCATGTTATCAAAGCAGTGGAGACTTACCTATAAGTTGAAGGCCGACTGTGATATTCTTCTGGAGACGCCTGTTGAGCCGAAGGATTTAAAAGATTGGATTTAAAAAAGAAACTGAGTTTCTTTTTTAAACTTTAAATTTAAGAGATACTACTTTAAATTCAATATATTAAAAATTTACTCTGACGGGGAATCGAACCCGAGCTTTCAGCATGACAGACAGGAATAGTGACCGCTGTACTATCAGAGACTCTTGTTTAGTTATTTTTATTGGCTCGGCAACAGAAAAAACCCAACGGTTTTTTTGTCAAAGTCTCTGCAATCTATTTTCGACGCAAGCAAATACAAAGTAAGATTTTCGTTTTTCGACAAAAAAAAACTTCTGAGAAAGAGCTGGAATTTTTGGAAGCTTGTAGTCGGTCTTGTCAGGTTAAGAGGACTATTTTGATCTAATTTAATAATGAAATACTATGCTTTTAGGAGATTCAAAAATTAACATGGGCTCTTATGGGAAAACGAGGTTTTTCGTAAATTTAAATTCGGGGGATAATTTTTTCGGTCTGAAAATATCAAAAGGCCCTAACAGGTCGAATTCCGGTTCGAATGAGTCCTCAGTAACCCGGATCCGTTGCCAACTGTGGCCTGTAGGCGTGGCTGAAAAAAAAATTGATGAACATTAAGTGGCTATATTTGGTTTTTGGAAAACAGGGAAGGAGTGATCGGATTGAGCTGAAACTTTGAGGATAGGCTCCCAGGCCCTAGGAAAGCTTGTCCTCTAAATTTCAGCCCGATCGGACGTTAAAGGGTGGCTATGGTGGGAGGGTCGAAACTTCCGGTCCACTTTCCCCATGAAGATAAAGTCAGAAGGGGGTGAAATTTTGCATGTTTCTTAGTTTGAGCTTAGGCTACAAAATGCAATCACCGCCGTCTCTCTGCGACCGCTAGGACCGGAAATCGCTTAACATTGTGGTGGGTCGCCTCTTTAAAGAGGCACAAGTGTGCCTCCTTGATAAAAGTAAAAACATTTATATTTTTTCAGTAAAGTGCAAATTGTCAGTATTGTCAGTTTAATATACATATTCTGATATATATTCTTATAGTCTTAATACTTCTTTATTTATTAAAGTCAAAAAAGTGAAAGCATTTAAAATTATTTTGTTTTCAGTAAAGTGCAAATTATGTTCTGGTCTTGACAAGGTGTTGGGGATGTTAATATGTTAATTTTTACTCGTTTTGAGTTTGAATCGGTTATTTATTGTAATTTCTGTTCGTTTTGTGGTGATTTGTGGTAGTTTTGCGCTTGGAAAATTATTTGAATTTATTTCTACTCATTTTTGGCTTAATGAGGCTCTTTACTATTTTTTGACAAACGTGTCTTATGGAAAAAGTTTCAAAATTAATTTCTGTTTATTTTTTATTGACATAGTCTTTTTCATTGAAAACAATATTTTATATCTTTTGTTTTTTTTCTATTAGACTCCATAGGTTTTACTTTGAAGATTATTTGACTTTATTTCTGCTCATATTTAGTTTAATGAGGCTCTTTTAATGAGGACGGCTCTTATTCTGTCCTAAACTTATTCCGTATGTTTCCCATTAACAAACACTATCTGTAAGTAATTAAATAAAACAAAAAACAAGTTTATCAACTGAAAGTAAGGAGCAACATCAAACCTTAAAACGAACAGAAATTATTACGTATATGAAAGGGGTGGGCTCCTGCTCAAGACCTCGCTCTTTACGCTAAAGGTTTCTTTCATAGGATTTTAAAATAAAGCTTATTATTCTAATTAAACGGCCATTGTGTTTCAGGAATCGTTCTTAAAGAATTAGGACAAAAGTCAAAACTTTAGCGTAAAGAGCAAGAGCAAGGTCTTGTGGAAGGGGCAACTCCTTTCATATACGTAAAGATTTCTCTTCGTTTTTTTTCAGCTTTAATGTTGCTCCTTGTTTTCAGTGGAAAAAAAACTTTTTTTTTAATTTAATTTCTGAAAACCTTATTTTCCAGGGGGGGGGGTATTTTTCCGGTGGGGGGTAAACACCAGCCACCTTTAATTCAGATGCTTTAATTAAGATGATGGGGCTAATCAAGTTCACTTTCCGATGAGACGCAAAATCAGCCAAAATTAAGGAAATCCTTTCCGGTGACTAAATTAAAAAAAAAATCTTCAACAGAATATAAGGAGCAGCACTAAAATAAAAACAAACAGAGATTATTCCGCATTTGAGGGGATCACCTCTTCCTCAAACGCCACTTTTTAAGCTAAAGTTTGACTTTTTGTCACAATTTTTTAAGAAAGGCTGCTCATACACTAAGACCAATGAATTCGAATGAGAAGTATTTTAAAGAACTTTGAGACTTTGGCGTAAAGCGCCGGAGTTAAGGAAGGGGTAGCCCCCTCATATACGCAATTATTTCTGTTCGTTTTAAGCTTTAATGTTCCTCTTTAATTTCAGATGAAAAAAAAATTGATGCGTAATTGATGCGTATTTTTAAGGTTTTTAAAAATTTACTTTCTGACCGGTTTTTTAAATCATCCCAGGAAATCCCCTTCCCTACTCCCGTATAAAATTCCCCCCGACAACTATCCTCTCCATGGTAAATTTGTCCATGGAAAACCCCTCCCCATGCAGAAAATCATCCCTCCCTCCATAGGAGAATTCCGTATATTTCCCAATAACAAATTCCCTATGTGAACAATGGGCAAATTGCGTAGCTTACAGCCCTTTCCCAATGGGCTATTTGGGGACTTGCCAACCCCAAAGGCATAGTTACTGGACAAGTCAACTATGCTGAAATAAACAGTTATAAACAGTAATTTTGGCTATATATCTTTAGGGAAAACGGGGAGCGGGAGGGGGACAGTAGCCCTCTAATCTTTTTGGTCACTTAAAGAGGACACTAGAATATTTGATTTCCGTTCAATTAATTCCCCCTCCGAGTCTTCTAGGACCATTTGTTCAATGCAATCGCCCCTGGAAAAACAGCAACAAATAAACACGCATCCGTGATCTTTCTTCTGCAAAAAAAAAAAAAAAAAAAAAAAAAATACAAAACAAAACAAATTCCTCATTTTGTAGGTAGGAGCTTGAAACCTCTACAATACGATTCTCTGATATGCTGAATTTAACGATTTAATATTCATAAAAATCGCTTGACTTTTTGGGGGTGCTTCCTATTTCTTCGAAAACAAACTTTAGTATACCTATTTTTTGGAGGGCCTGTCCCCCTCCCCCTTTCTAGAAATATGTGTAAAAACACCAGAAGTAAGAGAGGTAGGTTTTACCACAAGATGATTCAAGATGGTGTCTATATTAAGTATTTGCGCGGCAAGTGTTGTTTGGGCTTGATTTTTTTTTCAGTCATTTTTCTTTCTCGATACAGTTTACTCGATTATTCTTTTTTCTTAGTATTTGTTCTTTTCTTTTGTCAAATGCAAGAATTCGTAATATGTACTTCACTTCACATAAAGTATTCTTATTTCCAAATGTTACAAAATTTTATCCTTCAAATGAGTCTTTAGTCTTCCAGAGATCAGCTGACCGTTTCCATCAACACCCTTATGTCTTTTTCCATCAACACCTTTATATTATAATATAAAAGCAGGGCCTCAGCAATTATCAGGACTGAACACAAGAACTTCTGTGCCATTGTTTTTCAAAGTCTTTCCATTGTTTTGTAATAACAAAAAGACAGGCAAATAACGTGGAAAAAATAAGAAACTATAGGAAATCGTGACGTTCAGGGAGGAACAGAATCTGAAGGCCCTTGCTTATGTGCCTCTTTCGCACATACTGCTTGCCTGCTTATTACACAATTATTCTGCACAAATTTCAATTTGAAAGCAATGCTTTATTAGTGTACACTTCAGGTGAACCGACAAAGTTATCATAAAGCAGATTCAAAGAGAAAGCCGACCGTTTCTCCCAAGCCAAAAGAAATAAGTATTGTAAAGAAAGAGAGTATTAATTTCAGTTTCCATGCGTTTTATCACACTTTTAATTACCATGGAGAGGGGCTTTGCTTCTGGTCACACAAACGGTTAAACAAACGATAAGCACTTCAAACGGTGAAATTCAAAAGCTCCGCTGTATCACTTGCTAAACAAACAAACGGAGGGGAAGCGTGAAACTTCGAAGTGAAATCTGATAGTCCTTGGAGGAGGTTGCCGCACACAGAAGCTACGGTTTTTGATTATTAACCCTGTGATGTTTACTCGATTATAATATTGTGTTTCGGGCGGGTTCACTAAGGTTAGACTACTCTAGTCGGGTCTGTTTTCTAAGATTGGTTTCTAGCACCAAATTTATTTGAATAATCGTTCATCCGTTAATTTCTGCAGCTAATTTCTTAGTGGATCGACCCAGTACTTGCAGATGACTGGAAATATGTCACAACTGATCAGAATATTGCTACATACTTTTTTAAGGGGTAGCAACCCCAGATTTTAACATTACTAAAATTTCTGAGTATAGTACAGAGTTACCAGAGAAATAGAAAATTTTACGTAAAAAATGTGCTCTTTCAGTCTTTAAAATAGAAACTGTGCAAGAGCGAACGTATTTACTGACCCGAATAAGAAATTATAAGGTTTGTCACGTACAATTTTAGAAGAAATATTTTAAATTTTACCTTTAGAATTTTCTTATTTCATAGCGTATTAATTACAGTTTCTCTTCGATTTAAGTTTTTGGTTAATTTTGTTAAAGGATAACAATGTGTAGCTTGGCTCAATGTATCACTAATATAAGAAAAAAACATCATACTTTGCCTGAAATTTAAGCAGCATTACCAAACTTAATTTTTAAACAGACTTTGGCTAAATCATGCACAAAATATTTTGTGACACATTTTTGAAAAAAAACAGGCTACCTTCATATACATGCTACATGCTTTCTCACTTAAATTCGAGTTTTCATGTAATAATTATAGAAGAGGCCCAAGTTCCAAAGGCGATGAATTTACAATTTGGATTATGTGCGTAAATGAAAAATTAAGAACAGCGAAATTACAGTAGAATATAATAATCATAACTTCATAATTTTTAGAATAGAATAGTTCATAATATCTAAAATGCAGATAATTAACTTCTCGATACCTAGAGCCAGCATCCCTTCCACTAACTCCCTCTCCGACTAACCACCCACCCCTCCCCTGAAGCACTCTATATGGCCAAATCTTGTATAGTAGCTTTATTTAACAAGATCAACCAACTGAATAAATAGTAGGAACAACAAGGAAAAGAATAAATATTACTGTAATTTACTATTTTCCAAAACTTCCACTTTCCAACTATATTTTAAAAAATGAGCAGAAACAAACTTCAATGCAGGAAAAAACCAGCTAGACGTACTTTCTGATATACAAAATGAGCTATGTTTTAGCAAAAAGCTAAAATATGTTTTTATACTTCTTTTAAGTTGCTTCGACGGTTTATAATAATTATTTTTCCAAAAATTTCTAGTTATAGCTTTCAGACATTGAATTTTTATTCTCTAGTAAATCTAAAAGTTTATTCTATTATTTGCACTTACCTCTAAAAGCATTTAGTTTAATTATCAGCTTTGCGCTCATTTCTTTGTGGAAAGTTTAATAAGTTTGGGTATGGACTATTTACACTTTATTCCAATACATCTATCCATCTATTTATCTGGTCTCTGCTTCCTGAATCACGAATCCTGATTGAAAAGAATATAATAAACGCTGATAATAAATATAACCAATAAATAATGATAGAACAATTTAAGGATAAATGTTAAATCTCACTTCTTTTTAAATACGTAAATTAGACCGGTTTTATTTTTGACCCACGTACACTTGTAATTTTCTTTCAGCATTATTATCTACTTTTAACCTTGTTGTTTTTGGTATTTCTTTTTATCAACTTCAGGGAGTTGCCAGCCCCTCAATTGATTTTTTGTATATATCTGCCAAACTATTAAAAATTTTTTTTTGGAATTGTACAATTATTGAATTCACCAAAATCTCACCTTAGTTCCTCCAGAAGAACTCAGGGGGGCAGTGAGTAGTCTCCAATCTTCTCTCGTGAGCCTCGGCGTCGATGGCCTCCCACCCTGGAATGAGACTCGTCTTGAGGGATACTCTATCACGTTCTAACCTCCCACGGAGCGTGTTCTTTGTTCTTCTCAGTGATGGGTGCCTTTCGGTTGCCAGTAATGCACCATTTTAGGAGGTCTATGAACTGGCATACGGAGGATATGTCCAGTATCGCCATCTTCGTTGCTTATTGTTGACGTTTCTTTAGCGAGAGCAACCCTCATCATCTTCCAGGCTTGGGACTGGCTGAAGAGAATCGAACGACTTGCTTCAGGCCGAGTTCAGACAAACACTCCATTAATATGGATACAAACCATGCCAAAATTTGATTTTCCATAAGAATATGTGCTCTTCCAGGTAGAGGACTGTAAACCTCCAGTCAAGCTTTTCCAACGATGATAATTTCGTTCGTGTGGTTTTATGTCAATTGGACTTTATATTTTAGAGACTTCTGCTTCCTTTTCAAAATTCTCAAAATCTCTGATCGTAATCACAAATGACTGTTTAGTCAAAAATAAAAATGACTATTTTCAAGATCAAGCTTTGTGAGAAATATTTGTCACTAAATAGTTTCTTTAAAAGTCCGAACACTAGATAAAACTATCCTTAGCCAACTCTGCGCATCTTCCTCAGTTACGATGGGACTTAGAATACCGGGAGTAGAAATAATCACTACATATACTCTACCCAAAAGACACCTAAATTTTCAGAGGTTGCTCAATGCAATTTCATCAACTTTTGTAGTCTAGCAATACAGAGTGTTTGACTAATACCAAGTGTGAACTTTATTCGTCATTTTTAACAGCAATGGCTAGTATAGCATTCTACCGTTTTGTTATGTTTTTTTAAATATCAAATCTGTCAAGTTCATTTTACAGATGGCATTAGAGCACTTATTATGCTAGGAACAGAAATCATTCCGTATATGAGGAGGAGGGCTACCCCCTTCTCAACCCCTGCTCTTCGGTTTCAGGTGTTTCATGATTTGTCTAGTCCAATTCGACTATCTGAGAAGCTTGAAAAATTGCGTGGTATATCTTTTTAATCACGGTAAATAATCGTCTTACTACGAAATAAACATAATAAAACTTAAATTTTATTATTCTGCCGCCCATAATTGACATATTTAATGTTTTCAGTTTCTCCCTTATAAACGCTGAAGGGGTCAACTCATCTTGTCTCTAAATAGAAATACCATATTTTGCTTACCAATTATCGGAAACAACTATAAGAATCAAAAAGGAATAAATCTTTGAAACCCTAAGAGCATCGCCCACATTTCAACCTAATTTTCATATGTATAGGCTATGTTTACGTTTAAGTCGAAATTATTATGTTTTCAAAATGCGATTAAAAATTTTCAAACCACGAAGATAAAAAGACAACACGTAAAAAAAGGCAAATTACGGAGAAAATAAGACAAATTAAATGGAAAGTCTTTACTTTAAGGGAGTTCATGGACCCGAAGAACACTACCCTGCGTATAGGCCTATCTTAGGATATATTATATCACCGACAAACATTATATGAACCTCCTTTTTTCTTATTTTACTCGAAACTCACATTTATTTTTAACAAAACATAATGAGTTGATGAAATAAGCTACACATCAATGACAAAGAAACAAAGAGAGAAAACCCAATGAAGAAAACAGACAAAACGAGAAAAAACAACAACAAAACGACATGGATATTTCGCCTGTATAAAAACGAAGCATCTTCAGCGTAAAAGAAACAAAGATTAAAAACTAAAATAAACTAAAACTACATAAAAAACCAAAATCAATATTAAACTACAATTGTCATAACAGACCACTTGGGTTACTGTTATTAATAGAGTTACTTCGATGAAATAGAAGCACCGAAGCAACTGGATAAATACTTTATAAAATGGAAATTAAGTTAATTATTCTATTGTGAAATAACCCTGTTGTTTGCTATCACTGACACAACTCTCCTTTCTCTTGTATTTAATTTCATCCCTAGGTGATTTTGTAAAATATACGTTCGTTAACAACTGGTTCATTTTTCAGAAGAATCTTATAAATTGGTTCAATATTTAAATTTCCTGTGTCCCTATTTATTGAAACATTTGCAAACATATTTTTTATTTTCAATAGCTTCAAGGGCGCCGGCAGAAGATTTTCCAGGGCAGACCCCAAAATAGCAGTGGTGGTTGGGTGACAGGGTATATATTTCAGGATATTTTTGTAGAAATAAATTTATTTTTAAATACTTTTTGGAAAAAATCTCAAATAAAAAGAGCAACTAAATTGCTTGCAAAATGAAACAAAATACAGTAGATTTTAAACGACAAGGATTTAGGGCAAAGCGATCAATTTATTTAATAAATAATATCTTTAATTATTATGCATTGAATCTTAAAAGAAAATCAAACTCAAACCAAAATTACAGAAAGATTTATTGCTTCCGTAGATTATGACAGATGTAGACTTGTCATTATGTAATTTCCTGCGCCTTAGAATAGTTTACAGAAGGAGTAGAGATACACAAAAATCATCCTGCCAGCATAGATACCACGTTTTGATTTTATAACGGCCATGTAAAATGTGCCTCTTTCATAACAGGACAACTCTCTCTCTCTCTCTCTCAAAAAAAAAAAAAAAAAAAAAAAAAAAAAAAAAAAAAAAAAAAAAAAAAAACGAAAGAAAAACAAAACTTAAACTTAACTATCCAGCTGCCAAATTGACCCTCTTTCTTTTTATTATCCTATTCAACTAAATAAAACGAACAGGCTCAAAAAAAATTCCGTCACAGGAGAATCTTATCAAATAGTTGTGATAAAAAGCTGGAAGTAAAAAGTAACTTGGGCCAATACTCACCAAAACTAAAAATGGAATTCTCATGACAATTGCTAAACCAGCAGTATTGGCTTTTTATGCTGATTCTAAATATATAAATTCTTTTAGTTTATTGTTACCCACCCAAAACTAAAAATCTAAGAAAATTTGCCTGATTTTTGAAAAAAGGGGAAACACCCCCAAAAACGCAAGCTATCTTATTAAAAATCCCTTTATTAGATACATCATATCAGAGAACCCTACCGTAGAGGTTTCAAGCTCCAATCTTCAAAATGTGGAGTTTTGCATCGTTTTTCAGAAAAAAACATCGTCGATGCATGTTTATTTGTTTTTCCCAGGGGTGATTCTATCAAACCGAAGGTCCAAGATAATTGGGAGGGAGCTCATTCAAACGTAAATTTAAAGCTCTTGTTTAAGTGACCATACAGGTTGGGCCAGGGGAAAGTCTTGTTTTCTGCCATTTTAGGGTACCAAACTACGATTTTACCCCAAAGAGGACGAATTTGCAATCAATTTAAAATTATGAGCAGCTAATTGATTTAAAAGTATCAATAACTATATTTTAGGCTTCCCAGTTGCAAAAGAAGTAATACCACACGGTGGCAGTACTGGATTCAACCAAATTGATTCGCTTTATTTGTAATGAAATTAGGCTATGTTTGATGATCTGTAATTGCGTAACAGCTATAATGAGGGGGGGGGGAGTCATTGATTAGGTGGAGATAGGGTAGATTCCTAAAAAAGTACCTTTTGATGGACAAACTGCTTACTCTTCATGAGGCTTCAGATAAATGTTGAAAGAGGTAGGGAGGGGGGAGTAGGAATTAATTAAAAATTTTCTCTATAAAGCTAAAATATTACATTCCCATATCTACCAGTAGAGAGGTTGAAAAGGCCAGGCAGGCCATCATCAACCCCGCCAGGAAATTTCTTTGGGGTGGCAAATACTGCTAGGAGCTTAGTTTTCAGCAACTTTAAATAGTAATATTTTTCTTTTTCTATTTATATGAAGTACTTCAAGGTATTTAAGAAAATGTATGTAATGTATTCATCGATAAGAAAATCCTTTTGTAGAGGTTGTGATGGCTTCAGTTATGCAGAAGATCAAAAGTCTCACAGAATTTCCATCCATACAAGCAAAAACACTCCTTTTCATCCAACCAAAATTCTTTAGTATATATTAACATATATTACTATATGTTACTATATATATTACAATATAAGATATATTAATATTAACAAGGACTTTTTACCAAAATTACTATTCATCGCCAATTTTCCAGAATTGGAAATTAACTAGGTATGTAAGGGACCGATACCTCAAATTATATCTTGGTTAGGCCTGGGTATGATTTGGAAAACATTCAGAAATTGAATTAAAAAAAAGAACTTTTCAACAGAAAGCAAGGAATAGATTTGAAACCTGTTTGGACATATTATTCTTTATATGAATTCTTTTTTATTCTGTTTATATTCTTTATATTACTCTTTATATACTGTGAAGTTTGGCTTTTGTCCAAATTTTTAAATAAAATTTGTAATTGGAAAAAAAAAGATTTTTCAAAGCACTAAAAAACTTTGTTTAATGAGCAAGGTGTAGAGAAGGGGGCAGTCCATCTTATATACAGAGTAATTTCGATTCGTTTAAAATTTTAAACTTGCTCCTTACTTTAGTTGAAAAACCTTTTCTATTTGTTTAATTACATTTCATGAAACTGTAAAGTTTTATGAATACAATACTTTTGGTAACGCAGAAAAAAGATCAATATTTCAATGATCTCTGCTTGGATTTTGATGGGTAGTCAAACAGTTCGTGGTAACGAACTGTAAGTAAGGAGCGACCCGGCTCAATACCAACCGAAACTCTAAAAAACGGAATTTGATACCAATAGATATATAAACAGAATTGGCTTATTATGTTGATTCCAAATATATAAGTTTCATTAAGTTTAGTCTTAAGTTTAGCTTTTTCTAAAGGCAATGGAAAAAGTATGTCAATTAAAGCAAAAGTATATAAAAATGGAAACAAGCAAGTAATTATAAAAAAATACACATAACAATAGCCTACTTACTAAAACTCAGATATAAACTCTCAGCATTCAGTTCTGTTGAGCAATGCCGAAGCGTTGGACGGATATTTTTCAACAATATCGAAAGTTTTGAACTTGGTTATCAAACACCGAAACATTTAATGCCTTTAAAAAGTAACACAGTATCAAAGTAGTTTGTTCAAAGTAAAACATTAAAATTAAGAGAATCAAATAAAGATTTTTAATACAATATTTTTAATTTAATTTTGAATACCAAAAACAAATATATTTGACATCTTTATACTTCGCAACTGTAAAAAATTAAATTTTTTTCAAAGTTACAACTAGATAAATACAATCACTCCTGGAAAAAAAAAATATATTAAAACACAAAAACGTATCCGTTCAGGGGGAAATACAGAAATTCCCAGCATTCCATCCAGGGGAAATATTTCTGATTATAGTGGCTTTATATATCAGCTCATGGGTGCTCTTGCAATGCAAGCAAAAGTTGGCGGCATATTTTTACTCAAAATTTCCCTTATTAAGTTATTTTCTATAATTATACGAACATTCTTGTGTACTAATAACTGCACTAATTACTAATAAACAAATACATATTTACGATCACCATAAAAAACAGATTCTTTGATTTAATGTTATCAATAGTTAGGCTGTTATATTTTCGTTATTTACAAGGATCGTTATTTATTTACCATTCATTACTATGAAGAATTTTTTTTTTTGCTCCAGCCAAATCGTATAGAAATGATGTTAGTGGAAAACTACAAAGGGGTCACTCAGTCACAAACTAGAACTTATATTTTCCTTATTAAGGGTCAAAATCTATTGGCGAGCAGCCAACAATGGGGCAACACACATTTTTTCCATGGTTTTTCTCTATTCTGCTCTCTTTCCTTTGGTTTCCTTACAATTACTTTATAGTCCCGAATTTCCAGGGGGGGGCATGGCCCCCCTGCTGGCACCCATGAATAGCTTCTCTCGCCCATAGAGTATAACCTTTGTCATTAGAAATGGCCGTGGCATCATCAAATTTTACATGATGATCAGGTTTGAAGAAAATGTACTCAGCCAAAGCCGAAACAAAAGTTTCAGGTGGCTTGCTTAATTTTAGAGCTTTTTCTATTGAGTTACGATGTTCGATAAATCTTTCAACAAACTGTTGGTGAGTTCTGCCAATGTAAAACTTCTCACAAGAACAAGGAATGCTATAAACTCCACTAACCCAAATCCCTGAGTCATATCCTTTCCAGAATTAAGAGAACTGCTTAAAGGTCTTATTGACTGTATCAATGTTATATTTCTGTAAAATCCGTTTTAGTTTTTCCCCCAAACCCGGAACAGATGGTAAAGAGATAAAAATTTTAGACAAATTCAATTCTGAAGACTGTGAAACTGCAATTATCTTAATATTATATTTAACACGTTTATTTTCTATTAATTTATTTACTAATTTAAATGAATAACCATTACAAAATAAAATGTCCCTTAAATACGATAATTCCGAATACAGAAATTCTTGAGAAGAAATTCTACTGGCCCTATCCACTAGAGAAATTACAACCCTCTTTTCACCGAATCAGAGTGACATGAATGAAAACTTAAATATCTATCGCTGTTTGTAGGTTTTCTGTAAATTGAGAAGAGCAAATAGAAATCTATTTTGATTAATAAAATATCAAGGAAGGATAACTTATTATCTTCTTCAAACTCAACTGTATTTTATATTTTTTGTCAAAACTACTTAAATGTTTACGGAGAATATCTAAGGATCCAAAACCATGTTTCCAAATACAAGCTACGTCATCCATGAATCTTCTCCAGAAACAAGGAGAAAACCTAAAACTATTTATATATATAAACTATTATATATAAACTATATATATATATATATATATATATATATATATATATATATATATATATATATATATATATATATATATATATATATATATATATATATATATATATATAACTATATATAACTATATATATAAACTATATATATAAACTGTATATATATAAACTATTTCAATATAATCCATGTAAAGGTTTGCCAACAAAGGACTTAGTGCCACTCCCATAGACAAACCAAAGACCTGCTTTAAAAATCTCCCCTGAAACCAAAATAAAATTCATCTACCAGAGTAACCAAGTTTTTGTCTTTTTGCTAGTGGCCGAAGTCTCGTTTTGTCTGTTTTCTTCAATGAGTGTTCTCTCTTTGTTTTTTTTGTCATGACTGGTCAGTTTGGCTTAAGATCTTTCATGCATCAATGACAATAATCAGTGACCAAATAACGCATCTCGATTCTTAGCAAGGAAATTCCTTATTGTTCTCCTATCTGCGAGAACCAGAAAAAAGGCTGTCGACATACTACTAACCAATCTATGCCCCCCATTAGCCGACTACAGAGTCAGAAAGTTAGCAGAGACAAAGGCCTTTTTATTAGGCTGTAGGCACAAGGGAGATTAATTCAGTTTCCCTTTCCCAGACAAACAAAAAATTAAACATAAAATACAAATTGTATACAACTCAAATTAATATGTTTAATGCCTCTTGTAAAACGACCCTATTCCCCGAAAAAGCTTAAACAGGCACCGTTTGGAGCAGTATTTTTTGGGGCAATTCTGAACCCGTTACTTGAAATTTATCATTTCGCTGAAAAATTTTGGGACGGTAATTCGTCAAAAACAGACTAAATTTCAAATGTCATGAAAACAAGACTAAGAAAAAAACACACAAAAAAAAACATACACACACAGAGGCTTTGAACAAAACAACGACTAACCATGTAGCAAGAAACTGAATTTGCTGTATTCATCACGATTGATAGAGGTTACCGGGGGGAACCATACTGTCTCCCTTGTATAATCTATTCATATTTATTTTAGTAACATTGGTATTTGTTTAATAATAGGCTACAAATCATTTTACAATAATACCTAGCAGAAAACGGCATCAAGTTTATTGGAAACTGAGCAAAACAGATAAAATAAACCCAATATCAGTAATGGGAAATATATAACATTGGGGATGACCCATAGAGAGATTTTTTTTAAGAATGGAGGGGGTGTGCTTGAAGTATTTTTGATTGTGTGTGAGTTGTTTTCTCTTTCTATTTTTTTATGTGTGTGAGTATTAAGTGTTTTTTTGTTGTATTGTCATTATAGTATTATGTGACTTATTATAAGTGTTTTGCAATTATTATTGCTGTTTTATTATTATTTATATGGTATTGTTATTGTTAGGTATATCACACAGTGCTCAAGAGTTTTTTTTTGCCATGGCCCGAAGGGCTTTCATAGCAATAAATAACTATCAATCTCTGGTACAAACCTCTTTGGTTCATGTTTTTTTTTCTTTTTTGCTTCAGTAATTCAATTCTGTTTTATTCCAGTTCTACTTCTCCCCACGCGAGGCAGCCTTTTACTGAGTTTTCTTTGAAGCAGATATTTAGCTAAGTCTTGGGGCACAGATAATCTATTTTTATGATTTCAAAGCTAATCTACAAAAAGAGAAGAAAATTAAATTCAATAAATGAACGAACAAAAATAACTAAGGGATATAAAAATCACAGTTCCTTTAAACACAGATCGCATTACCAATATACTGATATTTTCAGCCCTATGTCGGTTATGCAATTGGTCCCAAATTTCGCATTCAAACTCAAATCCAGCAACAATGCACAATAATGAGAAAATCCATGAAGAAAGGCTTAATTGACAAAATATCCTCTACAATTAGCAAAATCATAAGATTTTATGTACTATTGCGGACGCTTTTTGCAACATATCACATAGGAAGGGAATGGAGGGTGTCTTCAGTAACCCAGCCCCTGATGGTTACGCTCTTGTATGCATCTAGCTTTAAACTGTAAGGAATAACCCTCGCGTCTGATGATTTTAAACAGACAGAGAATTACAACGCATCAAGTATCTGATATAATGATTAATTTTCTAAATATATCCTGAATCATTATTTAAACCTGCTGTAAACAAAAAACATCATTAAATAGGAATTCAATTTAGGAAATTTTAAGTAGTCTGAATTTGGCATCCAAATTCACCAAAGTCGGGATCGTGCTCTTTTTGGTTTAATGGGATAGACCTATCTAATTATGATTAAGTATCTTAATATGAATAAGTATGGTTAAACTATTATGGTTAGGGCGACTTGTTTCTAATTCACAATTAATAAAACTAAGCTACCATGGAAATTTGCACGTAAATGCTCTTAGCCACGTTTTCAGGCTCAGTGAGTTCGAACACGGTTTGTTCTCGTCTAGTTTCAAGTTTCTAGTTTTTCGTCTAGTTTCAGTGGGTTCGAAGTTTCAACCCCGTGTTTTCCTCGAGAACCCGCTTTGTGAAAAAGCTTGATGCACTAGACGAGAACAACCCGTGTTCGAACCCACTGAGCCTGAAAACGCGGCTCTTATGGTCCAAGAAAAAATTACTAAGAGATTTAAATAGGTTCAAAGATTGTTGCACTTTCCCAAGGAAATCAAGAGAGATTCGTTACATCGGGTTTTAGTTAGTAGCACTTAATTCATAACATAACTAATTCAAAATTTACATGATATTTGTTTTGCATAGAATTTAAACTGCTTCGAAGTAACATCAAAACTGGATGAGATATTGCGTTTTAATTAACGTATAATTTAAATTTATATATCTAGTTTTTACAACTAGAATTTATCATTTTAATAATGTTATTATACTTCTTTTCCATTTCTGGTGTGTGCAACCATTTTCGGTTTTTCACTTTTTGACGATAAAAGCCATTTCTTATTTATTTGAAACCCTTGTAATGTAAAGGCACTGTACTGCCCCATTGTGTACTTCTGGCATTTTTTTTTTAGTGCTGTAATTAGCATCTTTTTATTTTTATTATGATGGCGAACTTGCCGAACTTTGGCGAACTGGCCCAAGACATCGATTAAAAATAGCAAATAGCCATCTAGTTGACTAGCCAACTAGCCATAACAACATTTTCCAATGTTGTAACATAAACATATTTCACGAATTAAAACGGCTTTACTATGAGAAACATACAAAAATAGTCCCGGAACTGAATTGAATAGTCTTATCATTTTTTTTTATTAAAAACTGAATCTATTTCCGTAAAGTATGTTTTTATTTGCTTTTGAACACTTTAACAGTTATTAGAGCAGAGCTGGTATCTGGCATTAGTGGTATCAAGCCTGTGTTTTGCTACGCCAACTTAACTTTAATTTCTTGTAGCCAAATTTAACTTAAATTTCTTTTATGAGGACATTCCGTTTCTTTTAAAATTTATAACGTTTAAGCTGACATTTATAACATTGCTGTATTTACGAAAAAGCAAACATACAAAGAAGAACAATAACACAATGTTGATTTTCGCTCATTAATTAGGCAACGAAGAAAATTTTGCTAATTAAATATTTAGGATAATACTAGGGTACAAAACATTAACGGATAACAAAACTCAAAAATTTCTTTCTGTAGGATCATGGTAGGAAACTCCAGCATATTTAAAAATGTCTTCTTCGCTGCCTACAGGATATACTTCTTTCTAGAAAGAAAAATAAGGACTAAATAAAACTCGTTGACAAATAAAATAAAAGGAGGTAAGTCTAGTAAGGCATAGAACCCGAGGCTACCCGGTGGCAATGCCAGTTCCACCCCTCCCCCCTAGAGAGACCTAAGCAAATATTTAACACAAAATATTATTCAAATTACTACAACTACTAACAACTCACAGCAGCAACAAACCGCCCCTCCTCCATCCCAATCTATTCAAAGCCTTCCTCTTTACACCCTCCCAGGAAGTTCCCTTTTCCCTTAAATCTTTCTTTATGACATCCTCCCATCCCAACCGTGGACGAGCTGCTTTCCGTTTAGCCCTAGACATTTGGTCGAAAAGGACAGTCTTCGGCAATCTGTCCTTCTTCATCCGCAGAACGTGCCCTAGCCATCTCAGCCTTTCTCTCATCATAGCCCTAGAAAGTGGGATTAAACCACATTTTTCGTACAGCCTACTGTTTGAAATACGGTCAGTCAGCCGTGTGCCCAGAACAATCCGTAGGCAATTTCTCTGGAAAACATCTAGCAAATCTTCATCCACTTTTCGGAGCGTCCATGCTTCAGAGCCATATTTGACCACTGTCATCACTGTAGCTTCCAATATCTTGGTTTGCAGACTTATCTTCCTATTCTTTCTAACTTTTTTAAACTGTGAAAAAATACTCAGAGCCTTGGCTATTCTAATTTTAAAACCTTCACTGCTCCCACCGTCTTTACTAATAATACTACCAAGGTAAGTGAAGCTGTCCGCCTGTCCGCCAACGTCACCTTTTCATCTTCACTTATTCCTAGCCTTAGTGACTTAGTCTTCTTAACATCAATTTTTAAACCTATTCTAGCACCCTGAACTCGCAAAACCTCTAAAAGTTCATTCATTTTGCTCACATTTTCATCTAGGATGCTTAAATCACCAGCATAATCTAAGCCCAGGAGAGTTTTTCCTCCCCATTTGATTCCACGGTCTCCCATTGCCTTTCCTGTGCTCCTTAAAACAAAATCGATCCAAATGATCCATATAAAGGGGGATAGAACACAACCCTGCTTAACTCCTGATTTAATATGAAACCAGCTGCTAGCCTCACTCCCTATCTTAACCACAGCAGTTTTATTCTCGTACATGGTACCAATCACTTTAATGTATTTGTCTGGTATACCACTAAAGCTCTTTTATCAATAGAATCGAACGCTTGCTCATAACTATAAAAATGAGGACCAAAGGTGTTTTATAATTCAGGCACTTCTCAATTATTAACCTAAGCTAAAGAGGGGTGGATTTGTCTCTTTTTCGGCCAAAAAAGAGTATTTTAGCGCCATCTAGAAACTCGAGAGGTATTACAAAGTGTCACAGTTGAGATGCTTTTAATTATGGAAATACAGAAAGGAGATGCAACGGCAAGCGCACGCTACCTAAATCTTACAGATCTAATGCAGTTTTAAAAATCACTGGGGATGATTTTTGGAAAACCAAAATTAAACCAAGTTATTGAGGATTCGAGCAAAATCTTTTTCTCCAGGAGCAGTACCATTTCAGAAAACGACCAAATTCATCGAAATAATTAGATATTATCAAAGCCTTCACTGGCAAGAGCCAAAGGCCTGTGATTCCAACCGTAATGAGTAAAGCGGGTGAAGGGAGTCGACGCATATATTTTTGTTTTACGTATGTTAGCTAGTTTTTTGTCTGGCCGTGAGTAATGTGCAGTCCTCCCTAACGGAGATTCGTCAGGTTTTTCCTCGATTTCCTGTGGAGCACCTCAAGGGACTAAATTAGGTCCTTTAGCATTTTTAATTGTTTTTAATAATGTTTTACCAAGTTTTGGCAACTCTTTTAAATTAAAGAATGATCTTGACAATGTTAAACTCAACTTAAGCACACCCAAAAGCAGTTTCATGCTATTTTCTTTTTTTTTTAAATATACCCCGTATCAATAATTACCTTAGCATACCAAATTTAAATACGGTTAAACTGCTTGGTGTGCAGTTGGACAACGACCTTAAATGGAACTCCCACATTTTTCACTTATTTAAATCTGGTAGTTTTATCCTTAAATCTTTCTCCCTTCTCAAACGGTTCTCCATATCAATCCAAAACCTTAAAATAATTTATTGTTCTTATATAAGACCCTGTCTGGAATATGCTTGCCCTGCCTGGCACCCTAAGTTGACCAAAGACTAATGTTCTAAAATTGAAAGTATTCAAAAAAGAGCAACAAAAATTATACTGGGGACGGCCTATACTACATACGATGAAGGTTTGGCTAGACTTGAACTTACTACATTGGAATCACGACGTCACATCCTCACCATGAACTTTCTTCACACGTGCCCTAGTTCTAACTATCATCGACGTTTTCTCCCTCCCTTTAAAGAAAATCCCCCAATCCTTCCTAATACAAGACTCAATGCTCGTAGAGCTCCTAATACCCAACTGGACATGTGTCCCCGAATTTTGACCACGAGGTACAAAAACTCTTTTGTCCCCTATTTTGTTTCCCATTTTAATAATTGATATAACTTTTGTTTTATGTTTATCCCCTAACATCTGTTTTATTATTGATTTAATTTTTTGTTTTATGTTTATCCCCGAACATCGGTTTCATTATTGTAATTCTGACGTGCTTATGCTAGCTTTTGTGCTATTTTAGCCAATAAATCATATTCTATTCTAATCTATATCTTCAAGGAGCAGCAGCCCAAGCCCGTCATGAAAGGCCCAAGCTATAGGAGGGAGGCAAAAAGGCGCGCATATTTTACAAGTTTTATAATCAATGTAGATTGCTAGGGCACTGACTAATTACTAAGAAAAAGGTGCCAGAAAATGGGCGGACCCCTGTGAGGAAAGATCCTGTCGGCGGAGAGAGAGAGAAAGAGAGAGAGAAAGAGAGAGAGAGAGAGAGAGAGAGAGAGAGAGAGAGAGAGAGAGAGAGAGAGAGAGAGAGAGAGAGAGAGAGAGAGAGAGAGAGAGAGAGAGAGAGAGAGAGAGAGAGAGAGAGAGAGAGAGAGAGAGAGGGGGGGAGGGAGGGAGAGGGAGAGGGAGAGGGAGAGGGAGAGGGAGAGAGAGAGAGAGAGAGGGAGAGAGAGAGGTATAAACAGAAATTCAGAAAAGGAAAGAGGGAGGGAGCGAAAAAACTTAAAGAGATAGACATTATAAACGGAGAGGACAAATATTCTTGGAAAAAAATATTTTGTTTCAATCTCTTTAGAAAAAAATTACCGTTTTCTTATTAAAAACACAGGAATTATTGATAGCGAGTCCTTTCTCAGCTGATGCATACTGTCGAAAAATCCTGTTGTAATTCTTGTTTCCTGTCCATCCCATTAAAGCAGTAGGCCACTGGGATTTAGGAGCAGTGACAAAGTCAACACGCACAGCTTTCCAAGAACGATTTGAATCAGCCAAGTCAAACAACGCCGCTGAGTCACCTTCAATAGAATATTTATTAAAAAAGAATAGACGAAGTTACGAGACGATATACCTGTAAATCTACTGCTCAAGTCGGGTCACACAATTTGAAATTAAGAAAATTAAGAAGTCGAGAAAGTTTAGCTTTTTCAAAAATTTTAATAAACACTGATAAAAGGGATATGGGACGATAATTTGCAGGATCATTCCTTATCCATCAACGCCACACAAAAAGCTGATTGAAATTTATCGGTTTATGTTGTTTTCTTAACCAATCTTTTTTCCATATCTAAATTAAACTGAATAGTTTTTTCAACCAGAACAAAAATCTTAAAGTGACACAACTCAAAATGAATTTTTGTCCAGAAGAACATGAAGAATGGATTTCAACATTATAATGCAGATTTTTACTTACTTTAGTTATTTGAATATTTCATAAAAAAAATTGTAAAAATCGCATCCATCATGTTTTCTTTACATATAGATCGCAAACTTGTTATCTCTTGCTTTCGCGTGTCAGTCTTACTGACACCAACGAACTCTTTGTCGTAAATATATATACTATCTTTATATGCGAGTAGTAATTGTGTTTGTATTTATGTATGTGTTTATTATGTTTCTCGAAAACGGCTCCATATTTTTTCGGGAAAATGGGAATCTTGTGACATTCTCGCATAAAAAACGATCTAGATAGGTCAGAATTCTGAGAAAAATCGTTAAGAGCCTTAATTTTGTTTTTTTGCAAATGATGTCATGTACTATGTTACTACATCATATAAGCATTTCTTATGAAATCATATATGGCATCATATAAGTATTTTCTTATATGATGTCATGCATAGCATAAATAAGATCGTTGAGTTTCCAACGCAACAGTTATTTATACAATATAATGTCTGTTGAAAGGCCCACAAAACGAAAATTTGCAGTTGCAGTTACTATAAATGATGATTCTTTGGATCCAAAACCTGAACTATCAAACGTGATAAGATGTGAAATTTGACAACCTGGACCGTCAGTTGCGACAACACCAATACAGACAGCTATAGCAAAGGCAATTGCTAAATTGTCTGAAGTAATCAAAATCTAAAAACGTATCAAAAATGAAAACGAAGAGCAAAGACACGGGCGTTTAGAAGACCTACGACACCGAACAAGTGGGGGATTCACAAATGAATAGCGATGACAATTGGGTTTTGGATTTTGACATAAATAAGGTCATCAATACCAACCATACCTTTGGAAATCAAAAATATGGACTAGATAAATCGTTGGATGAAATAGAATTTTTTGTCCCATCACCTCAACAATGAAAAGAAACAACGGTTTGGCGATATGTCTTTCATAATGACAAAAAACAAGCCAAGGCAAAAGAAGAAGTTTTTGTCCCACTATCTGAACAATTAAAAGAAACAAAGGTGGTCGTCAATGCCTTTCATACCTCGTAAAATCAAAAACCTGGACTAGATAAATCGTCGGAAGAAAAAGAAGTTTTTGTCCCATCACCTGAACAATTAAAAGAAACAAAGGTTCGGCGATATGTCTTTCATAATGACAAAAGACAAGCCGAGGCAAAAGTTAATGGTCCAATAAAAAAAAAATGTATTTTTATAAATGCACCACTCCTAATTTAAGGTCCATTTGGACATCATGACATCAAAAAAAGGCTCAAATTGTATGCGTTTAGAAGGCAACCGACAATGAGAATCTATATTTAGAAGCCATCCGCGTGCCTCATACCTTTGTTCAAAAAAACAAAGGTTTGGCGATACGTGTTTCCTAATGACGAAAGATAAGCCGAGGTGTAACGAGCCAAACAAATTGAAAATGATAGCGATGATGATTGGGTTTTGGATTTTGACATGGATAAGGTCACCAATACTTACAATACTTTTGAAAATCAAAAATATGGACTGGATAAATCGTTGGATGGAAAAGAAGTTTTTGTCCAACCACCTGAACAATTAAAAGGAACTGAAGGTTCGGCGATACGTCTTTCACAATGAAAAAAGACAAGCCAAGGCAAAAGAAGAAGTTTTTGTCCCACACCTGAACAATTAAAAGACACAAAGGTGGTCGTCAATGCCTTTCATACCTTTGAAAATCAATAACTTGGACTAGATAAATCGTTGGAAGTAAAAGAAGTTTTTGTCCCACCACCCGAACAATTGAAAGAAACATAGGTTCGGTGATATGTCTTTCATAATGACAAAAGACAAGCCGAGGCAAAAGTTAAAGGTCCAATAAAAATAAGTAATTTTACAAAGGCAACACTTCTATATTTAAAGTCCATTTGGACGTCAAGACATCAAGAAAAGGCTCAAAATGTCTGCGTTTAGAAGACAAGCGACAGTCAATCGGCACGTGGCAGGCTTCTGTATATGGATTTTCATTGTCACTCGTCTTCTAACTGCAGACAATTTGAGACAATTTGCTGTCTTTTCATAGTGCGGTCTTTTCAAAGATATTTGATTATTAAAGCAAGTCCGATTTCTAACAACAATATCTACCGAGCTTCAAAGTGCAGCAGCCGGGCCCCGGCACTCGGCACGCTTCTATATATAGATTATCATTTTCGCTTGTCTTGTAACCGCAAACAATTTTCGGTCTTTTCATACTACAGTCTTTTTGAAGATATTTGATTATTAAAGCACGTCCAATTTCTAACAGCGATTTCTACTAAGCTTCAAACTTTTGGTTTTCTTTTTTAAGGTTTTTGAATTGCTGTAATTCCTTGTTAAAATATACACAAATATTTTTGCAATTACCAGTTTGTTGCTCTTTACGCAATTTAATGTCTTTTCATACTGTATCTTTTCAAAGATATTTGACTATTAAAGCAAGTTTCAATTTCTAACAGCGATTTCTACTAAGCTTCAAACTTTTGGTTTTCTTTTTTAAGATTTTTGAATTGTTGTAATTCCTTGTTAAAATATGCACAAATATTTTTGCAATTACCAGTTTTTTGCTCTTTTCACAATTTAATGTCTTTTCATACAAAGGTATGTTCAAAGATATTTGATTATTGAAGCTAGGTTTTCTCAAAATTCAGGCTCTTAAAGAATTTTCTCAGACTTCTGATCTATCTAGATCATTTTCTTATGCGGGAATATCCAGGAATATATATATATATATATATATATATATATATATATATATATATATATATATATATATATATATATATATATATATATATATATTATATATATATATATATATATATATATATATATATATATATATATATATATATATATATATATATATAATATATATATATATATATATATATATATATAATATATATATATATATATATATATATACATATATATATATATATACATATATATATATATATATATATATATATATATATATATATATATATATATATATATATCTATATAATATATATATATATATATATATATATATATATATATATATAGCTAAAGATAGTTATAAGTACTCGTTTAACTGACCGCATACTAAATTAAGCAATCCGAAAATGCGGTTCGATTCCACTTTCCAATGGCCTAACGAAACTTTAAGACCGCTAGGCTAAGTTATACGGATGATAGATTGCCATAGAATATGTTTTTTAGCCATCCATGTGAGGCCAAACGAAAAGCAGGTCGTCCCAGAAAGGGATGGGAAGAGATAATAAAAAAAGATATGAAGGGAACTGGAACTTCATGGAAGGGAGTAAAGAGTGAAGTCTCAAATAGACTTGGGTGGAAGATGTGCGTGTGCAGCTGTGCTGGACTGGGGCGGATTAGTGCTGGACTCGGGCGGCTTGGTGCTGCTATAGTGAGTTGTTAGTAGTAGTAGTATTTTGTAATCCCGATAGCATTAAAACTGACACAAATTTTTCTTAAAAGTCACCTAACACAGCCACAATTGTTCCCTTAATGAGAAACTGAGTTAAATTTTCCCAGTTGTCAAGAATCTTTGCGTCAGAGGTTTCTTATTCAGTACCCATGCAGGTTGGATGCGGCAATTCAAAAGGCCATATTTTTACCAACATTTGTGTCCAACAGAGATTCATGACCTACATTAGTAAGCTCCATCCACTCTATCAATTGATTCAGCCCGTTCGTCGTGTCTTATTTCATTCTCAAAATGTCTAGAAGATACATTTTCGTCCCAGAATGTGTTACAACCCTTTTTTTCACTGGTTGAAATAGTTCGAAACTGGATATTGTGGCATGATGCTTAGTTTCGCCGTATTTTTGATGCATAAAAAGACCTTCTTTGAACCAAAAATTGCTTTTCAAAATCAGTCGAAAAGTCCAAAATTATTTTCTATTTTCGCTCTCTTGTAAATTTAGGCCTTGTATCAGAACACATTCTAAATTAAAAGCAGCCAATAAGTTGCAGCAAGAGGTTCAATTTAACAGTTATTTCCCATTTGCATACTCTGTACCTTTTATAACTTGTGTTGTAGCTGAAAATCCCCCAAGTTGTAGAGTGGTTTTTGAGTAAAGACTTGTATATTTGATAAAAAGAACAACAAAACCATTGAACATTATTAGCAACACCGCAATGTGAATGGCAACAACTAAAGCGTTTGTTCTCTGTGCAAGTTTTGTATAGCCGAGATTCAACTCTATCCGTGTTTCGAATTACATTTTGAAATTTGCTTTGTACTTTCTTTTAGATTGAGAAATATGCTGAAAACATTTATCTCTATCTTTTACACATTAACACTTGGAAATGCATGATTATTCAAAGTAGCTATGAAATGATTTAATACCAGTATACTTAGCATGGAATTCCTTTGGGCCTTCTCCTCTATTTTTCCATGGACTGAAATCGCCATCTAAAGGATACTTGAACATGGTCATTGTTAGGTAGACTTTATTTTCCAAAACTATTTCATCTATAAGCAAAAAGAATAAGAAAAGGGAAACCATTTCCTGTAAAAAAAAAAATCAAGAAAAATTCTCCATGGAAAAAATTTCTATTTCTTAGAATAGACAAAGAATGATTAAATTAGACACTAAATACTACGAGTAAATGCTCTAGTCTACACAACAGAACCTTTTCTGCCATAGAGACAGGAGCAGGTTGGTCACAGAAACCCTCACTAAAAAAGGGGAATGCTAAACAAGTGGATGAATAACCAATCAAATATCCGTTCCAGTTAGCAATTAGGTGAATTTTGACTTTTACCTGGATGATCCAAAAAATATATCCAATAAATAGAATTGCGCGCTTTTAAGGCAGACCTGTAGGCATGATGGCTTTCAGGACCAAACCGCCCCCCCCCCCAAAAAAAATTACAGGATTTTCACGTCTTATTAGGGCCGTATCCAGAATTTTTGTTCGAGGGGGGGGGGGGGGGGGTACTCGATTTTTTCCCGTGGACTTTGTCTAACATCCTCGAGCAACATTACGTTAGCTCGAGACCGTTAGTCCACCCCTTGCGAACGAGGAAGCATCCAATAGGCATACTTTCGTATCTTTAAGGGGCATTTTTTTTTTTTTTTTTTTTTTTTTTTTTTTTTTTTTTTTTTTTTTTTTTTTTTTTTTTAGTAACGAAAAAAAACAAGACAAGTATTTACATACAGTTAAATACTACAAGCTATTTTTTTTTTGGGGGGGGGGAGACAGCAAAAACAGTTAACGCAAAAAGAAGCCAAATAGTAGAAGTAGTCTATATATTTTTTAGTTTTTTTTTAGCTAAAAGTAAGGGCGAATATCTATAAAACGAAATCCAGGCGACGATTTTTCTTCCCTGCAAAAATGTCAATGATCTTGTCAGGGCAGATGTCAACGTCCCTATGGACTGCAAGGACGGCTAAGCCACTCAATCGTTCTTCTCCTGTTGAATTTCTCAGCCAGGTTTTGAGCCTTCTGAGAGTTGAGAAACTTCTTTCCGGAGTAGCAGTGCTAACAGGTAACGTCGCAAGAACAACCAGAAGAAGAAAAACATTTGGAAAAAAGGTGGCGTCACATGCCTGAAGTGAAGACACAGCACAAGTAGACCTCTCTGATACCGGAACATTCTCCCACTTGATGCGCCATAGCTCAATTTCTTGCTTCAGACAGTCTGGCTTGGGAGGAATATCGCCATACAATTCAACCAATGACTCCAGGTTTAATGCCTTCAGATCGACAGAAACAATTTTGGCAGGAGAAAGGACGGAAGTAAAGTGGTACAGGAAAGGAAAAAAGAGCGAGGTTCTGGAACGTCTGCATGCATACTCCGGCCACCTCTCGTCCTTGGACGAGTCACCTCCAGTCCTAAGTCACTGGCAAAACGCTGAGCTTCGTCGAAAATAGACGTGAAAGCAGTAGCAGCATTTCCTCACATTTCCTTTGTTTTTGAAAGGACAGTTTCCACGTGCCTGCATGCAGCTACGGTCAAAAATTTCGGTGGGGGGGGGGTGGGGGAGCGTTCCAAAACCGGGTAAACCCTCAAACATCGAATAATTATTGAAAACCTTAAGATGGTAATAGTAAACCAACGGTATTGGCTATTGCTACAGAAAGCAAATATTATTGAAAGCATTTCCATAGACATTCAGCCCTATAAAACAACAGAGTACATAGGATTATTGGCAAAACAAATATCGCAAAGAAGTGGCTTTGAAAAAAAGGTGTTAAAAATAGACAAATTTAAGCAAAATACAAGACATTACAGAAATTTGGAGAGACAGGTGGAAATGTTTGCAAAAAAACAAAAGAAATTATAGAAAATTTGGGAGGAGGTGGTAGGGCGCATGAGGCCAAACATCCCAGATCTTCCAATTTTCATTTTTCCAGAAATTATTTAACAAAACGCCCACATGGTTTAACGCTAGTTTTCTGAAGTTTTTTTGAAAGGCTAAATGTAAAAACTATCAATTATGCCCCGGTCTGGAATGGATCGAATTGGAAAATGAACTGTAATTTGGAAGTGCAATGAGTATCCAGGATTTTGTTCGGGTAGGGGATTATTTTTTTCTAGGGGGGAGGGAGTACAAGAATATAAAATGTAAGAAATTGGTTTATCTGCATTTTGTTACATTTTAAGAGTCAAATCAAAATTTTGAGGACGCGGGTGGGTCCAAACTAGGGTAGCCCCTTCCCCCGTGGATATGGCCTTATTTGAAACTATAGATATTACTACGTTTAATTACTATAAGATACACAATGAAATTTGATAGTTCCAGCTTTAGATTAGTAAATAATGAGCTAAAAAAAAAGTAGAACCAGATTGCAGCAGATTCAAATGGCAACTATTTAGGCTGTGTAGATTATGAGAGCTTTGTTAGCTTTTGATTAATTTTCAAAGGACTGACTTCTAAACAAATATCTAAAAAACGTTCCCGACAATACTAACTATCAAACACTTATTGGCGACTAATAATTTATATATTGAAAGGATTTTAAACCAGCTTCACTTTTCAACTTCCCAGAATTTTTCAGGTGAATGCCGTGACCTGATACCAACATAATAAGATTCATTCGATCAATTCTTTAGCAAGCTCTGGTCCAAATTTTTTGTTCTCTTCCTTCTTCCTTCATGAGTAAACAGAATATCAACATCATGACCACTAGATTTTGCCCCTGAAAAGAATATTGTGTTAGAGGTTAGGGTTAGTCCACACCTTAACTGTTGACTAGCCAAATGTTAAGTCGCATAATTGTTAGGTCCTTACCTTGCGCGTATATGTTAATGTTTTGAATTTTATCTTATCCTGGTTTGAAATTCAGAGCATCTTTAGTGTTCATGTGCTCCAAAGTATTTTAACTCCTACATAATAAATTACAAAGTTTAACCAGGCAGCTACGTCAACTTCTTTCAAAACTATTGAAAATTCGGAAAGTTTAATTTTTTTCCTCTTCTCTTAAAATTGGTTCTCAATGAAATTAAATATAAAAAACAAGTTTTTTTTAACTGAAAGTAAGGAACGACGTTAAAACTTAAAACGAACAGAAATTATTCCGTGTATGAAAGGGGCTGTCCCCTCCTCAACGCCTCAACGTTTACGCTAAAGTTTTCATTGTTTAAAAAAAGAGTTGTGAGAAAGTCAAACTTTAGCGTCAAGAACGAGGCGTTGAGGAGGGGACAGCCCATTTTCATACACGGAATAATTTCTGTCGTTTTAAGTTTTAACGTCGTTCCTTACTTTCAGTTAAAATAACTTTTTTTTTTATTTAATTTTTGAACGTTTTTGAATTAATGGAGGTTTTGATTTTGACTCACCGTATATGAATAATTAAAACAAAATTTGAATATTAATTTTACTTTTATTTGGTTAAATGGCTTTCTCGAAACCTGTTCAATTTATTTACGAACGTTTTTATAGTAATAAATATACGTAACTTACGAATTAACTTACGTAACGAACTTCTATATTCATATATTTCTAATACGTGTATTAGAGGGTTCGCCCCCTAGTCAATACCTTGCCTTTAAGGTAAGTTCGAATTTGTTCCATTTCTTTAAAAATGACCCCTTAATCACAAATGCCGTTAATTAGAATAAATAGCCCTTATGAAAGTACTAAATAATCTTAGGCTTAAAGAGCGAGGTATTGACTAGGGGATGAACCCAATCATATACGTAATGTTTTCTGTCGTTTTAAGTTTTGATGTTGGCTCCTTACTTTCATTGAAAAACTTGTTTTTTTATATATAATTTCTGATCTTTTTTTAAATAATGCTGGGAAATCCGGCACCCCCTTCATAGCAATGCCCCTTCCCCCATGAAAACTTCCTTCATGGAAAGATCCTCCCACATAACCCCGACCCACTTCCACCCCACCCCCCACTACCAGAAAAAATCCCCTCTGAAAACGTCTGTATACTTCCCAATAACCAGTACTATATGTTAACATTGCGTCAAGTTCATAACTTTCAGCCCTCCCTCCTGGGGGCTTCGAGGGATTTAAGTCATCCTAAAAAACATAGTTATCATACTTTCGACCATGCTGAACAAAATGGCTATCTTAAAATTTTGATTGGGTGACTTTGGGAAAAAATGAGCGTGGGAGGGGGCTAGTTGCCCTCTATTTTTTTGGGTCACCTTAAAAAAGGGCACTAGAACTTTTAATTTCCGTTCAGATGAGCCCTCCCACGATATTCTAGGACCACTGGGTCAATACGATCACCCCTGGGAAAAAAAAACACACGCATCCGTGATCTTTCTTCTGGCAAAAAATGCAAAAATTCCACATTTTGTAGATAGGAGCTTGGAACCTCTGCAGTAGGGTTCTCTGATACGCTGAATATGATGGTGTGATTTTCATTAAGGTTCTATAACTTTAGGGGTCTTTCCTCCTTTTTCGAAAATCAGCCAAATTTTCTCAGGCGCGTAAATTTTGATAGGTAGGACTAAACTTGATGAAACTTATATATTTGAAATCAGCATTAAAATCTGATTCTTTTGATGTATCTATTGGTATCAAAATTCCGTTTTCTATCAGTTTCGGCTACCATTGAGCCGGGTCACTCCTTACTTACAGTTGGTTACCACGAACTGTTTGATACAAATCACTCATGCAAATCACAGAGAATTTGTACTTTCAAGATTGATTTGATTTATTCATTCATCTATACTAGTACAAGATTGATAAGATTGATTTATTCATCTATACTAGTATCTGCTACCTATATGTTTTTTTATGATCGTTTATCTTAATTTCTGTTCGTTTTGGGTTTAATGTAATAGTAATTATTGGTTGTTTTGAGTTTGAATTATTATAGGAATTTATTTCTTTTGGTCTTAAGCTTAATATGGCTCTTTAATTTTCGTTGAAAAACTTTTTTTTTGATTTTTTTTTTTAAGTTAATAAAAGAAAGTTGACAAAAGTAGATCTAGTAATTACAAACCATCAAAATGGCTAGGGCTCAGAAGGCCAATTAAGCCACTAAACTGTTAATGTTGAGAAGATTAAGCCACTTACACTAGGAATAAATGAGTGTACTTCATTTAGCTGGGTAATATGATTAGTAAAGACGGTGAACGCCCCGAAGACATAAAAAGTAGATTAGCCAAGGCTCAGGATGTTTTTTTTTCACGGTTGAAAAAGTTTGGAAGAATAGAAAGATATATTTTCGAATTAGGAATAGAATGTTGGAAACCAGGGTAATGCTATTTGTCCAGTATGGCTTTGAAACGTGGGCACTTCGTGGGATTTGATGTGCTAAAAATTGATATGCTATGTTAATATGATAAATGTTTACACTTCAAAGGGATATAGTATTCCTAACACTCAGTATCGAGTCCAACAAATTGAAGTACTTAATCAAATTTAATGTTTCTCAAATTCTTTTCACGCAAAATATCACATAGGAATTTTGATTGTCAAACTCACTTATTCTCTAAACTAGTGGCTCATATGGGATCGTCACCCCATTTCTCTTAAAGCGTTCTTTTTCTTACTGCGGTTAGAATTTAATCAGAGGATGGTTTAAACCAAAGGCGAAGTCCCTTACCCAAGGGGCTCTTAAGATCAAATTTAATGGTTAGTTTGCTACATACACTGCCCCTTGCGCTGTATACAATGTATATAGATACAGTATAAGCAATGATGATGAAAATATGGACATTAACCAAAAGTATTTTAAATTTCAGTTTTCTCCATTGCTTCTCAATATCTGCTTTGAGCTGTGGTAACAGACAAAAAAAAGTACTTACCTACGGAAACCACCGATCATGTTCAATGTAACACCAGGCAACACTGACTGAGAAACTTCGGAAACAAAATCAAAAATTTTCTTTCCCTCTTCAGCTTTTACAGGAGTTGTCAAATCTTCATAAAAAGCAAGCCCTTAAAAAATTCAAATTATTTCAGCATTATTAATAGTTATTCCTTTTATCCCTACAAATTAAATCTTGCCAATAATAAGGAAAACTTTGAGACCATCAAATAATTTTCTAATAAAACCACTTCCGCCCCCCCCCCCCCCCAAAAAAAAGTTGTTCACTTCCTGGTTGTGAAACGATAATACTTTTACAGTTTTGCATTGACCGATGCATAGAGTGTAGAAGGATATCTAGATAAATTTTTTGAGGGGTAGGAGGAGCAACACAACGAGAATTTTTTCTAGTAAGCTAAAAAAATTCTACCGAAGTGTCACATTTATTTAAATATTATACACATTCTATGATTTACATATACTTTTAGTCTTTCCGGGGAAAAAAAGAAGCTGCCCCTCTTGGTCTATCTTCTGACCAACCTTGATAGCGTACCACAATTAACGAAACAAAGGAAGAAAAGTAATCCCTCTGAAAAAAACTGTTTTCGACGTAATACCTTAAATCAAGTATCGTTTACAAGACCACACAGTCTTTCTATGACAGACAAATAAACGTTCAAATGGGGATAAGTCCATTTATTAGACCGTGAAAACAGATACAAAATCCTGGAAATTTGGAGTACATATACAGCGATCGTCATCAGCTGATATGGTCACAGATCGTCATCAGCAGATATACTATCAATATATCTGTTGAAAACGATCGCTGAGAACGATGAGACTAGGCGCCTCCAGTTTGACCTATCGCTTGACAGTCTTGCAGCTTCTTCCACCGGGATGTGGGCTTGGGTGAGGAATTCATCTGCTTTGTCTTTCCAAATAATGGGTGGGCGTCCTCTGGGTCGCTTCCATTCGTGTAGGGTGGGGTTGAAGTCGAATGCGACCCGTGCTGGGCCATCGCGTGACATGCAAAGGAGGTGGCCGTACCACCGAACAGTACGCTGGGCGAGTTGCGTCGAAAAAGGAGTTTGAGCGGTACGTGAAGGAGAGTCTGGTTGCTAACGAAGTCAGTCCAATGAAGTCTTCCGATTCTTCGGAGATGTTTCGTCTGTGCGACATCGACGGCGCTGAGGATAGATTTTGCAGCTGGCCAAGTCTCCGCTCCATACAGCAGCACGGTGCTGACTGACGCACTATAAATGCGCATTTTGGTAAAGCGGCTTATGTTTGGCTTTCGCCAGATTTTGCTAAGCCTATTAATACCTTATAGCCTATAATAACCTATTTCACCTATTTCAGACTCTAGTATAACACTTGTGAGCTGATAGTAGTGTCGATGTTTGACTAAATTTTGATAAATTTCCACTTCATAAGTCTCTAACTCGTAAAAACATTTAAGTTAAAAAAAAGATTAAAATTACAAAAAATTAAAAAAGGGGGTGGGGCAAAAAGTTGGGGGAGACTAAAAGTTGGGCGGGGGGAAGGAGCATTGGGGGCCTTTGGAAGTTGGGACATGGATGACCAAGGGCTGTCGTATCATTGGGTAAAATATTTATGACTTTATTAATTTCAACTTTATGCATACCCCAATACTAAACTATATTTTCAAAAGATAAAACAGTTATCCATATAATTGTAATAGCTTGAATATTAAGTATTATAATAACTGGACATTGCTTTTATTCAATGAAGATCGAATATTTGCTAATCATGCTCAGACAGAAATATTATACAAATGAGGTAAGCGTCGTATACCTAACTGTAAGTAGGTCAATGACCCAAATTAGATATAGTTTGAAGCTTTAGTGCCCAAACAAGGGTGTTAGCTCTGGCTGGTTGCTAGGTTCTCATGGCTAAATGCAAATGAGAATCCCATGGGAGTATGCAAAATAGATTTACCCTCTCCAGTATAGGCAATCTGGTTGCTAAGGAAGGTCCAATGACTGGATCTGGTTGCTACTTAAACCAGTTATACAAACTTTGTGCTAATTTGGTTATGCTAATGAACTTAAGATAGAGTGTCTATGGCCCCACTACTGGTGTAAAGCTTTACATGGGTATAAAGCTGCCATTTTTATTGGGGGTTGAGGGGCTATTATTTTGAGCTTAATCAAATGCAGTATAATAAAATTGAATGCTTAAGGATTCAGTCAAGTCCTTTTAAACTTTATATGGGCACTCGCTCTTCTTCCTCTAAAGGTTTTTTGGGATGGGCCTGAGCTCTGAGCTTTGACTCTCCCGCAACTTTGGCGGTTTTTACTTGTTTTAGTTGTGACGGTTTGGTTATTTTTAATTCAAAGTGCGTTATTTGCTTTAATTAGGTACCTTTTACAGAAGAGACTTTTGTTGTCTCAGACTTTGGTAAAAACCTAATTCATCTATTTCAGACTCTAGTATATCACTTGTGAGCTGAGAGTAGTGTCTGTAACTGACTGAATCTTGATTAATTCCCACTTCTTATGGCTCTGACTCTAAAAAGAATTCGATTCATCTCTCACGGACTATGGCAAAACTTAATTCACCTATTTGAGACTCTAGTATACTACTTGTGAGCTGATAGTAGTGTCTATGTTTGACTGAATCTTGATAAATTTCCACTTCATATGTCTCTAACTCTAAAAAGAATCCGATTTATCTCTCTCAGACTACGGTTAAAACCTAATTCACCTATTTCAAACTCTAGTATACCACTTGTGAGTTTATAGTAGTGTCCGAGTCTGACTGAATCTTGATAAATTTCCACTACATGTGTCTCTAACTCTAAAGAGATCCAATTTATCTCTCTCAGACTATGGTAAAAACCTAATTCAGCTACAAAAAGAAAAGTGTTACAACAAACAATATTTTTTTAATAGGAAAAATCATAAATAACATATCTATATAATCTTCATTTCATATTTCGAAAATATCACAAGTGATTTTTTTTTTTATTTTAAGTATATTTTATGTCATTTTTAAGACATGAAAAAAGTTAAAAATTTTCTAAGTAAATAAATTAAGTTAAAAAAAAATATTAAAGTTAAAAAAAAGTAAAAAAAGGGGGGTGGGGCAAAAAGTGGGGGAGACCAAAAGTTGGGCGGGGGGGGGGCATTGGGGGCCTTTTGAGGTTGGGACATGGATGACCACGGGCTGACGTATCATTGTGTAAAATATTTATGACTTTATGCATACCCCAATACTAAACTATATTTTCAAAAGATAAAACAGTTATCCATATAATTGTAATAACTTAAATATTAAGTATTATAATAACAGGACATTGCTTTCATTCAATGAAGATCGAATAGGCCTATTTGCTAATCATGCTTAGACAGAAATATTATACAAATGAGGTAAGCGTCGTATACCTATCTGTAAGTAGGTCAATGACCCAGATTATATATAGTCTGAAGCTTTAGTACCCAAATAAGGGTGTTAGCTCTGGCTGGTTGCTAGGTTCTCATGGCTGTATGCAAATGAGAATCCCATGGGAGTATGCAAAATAGATGTACCCTCTGCGGTATAGGCAATCTGGTTGCTAGGGAAGGTCCAATGACTGGATCTGGTTGCTAGGCAAACTAGTTATGTAAATTTTGCGCTAATTTGGTTAGGCTAATGAACTTAGCATGGGAGTGCCTATGGCCCCACTACTTACACCAATGTAAATCTATAAATAACTTTAAGAAAAGACAATGAATTTCGCAACAAAACGAAAATTAGAGGTAAATTCACAGTATCTAGCACCAAAATAGTCACTACAATAAAAATAAACCAAAAAAGTGATAATGGTATACAGCTCCGCTTATACTTTTGGTTTTACGATTTTTTTCTTTTTCTTTTTTTTATGTTTCTCCCTCGAAAGCATTTAGGCAAATCCAGTGAATATGGGTTCAATTCTTTTTAGAAGAGATCTTTTAAAGGGCATCCTTCGAGAAAAAAAGAAAAAAAAAATACTTTTACGTCTTAGCGTTTGAGAAAATAAGAAAAAAAAAAGTAAAATTCCCTCTTCGTGACATGCTTTGCGACGATTATAATTTTCCTTAAACTACGCACATATTTGTTTGTATTTTTCCAAGGATATTTATCCTTGACAAAATACATTGCGTACATGTCATTTAGATAATTTACGTTGACTAAAGACTACACACTTACCAAACATAATTCTCACATCTGTTTCTTTTTCTTTATATCTGTACTTCTTCCGCAAGTCCCACACAGAGCGATATCCTTCGTTGTACCATTCCTTAGCTTTTGCTTTTCCACTATTAAATACCTCCACAAAGCTCTAAAGACATGAGAAGAGAAACGATATATTTCTTGTAACATTTCTTACCATTAATTACACAAAAAAAACGCAAGAAATTAGTCCTCGTATAGGATCCATGAACAGTAAAAGTGGGGGGGGGGGTAAAGCTATTTGAAAAATAATACCAAAGCAACTAAAAGATAAAAGAAAACTGTCTCAAAAGGTGAAAAACAACGAAACTTTAAAATAAAACATCCCTCTGCTAAAAAAAAAACACACACACACACAAAAGCAACACCATCAATAAACCAATATACGCAAACAATCAAATTAACTTGAATAAAATATAAGAAATGCACAAACTTGAAAAACACACAAATTAAAAATGAAGAAAGACGGATACAGATTGTCATTTAATTATAGACTCTCGCCAGAATTTTGCTATGTGAATGTTTACATAAACCGGATCAATTTCTTTTAAAGTTTCTCTTCTCTTGAAAGAACTCGTCTGTCATGATTATGATTGCTTAGGAGTATTTTTACACTAGGTACGCTTAATCTGAAATCGTCCGCAAGAAGGAGACATAAATCCTATTGTCAACTCTCCAAAGCCCTCAACTCAAATTTATTCAAGAAATGGATTATGGACAATTTTCCTTCCTTAACAGCAATTCTCAGCGCTTGCTTTCGGGAGGTTCCAAAGGATAGAGTTGGTTTCTAGTGAGAAAATGTCGAAAGTGGATATCCTTATTCAAGGGCAGGACGAAAAAATAATACAAAGGAAATGGATAAAGTGGTAATGGAGATATTGGATACTTCACAGTATATTGAACCAAAATTCTAGATTTTTACAACTTCAATCCTGACCGAGCTTACCAAAGTCTCACCTGTTGATATAAACAAAACAAAAAAAGCAAAACTTTTAATAATAATAATAATAATATAATGCAAAACAAATAGGCCACAGGGCCTCTACAAAAATATTTTAAATTGAAAAAAAATGTAGGCACTTTCACCGTAGTATTTGTCCAGTTCCTGCTTGAACGAGTTTAATGAGTTGGCATTGATGACTTCAAAGGGGAGCTTGTTCCAGTGTTGTGTTACTCGGTTCTTGAACGCCCAACGGCCGATGCCCTTTTGGAACCTCTCCTCTTGAAGCTTGAGGTTGTGACCACGAAGGTTCGTGTGGCTGAAGCTGAGAACATCGGTAGCCTGGATGTTTTTGTAGGCGGAGTAGCAAAGCTTGTATACCTCAATGAGGTCTCCTCGGTGCAGTCGATAAGCTAGTGAAGGAACTTTGAGCTTGCGGAGCCTATCTTCGTAAGGTAAATTTCTCAAAGTCGGACAGAACTTTGTTATTCGTCCTTGAACTTTTTCAAGAGCTTCGATGTCTTTGTTGTAAAAGGTAAGAATGATCCCTTTTATGATCCCTTTTGAATGATCCATGTTGTTCGTTGATTTTAAAGTTACACTTGCGCTACAGATGCGAGACTAAATGGCTAGAACTATATTATAATAGCCTATATTAATATGTAAATTATCCTGTATAGGGTTTCCGACTATGGAGATTCCAATTGTGTAATTTTTGCTTGATCTGACGACATTTTTGGAGGGTTTCAACCTTTTTTTCGACATTCCCATAAATACGTTTTCGAAATAAAATTTTACTATCAAGAATAAGGAGATATTAGTTGCCATTCCTGAATCAGCTACAAATGGTGATTTTTCTCACTGGTCAATTTTCTTAAAACACTTTTTTTAATTTTTTGGGTACTATGGGTCGTGGTTTGTTACTTACTGGATTTCAGCTATCGCTACACCCATGACATATTATTTCCCAAATATTTCATATTTGGTCCAATAAAAGGCGTTTGGTCCAACAAAGGCTCTTTTATATCAAGCTCAAATTCGAGATAGGAAAACTGCTTTTCAAATCTGCCATCTTTCCTATTCTCAAGAATTCATTTTCATTTTACTCTAATTGGTCTATTGTCTTTGAAATTTGAACATAATCGAACACATCAAATTACTTTTTGGACATATTACTGTCGCTCTAGTCATGCGTAATCATGTTTTGATCGACAAGTGTAGCTATAGTGCAACTCGAGCATTATGATTTGCGATTTAGCATTTTTTGGTGTATACATGAATACCTAAATTAAAATTACTGAACACAAAGCTTCAAGTTGTAAAGCAAATTACCTTAATTCACATGAGTGAATTCTAAACTTTTTTATTTCACATGCATTAATATTTTGATATTCCACTTGTTCTGTTTTTATTGTGATTCAAGAGCCCACTAATTTAATTAAAGCAGCGTCAGGGCTTAATCTGATTGCAGTTTCTTAAACTTAAACATTGCACCCTCTTTAACTTTTATCCTGACAAATTTCATAATGCCCTACTCTTTACACATCCGAAAAGCCGTCGATTCTGTCCTTCCAAAATCATGGGGCTGAGTGTCCATGACTTTACCCCTGGTTGAAGTTCACCTTGTAACTCCTTAGTTTTAAAGTTAGTTCTGTCACATTGTATTTTAGAAGGGAAAGATAGAAATAGAGGCTCATATATAAGAAAACTTACGTCCAGTATAGCAAACTTAGCGTCCGCCTTCTTTTCCTCCACCTCTTCACTCTTTCCAGTTTCAAGAACTTCTTTGACGACTTTAAAACAATGACCTTCTCCAAGATCTTTGATACCTCGTACCTAAAATTACACTAAAATGCAAACGACCGCTACTCAGAGCATATTAAGGAAAACCAGAATAGATTTGCACAGAAATAATGATAATAAGTAAATAAAGGTAATCAAAAGCAATTTAGACTAATGTTCGAAAAAATGTGTGGTTACACTTAAATACTTTGATTTCAAGTAGGATTTACCTATAGAAGCCACAGTCTATAATCAGTCTCAAAAAAGGCAAAGGGGAAAAAATAAAAGTTGTGATATGAACAAGCACCTAACAGCACATCACTAAGACTCGACAGTTGAGGTTTTAAAAGTCAATAGTTAAAACAATGAACACATGACTCTTGCAGAAGTGATATAATAAGATTTGATAAAAGAAAATATACACACAATTTGTGTTCAGAAGACGTTGAACACTTCACAAAATGAAATACTTTCTGCACAAATCTATTTGTTCTTGATTTGATGAATTACAATACTATTTGGCTATTTAGCATTTGGTAATCACAAAAGACAGTAAGGCTATTGCTGTTCGTAAGCAGGTACTTTTCTGTAGCATGCATCAAATGTGCCATTTTTCTTGTGATTCAAGAACAAACTTCTTGTTCATACTAAATGTAGTTAAAATGCACTACTACTGCTAACAACTCACCGAAGCACCAAGCCGCCTGAGGCCAACACAGCTACACACGCTCCTCCTCAATCCCAATCTACTCAAAGCCTCCCTCTTTACACCTCTCCAGGAAGTTCCAATATCCCTTGAATCTTTTCTTATGAAATTATCCCACCCAAACCGAGGACGACCTGCTTTCCGTTTAGCCCTAAATGGTTGGTCGATAAGGACAATCTTTGGCAATCCGTCTTTCTTCATCCGCAGAACTTACCCTAGCCATCTCAGCCCTTCTCTCAGTATAGCCCTAGAAAGTGAAATTGGGCCACTCTTATCCTAGAGCCTACTGTTTGAAATACGGTCAGTCAGTCGGGTACCCAAAACAATCCGTAGGCAATTTCTCAGGAAAACATCTAGCAAATCTTCCAAATCTTCCAAACTTTTTTCAACTTTGAAAAAGCATCCTCAGTCATGGCTATCATTCTTTTAACATCTTCGCGGCACCCACCGTCTTTACTAATAATACTACCAAGTATAATGATACTACCAAGATCAATCTTTTCATTACCCAGCTTCACCTGTTCATCTTCACTTATTCCTAGCCTTAGCGACTAAGCCTTCTTAAAATTAATTTTCAAACCTATTCTAGCACCCTGAACTCACAAAACCCCTAAAAGCTTATTCATTTTGCTCAAACTTTCCTCTAGGATACTTAAATCATCAGCATAATCTAAGTCCAGGAAATTTTTTCTTCCCCATTTGATTCCGTGTTCTCCGATTGCCTTTGCTGTGCTTCTTACGAAAGAGTCCATTAAAATAATCCATAAAAAAGGGAGATAAAACATAGCACTGCTTAACTCCTGAGTTAATACAAAACCAGCTACTAGCCACATACGACGATAATACCTTTGCTAAAGTTCTTCTGTCAGCTGAATCAAATGCGAGCTCATAATCTATAAAACTGAGAACTAAAGGTGTTTGATAACTCAGGCACTCGTGCTGCAGGATGAAACAAAGACTCGTTAAATTCTTTGAGAGCTTTAGCTATACCAATAACGTTTTTATTAAACATATATTTAGCAAAATATTATTTCCTCAATAAAACACAACATTGAATATTTCTTCTAAGAAAACAAACAAACATCGAAAGCCATTTTTACAGCATTTATAATACTGGCCGGGATTAAAAACTCCTCCACAACAATTAGATCGAATGTAAAAAAAAGCAAAATAAGCAACCGCTCTTGCCAATTCATTAAATCTAGTTCACACGGTTTTATTCATAAATTCATTATTTTATGTCAGGCATATTGTTGACTTTCAAATACTTTCTATATATAAAGAGCTATAAAAAATTCTGAGGCATGTGTACTACGACAAGCTCGTCTAAGCGTCGGACTACCCGTGGAAAACGTGTAGGCTAATACTCCCCTTACATCACACCTTGTCTACTGCTTTTGCCATCCTCCAAGAGGTCTTCGATGATGTTTGTGTCATTTTTTAATGCATCACCTCAGCATAAATTTAAGGCATTCAGTCTTTCTTTCTCTCGTCAGCTTGCACAAAGGTTGCCAGGTTTTCTTAGGTTATTCTAGCCCATATTGCGATAACCATTTGTCCAAACTCAACAATTTGAGCTTATTTTACCAACTGGTTTTTCCTTAACCAAGTAAGTTTTTACCGAATTTTTTGATTAACTGTGCTACTTTTCTAAATTTCCACTGCAAAACACGATTTTTTCCAACCTGTCAGCACTGTCTCAATGGCGATTTCGTAGTGCCATTCGAGGAATACGGCGTTTGTCCACCCAGAGTACATGTCCAACGCACCCAAGCCACTCTTTCTTGCTAGCCTTTCTATCATTATCTTACCGCATGGTTGCTTGGTCTTTCTTAGGTAACACTAGTCCAAGTTACGATAATCCTTAGTCAAAGTCATATAATTTGGGCTTATTTAGTCCATTTTTTTTCTTTAGCAAATTTCACTGTCTTTTTACCCCATTAGGAAAATTCTATGTTAAATCTCATTAGCCAAATGCAATTTTTACCAGTCAAGTAAGCAGAAACTAGCGCAGCCTATCAGCACTGGCAAAATTAAAGGATTCACGGTCCAAGTCTACCCATAATACAAACCTAATCAATCCAAGGCCCTCTTCCTGGCTACATAAAAAGATTTGGAATGAACCATCTTTCATAATAAATTGTGTTTGACAGCTTACTTGTGCATTCTTAGTCAAAAATATTACTACTACTATTGGCACAAGTTTCAATTTGACTTATTACCTCCCACTAGCAAGGTAACAAGTTCAAAGCTTCCATTTAAACAGTTCGTGGTAAAGAATTGAAGTAAGAAGCGATGCGGCTCAATAGTAGCCGAAACCCTAAGAAACAGAGTCTTGATAGCAATAGATATCAAACAGTTCGTAGTAACGAACTGTAAGTAAGGAGCGACCCGGCTCAATAGTAATCGAAACTCTAAAAAACGGAATTTGATATCAATAGGTAAATCAAAAGAATCACCTTTTTATGCTGATTTCAAATGTAAATTTCATCAAGTTTAGTCTTACCCATCAAAGGTTACGAGCCTGAGAAAATTTTCCAGATTTTCGAAAAAAGGGGGAAGTATCCCCTAAAAGTCAAGTGATCTTAATGAAAACCACACCATCACATTCAGCGTATCAGAGAACTCTATTGTATAGATATCAAGCTTCTATCTGCAAAAATGTGGAATTTTATATTTTTTGCCAGAAGAAAGATCACGGATGCGAGTTTATTTGTTTTTTTTTTTTGTTTTGTTTTTTTTTACCCAGGGGCTATCGTACCGACCCAGTGATCCTAAAATATCGGGAGGGCTCATTCGAACGGAAGGTAAAATTTCTAGTGCCCCTTTTAAGTGACCGAAAAAATTAGAGGCAACTAGAACCCTCCCCACCCCTTTTTTTCCCAAAATCGTCCAATCAAAATTTTGACATAGCCGTTTTGTTCATTATAGTTGAAAGGCCCAATATGTCTTGCTTTCTCTTTTCCGTCTCAATTTTACGCGCAGAGTGGTTAAGCGTAATTGTCCGGGGTAAATTTTTACCGGGACCAAATTACCTAGAGGATATTTCCGTGGGGGTGGGGGGGGGTTTCTCCATGGAGATGGGGCCAGATTTCCTGGCTTTCTTTAAAAAACGATCAAAAATTGAATATAAAAAAAACAAATTTTTTGAACTGAAAGTAAGGAGCAACATTAAAAATTAAAACGAACAGAAATTATTACGTATATAAAGAGAGTTGTCCCCTCCTCAACACCTTGCTCTTTACACTAAAGTTTGAATTTTGTCCCAATTCTTCAAGAATGACTCCTGAAACACAAGGGTCGTTTAATTAGAACAATAAGACACTTTTTTAAAAAGTCCTAAAAACTTTAGCGTAAAGAGCGATGTGTTGAGGAGGGGGCAACCCCTTTATATACGTAATAATTTCTGTCCATCTTAAGTTTTAATGTCGCTCCTTACTTTCAGTTGAATATACTTGTTTTTTTATCAATACATCAAAAGAATCGAATTTTGATGCTTATTCAAAATATGTATCATCAAATTTAATCCCATCAAACGTTACGAGCCTGAGAAAATTTGTCCAATATTTGAAAAAGGGGGGAAACACCCCCAAAACATCAAGTGATCTTAATGAAAATCGCTCCATTAGATTCAGCAAACCAGAGAACCTTACTGTCGAGGTTTCAAGTTCCTACGTACAAAAATGTGTAATTTTGCATTTTCTTTACCAGAAGAAAGATCACGGATGCGTGTTTATTTGTTTCTTGTTGTTTTTATTTCCAGGGGCGATCATATCGAACCAGTGTTCGTAGAAGATCGGGAGAGGGCTCATTTGATCAGAAATTGAAAGTTCTAGTGCCCTTTTTATGTGACCAAAAATATTGGAGGGCAGCTAGCCCCCTCCCACGCTCATTTTTCCACTAAGACACCCGATCAAAATTTTGAGATAGCCGATTTGTTCAGCACAGTCGAAAAATCTATTAGCTATGTCTTTGAGGATGACTCAGCACAGTCCCCGGGGGAAGGACTGCAAGTTATGAACTTTGCCCATTGTTTACATATAGTATTGGTTATTGGTAAGTATACAGACGTTTTCAGGGGGATTTTTCTGGTGGAGGTCGGAGGAGTTATGTGTGAGGATCTTTCCATGGAGGAATTTTTCATGGGGGAAGGGAATCTTCCATGGAGGGGGATCCAGATTTTTCCGCATCATTTAAGAAAAGACCAGAAACTAAAGAAGAAAACAAGTTTTTTCAACTGAAGGTTAGGAGCAACATTAAAACTTAAAACGAACAGAAATCATGACACATATTAGAAGGGTCACCTCCTCGTCAATACCTTGCTCTTTACACTAAAGTTTTTTTTAGTACTATTAAAAAAGCTATTTATTCTGATTAAATGGCTTTTGTGATTCAGGAGTCATTCTTAAAGAATTGGGACAAAATTCTAATTTTAGCGCAAAGAGCGAGGTATTGACGAGGGGGCGACCTTGTCTTTGCTTTTTCTCCAATTAGCCATGGGTTGATGGCAACTTGATTTTAATTGATGACACATACGTAATAAATTCTGTTCGTCTGAAGTTTTTATGTTGCTCCTAAGCTATCAGTTGAAAAAAAAAACTTGTTTTTTTTTATTTAATACAATACAGGGCAAGTAGCTTAAAGCTGTTCAGAGTAATCTGTAGCGATAGAAGTTGCTGTCTAAAGGTAAAAAGACCTTTTCCACAATCTTTGTTCAGGTTACGAAGTGAAAGATTTGCGATCAAATTTGCCTTTCCCCAGCTTTCTGCGATTATCTGTTTTATATGATGAGGAAAAAAAGAAACAAAAAACAGAAAATACATAGCGAACACGTCACTCTTTTTCAAACCTGCACTATTGCATACACTATTAGGAAATAATAACATACCTGTTGTACATCCTCAACTTTGAACGGTAAACATTTAATGGTGGCAGCAGCTTTCATGAATGCTAATTCTCTATTGGAGTCTACTTCAGTTTGACCCATTACCTCCCAGTAGTGACGCCAAATGTCCAATGGCTCCTACACAAATATCATAACTGGCTTAGAGGTAATCAAAGAAATTGGCAAAGGCGAAAAGTACAGAAATACCACACTTTCCTTTTTTTTGGAAGAAGTCTCATTTTCCTTAAATCCTTCCTTCTGACATCCTCCCACCCCAGCCAGGGACGATCTGCTTTTGTTTAACCCTAGACGGTTGGCCGAAAAGACCTTCACTAAGGCTCTTCTATTAGCTGTATCAAACGCTTGCTCGTAATCCATAAAACTGAGGACTAAAGGTGTTTGGTGACTCAAAAACTTCTCAATTATTAATCTAAGAGTGAAAATCTGGTCGACACACCTTCTACACTTCCTAATACCACACTGTTCTTCTTTTAAAACTTTATCTACAGCATCCCTAAGTTTAAAATGTATCATCATAATGAGTAATTTGCTAACTACAGAAACCAGGCTAATGGCTCTATAATTACCAAACTCATTCTTATCACCTTTCATATAAAGAGATTTAAGTAGATTTTTCCTAAAATTGCTAGGTATTTCCCCTTTTTCAAGAATCATATTCATAATCTTCTGTAACTTAATTCCAACCTCACAACAACCATATTTAAGGAACACATTTACCACACTGTCGGCACCTAGGGCCTTATCATTTTCTAATCCTTTTAGTAGTGACACTAATTCTTCCTCACAAAATAAATCTTCCTTCACATTCAAAGTGTCAAAAATTTAATTAGAATAGAATAATAAACGTTTAATTAGAATAATAAACTCTTTTAAACGTTCAAAAATACTTCAGTGTAAAGAGCGAGGTATTGAGGAGAGGGCGACCCCCCTCAAATATGTAATAATTTCTGTCCAATTTAAACTTTTTCATTCTTCTCTATATCTTTTCCTGTAATCTATCACAGATTAGCACACTCTCAAAGTGTCCTACCCATCTCTCTTTGACTGTTTTCTTATCACTAATTTTGGCCCTGTTCCTATCTTTAACTGGAACAAGTTGAGACTGACTATTCCCTCTCAATTTATTAACATGACAATAGATTATTTTGCTACTATGCCGCCTGGCTGCATCTTCCAGATCTTCGGCAATTTCATCCGTGGTCTCCACTTCACACGTCCTTGGTTTGTATTTTAATGTTTTCTCGACTGTTTTTTGCATTACTCTTATTTTCATATGATCTATCACTCAAATAATTCTTATACAGGCCCATCCTCCTCTCTGTTAAACGTAAAGCATTTTCACTGATATTCCTAGCTGCGTTTCTAAACTTCTTCCATAAAACACCATCATCGACTACATAAACTATTCCCCTAAAATTATTCCATCCATCTTCTGCATTGTCAAATTTTTAACTTCCCGGTTTAGCATTCAACTGTACCTGGAAAGTTTCTCTGAAATTCACATCCTAGAGTCTACCAACGTCATAGCTTCCCAGAAGGTAGTTTACCTTCCTAAATTTCGGTTTTAAATTAACCCTAGACACTACTAGACATTGATCTTTACTTTTAACATCAATAAAAGCAGTCCAATATACCCTAGTATCTTGTATACCCAGTATCCCCCTTAATAAGCCCTGAAAACTTCAACTTAATACCCTAAGCAGCTCTTATGGAATTCATAATATGCCCTTTCAACATTCCCTGGATACTCAATTTAATGCTCTAAGCTTTAGCAATAGTAACAGTAGTGGCAGTAGCAATAAACGTAGCAGTAGATGCATACAAATATTGCCTTTTGGTTAGTTCAACATTTTTTATAACATGCTCTGTAAGTTTCAACTTAATACTATAGTCCATTTTTAACATAATGCCGATGCGCCATTCTGACAACCTCGTGCATGCAGTGTGTTTGGTTTTATTCAAATTCCCCCTCAATATTCTCTATAATTTTCACCTTCATACCCTTAGCCTTAGTAGTAGTAGTAGTCGTCGTAGTAGTAGTAATAGTATCAGCAGCAGTGGTAGAAGCAGCAGTAGCAGTATGCACATATTGTTTTTTGCTCAGTTGAGCATCTCCCTCATCATTCCCTGAGAGTTCATATTCGATTCTCTAAGTCTGATGAATTGATTGAGTAAGTTGATCCAATGAATTTGGAGGGGGGTGCATGGGAGGAGACTGGATGCCCTCAAATCTCTTTAACCTCATCTATTTTTTGTAGGAAAGTACCCGAATCCACTTGAAATTTGATATACAAATATCATAACTATTGTCAGCACGCTTTCTCCAAGAAATTTTATACAACTGTTCTGTTTTTTCGGTGGTGGCACTGAGCCACCACTATGAAAAACCAAACAAATATAAGCACCATATAAAAAACTAAGATAATTTTTTTAAGGTTTTCGCTTATTTGTGACGTCACTCCAGTGAAGAATGTTTCCCATAATTATTTAAGGTCCAAACGAATCTTCCCAAAGTCCTACCTAGATAATTTTTTCACACCACATAACATAAACACCGGAAATTGTCTTGAAAACAGACAATTATCTTATTGCGAATGATCATATTAAACAAACTATAATTGCGTATATGATCCGCTGTTATACCAACTATTATTATAATTATTCTGCCGCAATGCCTAGCATTTAATGCTAAACAATTGAAAATCCGTGATTTACTTCACAACTATCAAACGGGACTGTCTTTCTCTAAGAGCTTCAAGACGTTCAACCTTCAGAGATTTCTAATATCGGTCAGCAGACTATTCATGAAAAATATTAAAGGGCTGGTGAGGGGAAACAGATTTTACCCTTGACGAAATGACCTATCTAGATCATTTTTTTACATCATTTTTTATTTTATTTTTGTTTTGTTTATAATAAGGGTGTTTTCATTTATTATTTTTGAAGCGTATTGTGTATTAACCATGGCCCAGTAGGGCTTTTAGTGTTAATAAATCATATCATATCATATCATCATATCATAAAAAATCGTAGGAATTTTCAGAAAAATTATAATGCTGTTTTCGAGAAAAAAAAAAACAGACATACGATTACTCCTCGTTTAACATGTTGAAATTAAAAATATGGCTAACATTTTCTGGAGAAAAAGGTTCACTTCAATAGTAGAACATTTTGGTGCGGAAAAAAAATTGGATCAAACGCCCTAAGTTTCGCTGAGTAGCTTGATTTCACATCCTGCAACCAAGAGGGCGAGTCTCTTAACCACTACACTGCGGTAACTATCAATATATAACCAATGATCGAAGATATTAAATGACTGAAGATCTTTGTCAGCTACAAAAACCTTAAAACTTTATTTTACATCTCAGAGAACCTATAAAATGACTTACTGAAAGGTGTTTATTTGGGTGTTCAAGTCTGGCTTTCCTGTCAGGTACACAAGCATTGAAAGCTTTCAAGTCAAAATTAAGTTTCAGCTTTTTTGGCTTAACCTCGTAATTTTCTGTTGGAAGTATTTCATACGCCGCTTCTGGTTGAGGACTGTTTAATCTAGAATATAGAAAACAGATTTTTACAGATTTATCTAAAAGCTATATAAATCTCAGGATTTCGGGAGGGGGGGGCCAAAGAATCTCCTTGTGTACGTGCATGGGAAATATGTACAAATCAGATATTTAGAGGCCCAATCTTGCGTTTTTTATTTCTATTTAATTTTTTCTGTTGTTGATACCAATAATCTCGCCAAAACAACTTAACACAGTACACTAGGACAGTACTCCTCCCAAGGGCACGCCCCAGGAAGTAGAGTGACCATTACTTCGAAACAGCTAGAAGTTTTTGAGTTAAAAGCTGTAATGCACCAAATATTCAAAAGTAAAATCTAATCTGCAGAACCATGACCCAAGTTGCTAACCGCAGAAAGACCAAGTGACCAGAAATTCAGATTTTAAAGGAAGTTAAAAAAATTGTCAGTTGTTGGTGGATAATTCAATTTTAAATAAATAGAATGCACTGAAATAAAATGACAAACACTACCTAAATTTACTATTTCTATTTCCCTATAATACTTTTGTTTTATGGATGCAATTCTTCTCTCCGGTCAGTGGTTAGCTTAAATAAACAGATTAAATAACAACAAAATCCTCAAAGTATGACATTTTCAAACCTTTCATTCCAACTAACAACTAGTTATGATGGGAATTACATATTTATAAAAAGGAAAAATGTTAATTTAGAACTAAAGACCTGAGCACGAGTTAGTAGTTTTGTCGCCCCTGGAAATTATCCCCAGGGAAAACACATCTCATGTTTATTTGTGTGAGAATATAAATTGTATTCTGGCATTCATAATTGAATGTCCTCTTGGTATGACTAAAACTACATACAAAACAAACAACTTAACATGTCTTATTTAATAATTCCTGTGCCCAATCGCTAATAATACAAGCATTGGCTTATTTAGTGAAATGTAATGCTCACATTTCTAAGGGATCATTTATAAAGGGAGGGCCCCAATCCTACTCTGGTTTAGCCAAGTTTACAGAATAATTAAAAAGAAATTTAAATCAAAAAAGAAAACAAACCTGTTTGAGTCCAGAAACCAAGCAAGTCTCACAATTCTTCCATGGAAACCAGTTCCAAAAATATACTTCTTTATACTGCCATAATCAGGAAGCTCAGTAATTAAGTGAGTGACATCACAGCTGAAAACAGAAATAAAATATCTAAATTCCCATGGGCAAGTCATTGAAAAAAAAAGAAACATTGTTGTTTTTGCAATTATTTCAATGAAAATACCCAAAATTACGTTCCAATCAAAATACAACAAAAAAGGAATTTTCAAGAGTCTAGAGGGCACTTTACCTCCTATCCCCTCCAGCCAATTTGAGACTCGGGGATAATATAAGCTATCTCCTCACTGGTCAAGGAGAAAACTCCTTGTAATCTTTAGTTTTCATCACTGATATTTTGATTTGAATACTCTTCTTCTTCAAAGACCCAATATCAAAGACCACACTGCTTTCCATGACAATAAATAACAGTTCAAATAGGGATAAATCCTTTTAATAGACAGTCCAGATCGTGGCTCACCCTGGTAGCATCTGTCAATTTAGATTCAAGTGCTTGATAGTGCTTATGTAAATCTTCATCACTCAGTGACTTCAAAATTTGAAGATTGTAAGAAAGTCAAAACAGTTTTTGAAGCCATCTAGTTGAATGAACTGTGTCTCCATAGACAAGCTGGCCTGATCAAGCACAGGAAGGTAAAGTTCAATTTGGAAGAGCTCCCTGGTCTTCTTACTTACCCAAAAATGATCAAGTTCAACTTGGATATTTATTCCTTGTGCTAGTTCCTCAGCCGTTGATATAGCTGATTTTAATCCAAAATCTTCATGCTTTCTGAGTCGTGACACAAGTCCTTTCCAAGAACTACTGTTATATCCAGCTGAATGTCTGGGGCTTACAGAGTTTTACTCACTTCATTAACCATAATTAAACCATCATACCAAATGTAGACCTCCAAAACGAAATCAAAACATTCAATTTGATGAGGAAGGAATTTGGCCTCACTTTTCTTGACAGGGTTATTGGTGATGTCGACAAGTTCTCAAAGAGCATTTAGCAGTTCAGTACAATGGTATTACGCTTTGAACCTCACATTCCCAACAGATATTTCTGACAAAAGTTTTAATGTGCTGCCTTTGACATGTTTCATTAGGCACACCCATACATTTGTTGATTCTTGAAAAAATCATATAGAGCCGTTGTGTTATTCCAAAATAGTTGCACTCAAGGAATACACTTGGTCATATCACCAAGAATAAAATTAAAATTATGGCAGCTACGTGGTGTAAAAAGAGTTCCTTGATTGAAGTTAAGTATCCTTTCCTGAATACCTTGCTCCTTTCCCTTCTTGTTGGCCCCATTATTATGTCCTTGGGCTCTAAAGTTTTCAAGGGGAACTTGTAAATGATCAAAAACTGATAGAAGGACGTTGGTTTTCTATCTGGAAATCAACTATGCTGAACAAAATGGCTATCTCAAAATTTTTATTGGATGTATTTGGGGCAATGATGGGCGGGGGGGGGGGGGCTAGTCGCCATCCAATAACTTTCAACTATTAAAAAGGGTACTAGCCCTTTGAATTTCCAATCGAATGAGCCTGTTTTGAAGTTTCTACGACAACGCCTTCTATATAAACCATATCAGCCCCCAGGGCATAACTTAAAACCCTTGCCCTGAGGGATGTGGGGGAGTGTCCTCCTCAAAAATATATTTTCTATCTGTAAATCAAGTACGCTGAACAAAATAGCTATCTCAAAATTTTGATTGGATGTGTTTGGGATAATGATGGGCATGAAGGGGGGAGGGCTGTTGCTCTCCAATCACTTTCGACTATTAAAAAGGGTACTAGCCCTTTGAGTTTCCGATCGAATAAGCCTGTTTTGAAGTTTCTACGACAACGCCTTCTACAAAAACCTTATATGCCCCCAGGGCATAACTTAAAACCCTTGCCCTGAGGGATGTGGGGGAGTGTCCTCCTCAAAAATATATTTTCTATATGGAAATCAAATACGCTGAACAAAATGGTTATCTCAAAATTTTTATTGGATGTATTTGGGGAATGATGGGCGTGGGGGGGGGGGCTAGTTGCCATCCAATCACTTTCAACTATTAAAAAGGGCACTAGCCCTTTGAATTTCCAATCGAATGAGCCTGTTTTGAAGTTTCTATGACAACGCCTTCTATAAAACCTTATATGCCCCCAGGGCATAACTTAAAACCCTTGCCCTGAGGGTTGTAGGGGAGTGTCCTCCTCAAAAACGTATTTTCTATCAGGAAATCTACTATGCTGAACAAAATGGCTATCTCAAAATTTTGATTGGATGTGTTTGGGGGAATGATGGGCGTGGGGGGGGGCTTGTTGCCCTCCAATCACTTTCGACTATTTAAAAGGGCTATAGCCCTTTTAATTTCCAATTGAATGAGCCTGTTTTGAAGTTTCTACGACAACGCCTTCTATAAAAACCTTATACGCCCCCAGGGCATAACTTAAAACCCTTGCCCTGATGGTTGTGGGGGAGTGTCCTCCTCAAAAACATATTTTCTATTTGGAAATCAAGTACGCTGAACAAAACGGCTATCTCAAAATTTTGATTGGATGTGTTTGGGAGAATGATGGGCGTGAGGAAGGGCTAGTTGCTCTCCAATCACTTTTGACTATTAAAAAGGGTACTAGCCCTTTGAATTTCCAATCGAATGAGCCCCTTTTGAAGTTTCTACGACAACACCTTCTATAACAACCTTATATGCCCCCAGGGCATAACTTAAAACCCTTGCCCTGAGGGTTGTGGGGGAGTGAACAAAATAGCTGAACAAAATCAAGTACGCTGAACAAAATAGCTATCTCAAAATTTTTATTGGATGTGTTTTGGGGAATGATGGTTGTGGGAGGGGGGGGGGGCTTTTAACCTTCCAATCACTTTCGACTATTAAAAAGGGCACTAGCCCTTTGAATTTCCAATCAAATTAGCTTTTTTTGAAGTTTCTACGACAACTTGTTTGATACAAAGTGCCCAGGTATGGAGAAAAAACCAAAAAAAACAAAAAAACAACACATTGTGCCCACATTGTTCTTTACTTAGGCAGCGCTAGTGCGCTGCCTATGATAGCAGACAAATATATTAAAGCAATTACTGCTATGTATGTGAATAACACTGCTGTGGTTATTATACATTAACACACTATTAACACAGTGTGTTAATATACATTAACACACTGTGTGGTTAATGTATTTGGGGGAATAATGGGCGTGGGGGGGGGGCAAGTTGCCGTCCAATCCCTTTCAACTATTAAAAAGGGCACTAGCCCTTTGAATTTCCAATCGAATGAGCCTGTTTTGAAGCTTCTACGACAGCGCCTTCTATAAAAACCTTATATGCCCCCATGGCATAACTTAAAACCCTTGCCCTGATGGTTGTGGGGGAGTGTCCTCCTCAAAAATATATTTTCTATTTGGAAATCAAGTATGCTGAACAAAATGGCTATCTCAAAATTTTGATTGGATGTGTTTGGGAGAATGATGGGCATGAGGAAGGGCTAGTTGCCCTCCAATCACTTTTGACTACTAAAAAGGGTACTAGCCCTTTGAATTTCCAATTGAATGAGCCCCTTTTGAAGTTTCTACGACAACACCTTCTATAACAACCTTATATGCCCCCAGGGCATAACTTAAAACCCTTGCCCTGAGGGTTGTAGGGGAGTGTCCTCCTCAAACATATATTTTCTATCTAGAAATCAAGTACGCTGAACCAAATAGCTATCTCAAAATTTTTATTGGATGTGTTTTGGGGGATGATGGGCGTGAGAGGGGGGGGCTATTTGCCTTCCAATCACTTTCAACTATTAAAAAGGGCACTAGCCCTTTGAATTTCCAATCGAATGAGCCTGTTTTGAAGTTTCTACAACAACACCTTCTATAAAAACCTTATATGCCCCCAGGGCATAATTTAAAACCCTTGCCCTGAGGGTTGTAGGGGAGTGTCCTCCTCAAAAACGTATTTTCTATCTGGAAATCAACTAGAATGATTGGGAGAATGATGGGCGTGAGGGGGGGGGGCCTGTTGCCCTACAATCACTTTCAACTATTGAAAAGGGCACTAGCCACTCCAATTTCCAATCGAATGAGCCCTTTTTGAAGTTTCTTCAACAACTTGTTTGATATGAAGTGCCGGGTATGGAGAAAAAAAAAACACATTGTGCACACATTGTTCTTTACTTAGGCAGTGCTAGTGTGCTGCCTATGATAGCAGACAAATATATTAAAGCAATTACTGCTATGTAGGTGAATAACACTGCTGTGGTTAAGGCAAGAAATGAGGTTAGTAGCTGGTTTTGTATTAAATCTGGAGTTAAGCAGTGTTGTGTTCTATCCCCATTTATATGGGTCATTTAAATGGATATTGTCTTCAGATGCAGAGCAAAGGCAATAGGTGAACACAATCAAATAAGGTAGAAAAACTTCCCTGGACTTACATGAAGACTAACTGGCTAGGGCTAGGAATATGAAAAGGTGCTGTTGGGTAATGGATAAATCTATCAAGTGGACAGCTTAACTTACCTTGATAGTATTATCAGTTAAGATAGTGGGAGCAGTGAAGATGGTAAAAGTAGAATAGCCAAGACCCAGGTTTTTTTTTTTACAGATTTCACAGAAGAAAAGGCAGATAGATTTTGAAGCTACAGTGATGACAGCAGTCAAATATGGTTCTGAAGCACAGACACTCAAAAATGGGGGAAGATTTGCTAGATGTTTTCTAGAGAAATTGTAAACAGTACCCAACTGACTGGCTATATTTCAAACAGTGGGTTGTGCAAAAAGTGTGGTTCAATCCTGATTTCTAGGGCTATAATGAGAGAAAGGTTAAGATGGCTAGGGCACATTCTTATGATGAAGGATGACAGATTGCTGAAGATCATCCTTTTTGATATACTTGCTAGGTCTAAATAAAAAGAAGGTCTTCCTTGGTTGGGGTGAAAGAATGTTGTAATGAAAGATTTAAGGGAAATGTGAACTTCCTGGAAGGGTGTAAAGAGCCTTTAAATAGACTGGGATGGAAGAGGAGCATGTGTAGCTGTGTTGGCTTCAGGGAGCTTGGTGCTGTGGTGAGTTGTTAGTAGTATTTAAAAATGGTTTTTAAATGTAGATAAAAGTGGAAGGAAATATGATAGTCTGAATAATAAAAACAGGTTTCATGTCAATAAGTAAGAATTTTGCTTTTTCTTTTAGTTTTGAAGAGCCTATTTACTAGAGCCAATATCTGAGACCACAAGGGGAGTGGGTTGTTTGATCTTGTATTGTCAGAAAAACAGCCATGATATTTGGAAAGAGCACAAAATAAGGAATCTAATAGTAGGCTAGGCCTATTAATTTTATTTTAATAGCATGATTCATTCTGGAAAGCCTCTAATGACTAAGGTATTAGTCTTCTTTGAGGCTTATTAAAAAAACATTATAGAATTCTGAAAAATACTTGGTAAAATTCAAATTTAGCTACTTTTCACTACCTTGGAAAGGGGTTAGGCTAGGAAAATGAAACTTATAGGGTTGGGTCTACAGACTAAAGTATGTCTTTGAAGGTGTTTTGAAGTCCCTATATCCACTCCTTCTCTCTCTAGAGGACAGTGACCTTTGATTACCTTTAAAATCTTTGTGCTTTGAAAGTGAAACTTTGCAAAACAGATCTTCTGGTTAAATGATGTAAAAAAAAAAACTGTTTTTGGCTTTAAAACTTTGCATAATCCTAATTTAGAGGGTTTTGAAAATCTAGGTTTGATAAATTTAGAAAAAAAACCATTGATGTGGCTTAAAATTCTACTTAAGTAACAAGAATTACATTTTCAGAACTTAACAGGCCATAGATTCATTACCAAAAGTTTCATTTTCCTAACCTAAGCCCTTTCTAAGATAGCAAAAGGTAGCTAGCCTAAACTAGAACTTTACCAAATACTCTAAGAAATCCTAAAATACTTACTTTGCCCCTTCCCCCATAGTATGCAGATTTAAAGCCCAAATTATATGTTTCCCATGTATTTTTCTATACATCATCCTTTTAGTCAAACAGATTTAAGAGCAAAGAAATAACATTAACAAAATCAAGAAACAGAGAAGTACAAGAGAAATATATACCTTGGGCTACAAATTTTTTCACACTAGGTGTTGGGGGTATAGTAAAGTGCTCTTAGCAACAATATAACTAAGGTTAAGTTTATAGTTTTCAATATAATTTAGTTAGGATGAAAGTGAATAGGCTAGCATAGGCTTACACTATTTATTAAATAGCTGGGTGGCAAACATTATCTAGATACATACTTGACTTCCTTTGAGAGTCTATAACCCTTATTTTCTGCAATTTTTAATATAATTCCATAGCGCTTGGACTGAATTCTGTAAGGAAGAATGTAAATTGTGTAGTCCGAAAAATGACTCATATTTCATACAATTCCTCTTTCAAATTTTAAGGGAAATTGAGTTAAGCTTGTGGTTGCCAGGTTTCCGCTGAAGGAATGTGTGTCCGAGCATCCAGAATGTGTCATTTTATGCAAAAATGTGTCCTTGAAATCTCAAAAACGGTAGGTTAATTTTTATCCCACTTACACTGATGACCAGAGGTCACATTGCAAAATTCTTACAAATCGGTCAATCAATATTAAATATAATGAAAACGAGATAAAATTCATAAAATATAACTGAGAATGAAAACAGGAAACTCATAAAAGCATGTAAACAGTAGAAAAACTATATCTGGGAACTTAAGACTTACCTTTACTTTCTAACGAGAATTCCTTTTGACAGGTATGATGGGTATCTCTAGAGAAATTGCCTACAGATTGTTCTGGGTACCCGGCTGACTGACCGTATTTCAAACAGTAAGCTGTAAACCCCGCTTTCTAGTAAGCTGTAAACACACACACACACACACACACATACACACACACACACACACACACACACACACACACACACACACACACACCACACACACACACACACACACACAACACACACACACACACACACACACACACACACACACACACACACACACACACACACACACACACACACACACACACACACACACACACACACACACACACACACACACACACACACACACACACACACACTCACACACACTCACACACACACACACACACACACACACACACACACACACACACACACACACACACACACACACACACACACACACACACACACACACAAACACACACACACACACACAATATATGACTATTCAATTTTGAAGAGAGCCATTTGAAGGATATTATAATTATACAACGTTTCTCCTTTTTATTAAGAAATATTTGTAAATAGATTTTAAAAAGTTCAGAAGAAACGTCTAGAGGTATAGTTTTAATCAGAGCCTGCTTAGAGCAGGCTCTGGAGGGAGATGATTAATAAAATTTATAAGTTTTGTTCAAGTTTAGTCCTCTTTCCCTCCCAAAAAGGTGTGTGTTCAGTTGGTCCGACGGTTTTTTCTGGCCTAGCAGTGACATGAAGGTTTGAAATAGTGTTCAATTGAGGAACAAACTTAAATAAACTGACTTGAAAGGAAATTTAGACAGTTTTTACCATCCTAAAACTTTTTCTCTCTTCTCCTTTCTCTTTCTCTTTGTTACAAGTTCCAATGCCCGTATCGCCTGTAGCTTGCTTAAATCTTTTTTTAATACTAGTGCCATAGGTTAATCATCTTTAAGAGTGCATGATCATACTACTAGCCTGGAAGGTTAATTTAAATCGAGATATTGAGCTAATTCTTACGCAATTTATAAACTAACTCATGTTAGTCATTTTTAACTCATTTTTTTATACTTAAAACAATTTAAAGATTCAAAACGTTTTCGACATCAAGAGTTTATAAGGATAGAACTATCATGAGTTCAAATGAAACAAAATCAAAGAGTTAGAAATCGTGTTACAAAAAGCTCAAGAAGATAAAATAAGACTAGAAGAGAGTGCACAATCACAACAGGCTTCAAAATCTATTCGTAGAACAGGCACCTCTCATTTCATTACTAAATACACAAATGAGATTCACTCTTGGATTACGACGCATAAAAAAATACAAAGGAGTTTAGAAAAGAATGATAATGATATGATTAATCAAGCTATTTGCTATACACGGGGAGAAATTCAAAGATTTGCAACACGTTTAGAAATTTCTAAAGTCAGGGATCTAGATGATTTAGAAAGATTTCTAAAAGAAGCCCTTTTACATGAAAAACCAGCTGCGCAAAAACTAAAAGAACTCTTATCCGAGAAGCAAAGACCATCTGAGTTTATACACTAATTCTACTCCCGAATTATGGGAATGACACTAGATTATGCAAAAAATTCCCCTGGTGTAAGGGCAGATGACATAACTATTAGTATTTTTGAAAGTGGTATGCACCCTTTAATCGGAAGGAGAGTACTATGACAAACCAAAGCAACAGGTGACAAGGATGAATTATTAGCGCTGGCAAAGAGATTAGAATTGATTGATTCAATGTATAGGGACTTTACAGACATGTCTTTGGGAGCAGTGGTGGATGACTCAAGAGACAAGACTTCCCCTGGAGAACTATTTCCAGAGTAGAATTTAAAGACAAGAAAAACTATAATCACAACCTAAAGAAATTTTTTAACTGTGGAAAACCCGGACGCTTTAAATTAGATTGCCGATAACTTCCAACTTCTACAAATTGTGAGAAATACGGACATTCTTGAAGAAACTGCTGGCAAAAGTCAGCGTGTATAAGATGCCAAGAGTTTGGTCATAGTGCAGACAAATGTATAGCCCCAAATCCTATTGAAAAAATAATTAGGCAGGAATTAGGGGAGGTAAGCCCCAAGCCTGAAAATAAAGTCACGAAACCTCCTTCGAATTTAGATGAAAATATTTGTTTTGTTGCTTTACATGAAAATAACACTGAACCGAGTTCTTTTCCGTGTATGTGGACTGCTAAAATAGCAGACCTCATTTTTGTAAAATGTCTTCTTGATAGTGGACGTTAAAGGAGTTTATTAAAAGAGGAAATATTTCAAAAATTTCCAAAAAGCGTTCGTAGACACCTTAAACGATCTATACGAACCGTGAAATCTTTAAGTGGAGAGGTCGGACCACTTATAGGGGAAATAAATGTAGCATTCTGCATTGCAGATAAGACAAATCAAAAGGACAAATGATTTTGGAAAATTTTAGTCGTCCCGGAGTTGAAATTTGATGTAATCATTGGATATGATATGCTAAACAAATTAGATTGTACATTAAATTTGTGGTATAATAAAATTTCTTTAGGAAAAACTAGTAGGCAAGAAATAAATTCCCTTGCGTTTTTTGCTGAAGAAGTTTCAGGAAGGGGTACGGTATATATAGCAAAAACAACCGGTATCCAGACCAAATGTTTTAAAATCATTAAGGCCAAGCTGTCAAGTCTGTCAGAGCCCTCTGTAGCTTATGGAGACACTATAATGTTTACCCCGAATATTAAGACACAATTACACATCTCCCCGTCACTATGTAAAACCTATAGTAGTTCAGTAACAATAGTTAATTTTAATGCTAGTGATGAGCCTCTTAACTTACCACGGGGAAGAACCGTTGGTTTGCATGAGGTAATAAACAATGATTATCTAGAAGATACGACCCTTTTAGCAGAAGGATTAATAGAAAATACGGAGGAAACCTTTTCTATAGAGAATGATAGAATAATATGGGAAGATCGCGAATTTTTGAAGAGAGTTAAAACAAGCTCTTTGAGCCCAGAAAGAAAACAAATAGTAAAGACACTCTTGTTAAAGCTGAAACGAGCTTTTGCAACGGGTCCTTATGATGTAGGGCAAAATAACCTTCACGGATATAAAGTACAAATAGATCCAGAGACACCTATTAAATGTGTTAAAAAAATTTCCTTTGCCATTTTTAATGACTGATTCTTTGCAAAAACACATAAACGAAATGAAAATAGTAGGAATAATTGAAAAAGACGTTCCGATTTTTTGCACAGGGAAACCAGGACAGGATGGGAAAATCCCACCGAAAAAGTTGTGAAATGGAATTAATAGCCGATTTTTTATAGACTGTAAGAGCAATAAATAGCACTATAAACGACTCACAGTGGGGTATCCGTATAATTTCAGAAGTCATTTCTGATCCCTTAAAAAAACAATTTTATTTCAACTATTGATATTAGGAATGGTTTTAGTCACTGCAACTTAGCAGAAGAAAGCCAAAAATATTTTAGTTTTTCAAATAAAGGAATTTCTTATGTCTTTAAACGCTTACCACAAGGGTAAATTTTCTCACCTCGCGCCTTTGTTGAATTTTTAAATCAGGTTTATGGACCTGAATTTTCTTCATGTTTGTCAAGTTATGTATATGATTTGACAATACATACTTCTGGGAACCTTGAAGAACATTTGAAAAACACTGAATTATAAAATTTAATCTCCGACTTAATCTTTACAAATCCCATTTTTTCAGAGGAACGTGACTTGTTAGGGTTTTGGGTCTCCACGAAAGGATCAAAACCACAAGCCCAAAAATTAGAAGCTATAAAAAATTAGAACCACCAAGTCACGTTACAGGAATTAGATCATTTTTAGGCTTAACAGGTTATTACCGAGGTTTTTACCATAATTACGCAAAATTAGCCGAACCTTAATTTGTCTAAACAGAAAAATGTTCCTTTTATCTTCAGTCCAGAGCAAAACGAAGCCTTTGAGAAATTAAAAACAGAACTTTCAAATCCTAATAGCATTTTTTTTCGAACTTCCGGATAAAGACACAGAATTCTACCTATTGAGGCAAAACGCATTGCTTCAATTTTAATGCGACAATCTGAAACAAATGATAGATTTTGAATAGTGACGACTTACTCTAAAGTTCTGAGTGGTGCAGCTTTTAGGTTTGATAACCACAACAGGGAACTTATTGCCTTGGTACAAAGTTTAAAACACTTCCAAAAGGACCACAAGAGCTTAATGGGCCGCAAGAACTCACATTTTTGTAGACTTTGCTGCTCTTACGTATTTTAAGAAGGCCAAAGATCTTCATTTGAAATTAAATTGAATTGCGGTTCTTTTAGACAATGATTTATATACTTATCACCATATTAGCACTAGTAGAAACCCTGCTGACTATTTGAGTCGACTCAGCTCGGTGTTCGTTCATAAAAATAGGTCAATTAACCTTGATGAGTTGGAGGTAGAATATTTAGCCCCATCAGGGGACAAAGTCCCAATTGATTTCTTTAGAATAAGAAAAGAAGAAATGAAAAAATTACAAAATTGGCCCTTTGAAGAATATGGGGCATAGTTAGTTCAAGCATTCCAGGGACTAACGAGACATCGGAAATTGGTGAACTCAAAAAGACTACTGAGGGTGATCTTAGTTCTATGAGAGGGACCAGGCCTGGCAGGGATAGATACTTGACCATCGAGTCTATATATGGCAAACTGGGTGAGGTCAAAGTGAGAAGAGTCAGTCCAAACACGTGTGAAACTAAAGGCAGGACAGTTTTAGAGGGGAGTGAAACTGAATCATGTGGAAGACAAGTTTTGGCGGAGGAACTTGTAAAGACCAGCATTCGGGAAGGAATGAATGGCACGGAGAACTGAGCTGGGTCCAAAAAACCCACGGATATAGACACCAAGAGGGTTTAAACCGCAAAGACAAGGAAAAGTTCGAGTGGTGGAACTTGCGAACCCCAGCACTCAGGAAGGAGTTACTGGCACAGATAATTGGGATGGGTCTGGAACACCCACAGACTTAGACACCAAGAGCGGTGAACCGCAGGATACTGGAAAATTTCCAAAAATTCAGATTTCAGGCAGAGGTCGAATTAACAACGAACCAGAAATCTCAAATTTGGGAAAGGGGAATCCTTTTTCGTAGAATGGCTAAAAGATCTCCATTTGATCCTAGTAGATGGTTTATTGTACGCTATAGATGATTCAGAAAAGAAACAAAAACATCAGTTTAAAATTATTGTACCAAAAAAACTAATTAGTGGGATCATTAGCCTTATGCATACGAGACTTTTTCTAGAAGCGCAAATGGGGACTGTTAAAACTTTGAATAAGTTAAAACAATGTTGAGTTTTTGAAAATATGTACTATCAAGTTGAAGAGGCAGTAAAGAACTGTGATCTATGTTTGAGGTGGAATAAAGTTACCACTATATACCCTAGTCTTAGAAAAAATATTTCCTCCAGTCATCCATTTTATATTTGTTCAATGGATACCACGGGAAAATTGAAACTTTGAACAAATGGGGATCAGTATATAATTATCGCAGTAAAACATTTCACTAAATATACTGTCATGGCACCAGCAAAGACCTCAGGTCAAAACCAGCTATGGAATTTATAATAAAGTAAATTAAATCATATTTTGGAAATATAGATTTCCTATTATTAGATAATGCTTTTTGTTTCACAAGTAAACCTTTCAATGAAATGGCCAAAGCATTGGGATTCAAAATCATACATTCATCCCCTAGAAACCCCCAATCAAACGGGTTGGCCGAAAATCGAGTAAAATGCGTGAAACGAATACTTACCCATTATCATGACGAAACACATGGAACTGACTGAGGTGAGTTTTTACCATTCATTCAATTAGCGTTAAACAATAGTATAGATGCTAGCAGGAGATATACTCCCTTCTTCCTACTCCTTGGGTTTAAAGCTAAATCAGTATTCGATTATATTTTTTCCAATCCGAGGGACGAGTTTTGTTCAGAAGATGAATGGGTCTCTAATCTTGTCCAAGAAGTATTTTTCAGCCGACAAATATGCATCAATGAATTGAAAATGGCCCGAAAGAACCAAGCAACACCATACAACCACAAAATAATGGAAATCAAAATTTCTTCAAATAATTTGGTATATGTCATTCAAGAAGGTTCGTCTAAAAATTATTCTTATCGTGGACATTACCTAGTATTAACAGGATTATACAAGAACGTCTTTTTGTTACACGAGTTAAAGACTTGTAAAAGACGCCTGGTAAATATTAGAAAACTTAAAAAAAATAAAGAACCACGAATCATTTTTAGCTATGAATCCTGAAATCGCGAAATAGAGGTCAAAAGTAGGAGACAGCCTTTCGAACTCTGTAACAGACGGAGAAGGAGGGGACAAACAAATGAGATAATAAGAGTGGGAGAGGCCCCTCATAACATTTGACATTATAATTTAAGATTAAAATTATTAAACCTAAGAGATAAAAATCATTTAGAGAATTTTAATCACGTTCCATTAAGAGCTTTGAGAGAATTGAGTGATTCTAGTAACCGAGACCCACCTACAGATTTGGGTGTACAAGAAGCCCAAGTTGAAACTCTTAATGAAAATAATTGTGATAAGATAAATGAAAATTCGGAAGAAAATAGGTCTGTATAAACCAGTGTTAATAATTACGAACAAGGTAAAAGAAGTACTCATGAAAGAAAAGCTTAAGCGAAAATATTAAATTATAGAGACTCTAGTTTAAAAGATTTTCTTGGCGGCAGAATTAATAAATATAAATGATAACATACCTTATTCTAAGGTTAATCCTCGAAACGGCTGCTCTAGACTAGTATCGTCAGCGACTATATACAAACCTGTAAAATCTGCTACTTGCACTGTATAAAACCGAGTCTCTTTTCGTGTTCAATGAGTATGAAAGTGCTCGAGCTGTAAAACTGAAATTCCGCCAAGAAATAAAACCATACAACGAAAATTATCGGGGCGATCTTCACACGACGAAATGTTCGAGATCCTAAGATTATCGATTTTGTCTAAGGTAACCCTATGGTGGGTATGGAGTACAATTTTCCCGTCTTTTGTTAAAAAAATTTTAACACTTGTAAGGTTGCCCCTACTTATTAGGGCTAAAAATTTGGTAGCGTGTTATAACTGAGGCGTTGGTAAGAATCGGTACTCAGAATCCAGTGACAACTGATATTTATTATAAAAGGAAATAAAAGAAAAATATTCTAATTCTAATTATTTTGAATACTTCTAAACCTCTTGTACGTCTGTTGTTTAATATTGTGTTGGTCTGCTGTTCAGTCCACGAATGTATAACGGAAAAAAGGATTAGGTTAATTCTAGGCTATCGAATACTTCTAATTGAAAGAGCTACACTTGGATAATTAAACAAGACTTGGGTACCTGTGTAATTAAAATTCTTTGTTTCTCGGAAACTAGGAATAACCTTTTTATTGGATCTCAAATTAGTTGTATAAACTAAACCAAGTTCTTAGGTTTATATCCTGACAAGGAAGTTAATAGTCTTTGGAACTTTGATAAACTTCAACTTTCTAGAGAAAATTGGATCTTGGGACGGAAGAGATTGAAATTCTTAATCTATCAATTTAATTGCCCTTTCTTCCCTAGCCAATCTGTAAAACATCAGGGCCGCCTTTATATAATATTAGCACGGGTTGAGAAATTAAAAAGTGGCTAAAAAGAGGAATAGAGCCCCTCCTTCGTATAACGTCAGAGAATTCACCAAAGGAGGAATATTGTATTGTCCTCTAGTTCCAATCTTCTTATATATATAAGATTTTAATAAACACTAGGTAAGTTCCAAAGGTCATTAAGCTGGAAGGAGAAGGCAAAGAGCTCTTTAATTTATTCTTTAAGTTTAAGGGGTTTATCTTGTACTTAAACCTTAGGTTATTCACAAGTTCCAGTTTCTAAGACGAAACTAATTTTATTTCTATCTCAATCCTTAAAAATGCTGTATTTCATCTAGAGTGCCCAAGTCTTTCTAACCGAATTATAAACCCAAATCACCAAAATATAATAAAGTGTCTGCTTTGACCCCAGCACTAGTTATGTCTAATATATAAGTATGAAATTTATTATTTGGCCTGGTCTATCCAGGTGACAGAAATCTTTCAGAAGTTTACTTCTTATCTCAATTTCATTCTCAAAGGGAAATTTAGAATTCAATTGATAACTTCTTTCAACACGAAAACGGGATTTTCACGGTATAGTCTAAAGTGACGAACAGGTTTAATATTATTACTTTAACTTCACATTTTAAGAAATTGAACCAAGGCAGACACTTGCCATAATTAGTTAAGAAGGCTACTTACCAAGAGTTCCTTTCTAGTCCCCTCTCCTCACAAGATAACCTCTATTTTGTCTCCCCCGTACGTTTTATTCATTTGCTGCTTGACTCGTTTAGTGACCTTCCCTGCTCTTTCAGCCAATCAACAACTTTTTGTTAAAAAGTTGTTTATTCCCAGTATTTCAAGGCCTTGAGTTCTCTTTATTTTATACCCAAAACTGGCCTAAATTAGGTCTTTAAATATTTATCACGGGTTCAAAAGTCGTTCGATTCTTGAACAAAGAAGCGTCACTACAAAATTTATGACTAGTTACGCAAAGTGAAACTATTTTCAAATACAAGCTAATTTGAAACTGTCGCTTTATTTCTGATCTATTGAAGCAAAGGGGAATTCCAGGTTTTACTAACATTGAGTTACCAAATTACACAAAATTAAGGAGACTTTTTGTCTTGATATCCTGTATATAAATTTCTTAATTTTCTGAATATCAGTACTACTGAAAGAAATCTTATTATATATATATATATATAAAGAGTGTAAAAAACAGTATAAGTCAATGTCCAATATGTAAATCTTTTCTTTTTTTCTTCTTGCAAGGAAACTTGCATTTGCCTCACTTCATCCAGGCCAATGGTTGAACTAAACCTATTCTGAAAGTAAATAAAAGGTAAATATTCAATTTCGTCTTTCTAATGCAGTAGAACTTATGCGAAGTTCTCAGCCAGAATCCTTATGAGTTTATGCTGAAATTTTTAATCTAAGGTTTTTTTTTCCATTTCGCGGCATCCAAAATCAAACCCCTGCTCTTGTGTTGCTAAGCACAGATAAATCGACTCTTTTATTACTCTAAGTTTAAAATTGAGCACATCTTTAATAAAAGGAAGATATAATAATTGACTTTTACGAACAACTGAATTTTATTTTCTTATTTTTGGCTTTTCAAACTTTATTCGCAATTTTTCTTTTCAAATTATAAGTGAATACTCGAAAGAGTATTTAAAGGTGCCAAAAGGTCCAGTAACAATGGAAGATTTGAAAAATCAAAGGCAAATACATTCTACGATGAAAGAAAAAAAATCTGCACCCGTTCTATATTTTATCAAAAAATTACGAATTATGAAATTTTGAGCCTTTCGAACATTCTGAAATCATCTCCTTTGTTGGAGACAGAAAAATCACAAATTGTTACTAGTTTAAGTTAGTGTATGGCTGTTTTACAAGGAGTCTCTTATATAATTCCTATAATTCTTATCCTGTATTTTACGGATATTCTCCTATGGGTAGTGTGTTTTAAACTCAACAATATTCTAAATCCTATGTTCTGTGCCTTTTACACTCATCAATTTTTCTTAGGTTGTGCTACTACTATATTTTTACCAATGCGCATTGGTCACCATTCGCGCTAAGTCACAATTTTCCAGTGGTATCACTTGACCGAATGTGAAAGAGGTCATAAGGGAAAAGATTATCTCTAAGAGTGGGGTAATTAACACCAACTTTATCTCATCTCAAACGGAGCTCATAGTTTATAATACCTCTTCAATCTGGCAGTACATTTTTCAAAGACGCAACTTTGTTTTAACTCATTCCAAGTTTTCGAAGTTTTCGAATTTTTAATCTAAGGTTTTTTTTTCCATTTCGCGGCATCCAAAATCAAACCCCTGCTCTTGTGTTGCTAAGCACAGATAAATCGACTCTTTTATTACTCTAAGTTTAAAATTGAGCACATCTTTAATAAAAGGAAGATGTAATAATTGACTTTTACGAACAACTGAATTTTATTTTCTTATTTTTGGCTTTTCAAACTTTATTCGTAATTTTTCTTTTCAAATTATAAGTGAATACTCGAAAGAGTATTTAAAGGTGCCAAAAGGTCCAGTAACAATGGAAGATTTGAAAAATCAAAGGCAAATACATTCTACGATGAAAGAAAAAAAAATCTGCACCCGTTCTATATTTTATCAAAAAATTACGAATTATGAAATTTTGAGCCTTTCGAACATTCTGAAATCATCTCCTTTGTTGGAGACAGAAAAATCACAAATTGTTACTAGTTTAAGTTAGTGTATGGCTGTTTTACAAGGAGTCTCTTATATAATTCCTATAATTCTTATCCTGTATTTTACGGATATTCTCCTATGGGTAGTGTGTTTTAAACTCAACAATATTCTAAATCCTATGTTCTGTGCCTTTTACACTCATCAATTTTTCTTAGGTTGTGCTACTACTATATTTTCACCAATGCGCATTGGTCACCATTCGCGCTAAGTCACAATTTTCCAGTGGTATCACTTGACCGAATGTGAAAGAGGTCATAAGGGAAAAGATTATCTCTAAGAGTGGGGTAATTAACACCAACTTTATCTCATCTCAAACGGAGCTCATAATTTATAATACGTCTTCAATCTGGCAGTACATTTTTCAAAGACGCAGCTTTGTTTTAACTCATTCCAAGTTTTCGAAGTCCCCATGTGCGCTCCTAGGAAAAGGCTCGTATGCATAAGACTAATGATTCCACTAATTAGTTTTTTTTGTAGAATAATTTTAAATTTATGCATCCGTTTCCTTTTTACTGAATCGTCTAAAGCATACAATAGCCCTTCGACTAGGATAAACTTGGGATATCTCAACCATTTTCCAAAAAAAAGGATTTCCTTTCCCCAAATTTGAAGTTTCTGGTGTGTTGTTTATTTGAGCTCTGCCCGAAACGTCAAATTTTGGAAATTCTCTGGTATCCTGCGGCTTATCCCTCTTGGTGCCTAGGTGTGTGGGTATTCCAGACCCATCCTAATTATCCGCGCTAGTGACTCCTGTCAAAGTCCTAGTCTTATCCGTGCTAGTGACTCCTTTCATAGTCCTAGTCTTCGTAAGCTCCACCGCGCGAGCTTGTCGTATCCATAGCGGCTCGTCCCTCTCCGAGTCTGGATCTGTGGACGTTTCGGACCCAACCCGATTACTCATGGTGCCAGTAACTCCTTCAATAGTTCTGGTCTTCGCAAGTTCCACAGCCAGAACTTGTCCTTTACAGGATTCAATTTCACTACCCTCTAAAATTGACCTGCTGTCAGTAACACACGCGTGTGTACTACCCTTTACTTTTACCTCATCCAATTTGTCTTGGATAGACCCAGAGGTCAAGCATCTATCCTGTACCCAGGCTTGTTCTCTCTCATAGAAAGAATCTCTTCTTCAGTATTACTACTGTATTCACCCCTTCCGATGTTTTGGTAGCTCCGGGAATGCTTGAGCTACCCATATTTTGACTCACATCCCTCACAGGGCCTGGTCAAACCAGTCTGGCTCGACTGTTCATTGATACCCTGCTTAGACTTCTTATTTTTTTATATGTATCCAAGGGAGATTTTAAGCCTAAGAGTGTATTTTCTAATTCTATTATTTTGTTGATTGCTAAGTTAATTTCAGGGTCTTCTAGTTGCAATCTTTTCATTTCTTCTTTACTTTTCAAAGAAATCAATTGAGGCTTTATTACCCATTAGTATTAATTAGTCCACTTTCAACTCGTCAAGATTAATAGACCGATTTTTGCTCAGCAATAGGCTTCGAGCCTGCTCCCAAAATACCTAGCGTACTAAAAACCTGAAGCTACGGAAAAAGACTCGTTAAAGAAGGAAAAAAAAATTAACACTGTTTAAAACCTTTCCGTCACTGCTAGGCCAGAAAACAACCGCCAGGCAACCGAACACCACTCACCTTCTTGGGAGGAACCAAGGACTAAATTTAACCAAAATTAAAAAACTTTCTTAATCCTCCCCCCCCCTTAAACAAAAGTTGCACTGAAGTTGAATACCGCTGTCACCAGCTGAAAGGTTGCCCCTACTTATTAGGGCTAAAATTTTGTAGCGTGTTATAACGGAGGCGTTGGTGAGAATCAGTACTCAGAATCCAGTGACAACTGATATTTATTATAAAAGGAAATAAAAGGAAAAATATTCTTATTCTAATTATTTTGAATACTTCGAAGCCTCTTCTAGGTCTGTTGTTTAATATTGTGTGGGTCTACTGTTCAGTCCACGAATGTATAACAAAAAAGGATTAGATTAATTCTAGGCTATCGAATACTTCTAATTGAAAGAGCTACACTTGAATAATTAAACAAGACTTGGGTACCTGTGTAATTAAAGTTCTTTGCATCAAATTATTGTTTTTCGGAAACTAGGAATAACCTTTTTATTTGATATAAAATTAGTTGTATAAACTAAACCAAGTTCTTAGGTTTGTATCCTGAAAAGGAAGTTAATTTTCTTTGGAACTTTGATAAACTTCAACTTTCTAGAGAAAATTGGATCTTGGGACGGAAGAGATTGAAATTCTTAATCTAGTAATTTAATTCCTCTTTCTTCCCAAGATAATCTGTAAAACATCAGGGCTGCCTCTATATAATATTAGCACGGGTTGAGGAAAGTGGCTAAAAATAGAAATAAATTCCCTCTTTCGTATAGAGTTAGAGAATTCGCCAGAGGAGTAATATTGTATTGTCCTCTAGTCCCAATCTTCTTATATATATATATATATATATATATATATTATATATATATATATATATATATATATATATATATATATATATATATATATATAATATATATATATATATATATATATATATATATAAGATTTTCGTAAACGCTAGGTAAGTTCCAAAGGTCACCAAGCTGGAAGGAGGAGGCAAAAAGCTCTTTAATTTATTCTTTAAGATTAAGGGGTTTATCTTGTACTTAAAACTTAGGTTATTCACTAGTTCCAGTTTCTAAGACGAAACTAATTTTATTTCTATCTCAATCCTTAAAAACGCTGTATTTCATCTAGAGTCCCTAAGTCTTTCTAACTGAATTATAAACCCAAATTATCCAAATATAATAAAATGTCGTGCTTTGACTCCAGCACTAGTTTAGGTCTCCTATATAAGTATTAAATTTATTACTTGGTCTGGTCTATCCAGGTGACAGAAATCTTTCAGAAGCTTACTTCTTATCTCAATTTTATTCTCAGAGGGAAATTGAGAATTCAATTCATAACTTCATTCAACACAGAAACGGGATTTTCTCGGTATAGTCTAAAGTGACGAAAAAGTTTAATATTATTACTTTAACTTCACATTTAAAGAAATTAAACAAAGGCAGATACTTGCGATAATTAGTTAAGAAGGTTACTTACCAAGAGTTCCTTTCTAGTCCCCTCTCCTCACAAGATAACCTCTATTTTTTCTCCCCCGTACGTTTTATTCATTTGCTACTTGATTCGTTTAGTGACCTTCCCTCCTCTTTCAGCCAATACACAACTTTTTGTTAAAAAGTTGTTTTTTTCCCAGTATTTCAAGGCCTTGATTTCTATTTGTTTCATACCCAAAATTGGTCTAAATTAGGTCTTCAAATATTAATCACGGGTTCAAAAGTCATTCGATTCTTGAACAAAGAAGTGTCACTACAAGATTTATGAGTAGTTACGCAAAGTGAAGTTATTTTCAGATTCAAGCTAATTTGAAATTGTCGCTTTATTTCTGATCTATTGAAGCAAAAGGGAATTCCAAGTTTTACTAAAATTAAGTTACCAAATTACACAAAATTAAGGCCTCCTTACACACTTAACACTACACTACACTTAAAACAAATTAACCACTAAATAATAAAGTTAAAAGAAATCATGGTAGAATAAAAGGGGAAACCCATGGACACTGAAAAATTAAAATACTTAGTTATCGTCACACCATATGAAGTGTAAAAATGCAATCTCTGCTGGCATCCGAGATTCCTTCTGCCAACTGGGCTATACCCAAGAAATGGAATCAAAACCATGTCAATGCACCTAAGGTCAGGGGGTTCGAAGTTCATAGGGAGTAACAGCATCCCATATAGTCAGCAAATTAACCTTTTCAGGGCTAATCGTATCTCATGCATGTGCAAAATTATATATCCCTCTAGGGATGAGAACAAATAAATTTATAACTAGCCATGCTCAAATTTCAATTTTAGCTAAAACACTTCAACCCATTTCAGAAATAGTTGAGACCCTACTTGTCTGGCTGACCTTGTTCTCAAGAGGGATACCCCTTTAAGGGCAGCAGAATACATAACCAGATAGCCTTCAAGAGTATTGGCCAACTTTTTCCAATAAAGGTATACACCAGGTAATATAGCATGTTAATTTGGAAAGCTTCCGATCTGATTTAGACGAGCTAAACTTGATCATTTCGAGTGTCGGAAATACAAATTTCGTGGAACAGATAATCGAAAAAGACTTAGAAAAGGAAAAAAGGAATTTCATTGAACTTAGAGTAATTAATAATTTAAAGGAATATGTAACATATAAGAGCAAAATATTACACATAAAAGTGATGGAACCCTAAAAATACTAGAATCATTAATGACTGACAACATAAAACGGAACAAAAGAAGCCTCTTAGCGCTTCTAGGCCAAACCATAGGACAGGTAACAGGATTAGCAACAGAAGAAGAAGTAGAAACAATTCTGCAAGAGTTCGATTATTTGACGGCAAAGACAAAATTAATACACAAGCCTGAATGATCTATATCATTAGTTAGTGACCTTGACAGAGAACTAAAAATGGAAAGACATAAAACATTAGAGATCTTAGGAAGAATATCAAAACGTATTACTGAGTATATATCAAAACTGAATAATGAGACAAATTTTCTAAGACTAAAAGTAAACAGGGAAGTTACAAGAAACTCATTTCAGATAAAAAAAATTAGTAAAGAAAATTGGAAGAGTAATTCTTTCTATTCTTCAGGCAGAAATTAGAAGTTTCCAATTTCTGGTTACAAATTCTGCTGACATGCTTAAAACAATTTTCGAAATTGAAAGTGAATTACCAATAGGCTACAGAGATTCTGTTAATTATAGACGTTACGTTCTATTGGAACTTTATAAAGCGACTTCTTGTAATGTGGCTACCCAGCAACTGAAACTACTAGTAATTTGTGATTTCTCCGTGTCAAACAAACAAGACGTGTTCAGAGTGTACGAAATGTTCAGCATACCATTTCCAGTATCAAATACTTCGTATTTTTTCAAATTGAAAACGAGTTTAAATTTTTTGGACTCAGTAATGATCAAACTAGATATTTCTTAGAAGATTATACCCTAGATAAAGAATGTAACTTAAACAATGTACCGATATTATACAACCACTAATTTCTTATTATAAGAACGCAAATGGATTCCTTCAGTTTAGCAAACTACATGCAATATAGTTCATTAGTAAATACGGTTTGTTCAACCAAAATTATAGAGGAAAATAGAATCTTAGTTCTAAGAATTGGAAAAACAAATTTATCATCACATCTCCTTTGAAAGAGGAAATCAGAAAACTTTTTGAATGCAGAACAGAAAGGGAGAAATAACTCACATATATAAAAACGCTCAATCGTAGAACTACCTGAAAGATGTTCTCTAATAACGGAGATGTTAAAGATAAATAGAGTATATGGGGGAGACATTGCAAAAGAAATCGCGCCTTCAAACATCACAGTAATAGGCCTAAAAAGGAATCTCTTCCTAGCTGGGATAAATAATGGTTGGGAAAATGAATTCAAAAATTTACTTTCTATAGGTTTTCAGAACAGCTCTAAGACAAGGATTGGCCTAGATGAACTGAGAAAAATACACATTTCCTTACGAGAAGACAAAGGAAAACAAAAAACTACTTGTTGGACACTGACTTTCAATATTTTTACATTATCTATATCTATGATAGGACATAGATATAAATTCCTCTCCTGTCAGTAGGACTACTATTCGAAAAATTAGTAAAATTATGTGCAGAATATCGGGACCAAAAGTCTCAAGGATTTCACCTGACACTGGCCTAAAAAGAGATTGAATTACAATTTTCTTTTTAAACAATAATTGTACTAAGAATTTAAGTGTGGGTGGTTGTGAGAAAGCCTTATTTTATCTAATTTATGCAAAATGTAACAAAAACCCTAAATTGTGTAAACTCACCTAACAAAGTCAAATTATTCTTAGTCTAATAAAGTACACCCCATTGGGTCGCATAACTTAACTTTCCTTTCTTTCATGATAGTTTATATCGCCATATAAATCGAGGTAACTGCCTTTATTTCAAGTTTAGATATCAGTGACCCGCTCAAAGATCAGATGACCAGCAAGCCAATATTATTACCCGCAAAATGGTGAAATTGCCCCATAACATATTTATTTAAGCATGTTAAGAACGAAAAAATTACTATTTGAAGCGAACGGCTATGATTGGCCAAAATATTAAAGAGGGGATCGTACAAAAACTAGTCTCTAGTGAATGACAGTTAAAAACGAAAAACAAAGCTAAGCAAACAAAACAGAGATATTAACAAAACTTAAGAGTAATCTTGCCACTGGAACTAGGAGATGAGTAAGTAAACTTCTCTTTAACCAGCATAATAGCTACAACTAGCCTGTCTAAGTTTCCGTTGAATGTAATACTTAGATAAAGTTTTGAAACTGTGAAACTTTTCTGTTACTTGATCTAACCTAAAAGATCCTATTTCTGTGTTGAATTAAGTTAACAATTAAATCTTTTGAGCCCCTTTGACCTTAAATTTTTTAGAGTGATATTTTTCCTTTAAAAAATTACCAATTGATTTATTAAAGGTTTGAGCCTTATGTACAGTTCGAGTTAACCCTTGGATCCTTTCTGATTAGTTAAGAGATACGTGATCTAACTAAAACTGATTAGATTATAACAAAGTGTGGAGATCACCCTCGTAAATAATTCAAGATTCTTGCTAGATTATTATTCTATTTGGTGGTTGGTCTCATAGTTTTGTCTGTAAATTTCTCTTTAGTTAAGGCTAGGCCGGTCTAAATAAAGGGCAACATTATTAAAGTATAGAATTCTCTAAGATTAATTAAAGATAAGAACTCCAATGAGGTTCTTCCCAGAAACATAAACTTTGTGGAATAAGCTTAGAACAGCCTAAGGTATAAGTGGGAAAATTCACAAAAAGGAGCAAAAAGCTATAACAGTTTGGCAGCCCCCCCCCCTCTTTCCATCCTAGTGTGCCTTGGAACTTAAGATTAGTGTTTGTAATATATTTAACACTCAGAAATTTGAATTCCCTGGACTCCAGTTTTACGTAGCTCCCCTACTTGGATCCCTCAAATTTATACGGAAGGCTGAATCCAAGAGGAAGACCCTACATTTTACTTGTCTTTTACTTACCTAGTAGCCCTAAAACTAAGATAATCCTTTTTTTCGGTGAATGACACACGGACAATAGAAGACCGACACACACACACACAGAATATAAGACTATTCAACTTTGAAGAGAGCTATTGGAATGATATTATAATTAGAATTACAATGTTTCTCCTTTCTTGTTCAATTTACTAATAAATTTTAGCTGTTACCGGATTTCGATTGCCGATTTGAACTACCGCCTCAGTTTATCACGCTACCATTTGGCTCATTAGTAGAATGCTTATATTGAATTCTACGACGCCCCCGTACCAAACAGGTTTTTCTGGTAGGTATTCTATTCTACAGGTCATCACATCTTTGCCAAGAGATTTACGCAATGTCTAGTTCAAGGTATATACAAGTCTTTTTTTAGTGATAAACCAAAACCAGCATGTCTTGTTTCGCTGTTATGCAATTATTTTTTGTATATATTCAGGTTTCAAATTAGGTTCTTCAACAGTTTTGAATAGTTCATTCAACTTAACACTACTGACATTTTTTGTGAACATTTACATAGAAAATGGATAATACTAAGCAATTTCTGGTGAGTAAAATTTTCTCATTATTATAATAAAAAGAAATTGTCTCGTCATTAAGTTAAGGAAAAAATTCTTTCCTTACACTGTGTAGTTACCTCTTTTAAAAAGCTTCCTTCATCATTAAATATTAAATGATCCATGTATTTCAATTTTAGTAAATATTCAAAAAAGAGAGGCATGTTCACTTTGATTTTGGTTCATTGTATATGAATAATTAAAATAGAATTTGCATATTAGTTTCGGCAGATATGAAAGGTTGCCTCCCTCCTGAATATCTTGCTCTTTACACTAAAGTTCGAATTTCGTTCAAATCCCAAAGGTTGGTCTTCCTTTTTTTCCGTGATTTTAAGTATTTCGTAATTTAGGTATATAACTTTTAAAAGCTTTGCATATAATTGTCGACTTTTTTTGTGTTTCAATACTATAGAATTGAAGATCCTATGCCCCCTGTTAATATTTTGAATAAGTAAGAATTGAGCTAGCTAAGTATAGGGTGAGATATAGATAGAGGGCAAACCCTTTATATACTTAATAATTTTTTAATTTAGGCTATGTCCAGGAGTCTTTTCCTTCCTTTTTCTGTGATTTTAAGCATTTCGTAATTTAGGTATATAAGTTTTAAAAGCTTTGCATATAAAAAAAATATATAATTATCAACTTTTTGTGTTTTGATACTATGGAATTGAAGGCTCAATGCCCTCCGTTAATATTCTGAATGAACCCTTTATATACTTAATAATTTTTTAGTTTAGGCTATGTCCAGGAGTCTTTTTCTTCCTTTTTCTGTGATTTTAAGTATTTCGTAATTTAGGTATATAAGTTTTAAAAGCTTTGCATATAAAAAATATATAATTATCAACTTTTTGTGTTTTGATACTATGGAATTGAAGGCTCAATGCCCTCCGTTAATATTCTGAATAAGTAAGAATTGAGCTAGCTAATTAAATTTTGTCATTTTTTTTTATTTCAAATTTTGGGAGTTTAGTACCATGATATTCGTATGTACGCGAAGCTTTTATAAAAATATATGACTGGGAAGAGGGCAATGAATCAATTCTAACACAGTTTTTCTTTACTTGGTATCCGTTAAAAACGAAATTTTTGTGTTAAATAAGTAATTCTTGTATCTTTTAAAAGAGCTTTACGGAGTTTGAGAGAGACTCTGTTCCTCGATTCCGTGTGGTTAGAGGGGGGTTCTTTGTGCAGACCAACTTTCTTTCTGTAAAAAAAAGGGGGAAATTATTTTGATACTAATTTTTTCTCTTCTTTTTAAGACAAATTATGAAGAATTTGCTGCCCCTCCAGCTGTAAAGAGAGCTATGGCTACCGCAAATAGCGAAGAATGTACCCCTCCTCCATCAAAGAAAGCGCGAGATGACGAGGCCGCCCGGTCAGTGTCAGTCCCAATGCAGTCCGGTCAAAAACCGAAAAGACAGTGGGTCACAAGGATGGAGAACTCCGCTATACAAGCTAGCGACATCGATACTGCATCAATGCAAGTTGCAAGGGCAACAGCAATCAGATTTGCTAGTTCATCGGACCGGCCAGGACTCTCTATGCAACCTAGCAAGAAATTCGAGTCAGCCTCATCCGATCAAGATAGGGAGGACACTCCTCTTCAAGCCATGCCAGGGACTTCTGATATGCAGCCAGAACTTGTAAATGTATATATTTTTTTCCTTATTTTTTCAAAAATAAGACAAAATTTTCTCAGGCGCATAGCTTTTGATGAGTAAAACTTAAAATTTGTTTCTATAATAATAATCCTATTTCATTTTCTTTCATTAACCAAATTAGCGGTATATAAAGGAATGCTTATAACGCCGAAATAGCTTATCACGCATTTCTATAAAAAAAAAAAAAAAAAAAAAAAAAAAAAAAAAAAAAAAAAAAAAAAAAAAAAAAACCTTACCTTGTAACTTCTAACCAAGACGCATTCTAATGCAATAATTCCAATATTCCTTTTAAACAAAAACTAACTATTTGAAAAACAAACAAGTCACTGTTTCACAGTTGACAAATCATTCTCAAACTACTGTATATTTTGCACTAAGCCCTTGTCCATATCCGATGTTTATCAAATTATTCCCATCGCTACTTAATCCGCTTTGAATTTTAAGTAGGGTTTCATATGACAGGATGTGTATTTGCGATAAGAAGGTCTTTTTTTTAATAGTCTCCAATTATGTCTTTCACAATGATGTCAAGAAACATTATTTTGGGCGAACTCATTTTCAAGCAATTATTTTCATTGAAAGATGCTTTCGAGAAAGAATTTGAGGCTGTTCTATTTGAACAGTGTTGTGAATTCCGATATCTCAACTCGAAAGGGCATCGATCCTCCTACCTCAAAGGAAGCTCTCGGTTCCCAAGGGTCCTCCCCGGGAAAGGTTGGGGGGGGGGGTAACTTTTTAGTTAAAAAAAAAATTGTTTGATAAAAAAAGAAAAAAAAGTGTGTTATAATTGTGATAAAACTTTCGTCAAAAAAAAAACTTAATCCATTCATTTTCTAGTTTCAGGGGGAAGCTGTGAAAACTTCTGCCTTCCCCGGTCCAGGACTTCAAAGTATCATGGGTAATTGCCCCCTCTCGCCGGATGATGTTAGTGAAGGTACGTTATTTGATATCCCCCTGGATTTTCAATTTACAGCTGAAGAAATGGACAGTCTTATGCAAATTGTTGGGTCTAATTCTTCCGGGGACATTTTTAACGACAACTTTACTATTAGTGAATTGAGTCCTGAACAAACAGGGACAGGACATGAAAATAGTGCTATGTCCCCGGAATTGCGTGAATTTTATTTGTTAGAATCTGCTCTAGGTCATTTGCAAACATACAGGATAGATTTTAGCTCCCCTGAGGAAAACGCTGGCATTATTTTAAATGACCCCGTGAAAGTTCTCCATAGCTATATCGACAAAATTCGAGCAAAAATTGAGATTCAGATCCAGAATTGGGGAGGTCGGGGGGGAATTAAAGCATCGGTGAATCAAAAAGTTTACTTACAAAAGGGGACATCCGGGGACATTTTTTATTTTCATTTTTCAACAGGCAACCAGACTTTTTACCCAGGTCTAAACGAATTTGAAGACAACTTTTTCAACTGGGTGAATAAACTAATTTTAACTTTGGACACGTTTAGCGAGAGAGGAAGTGGGTCCACCATTTTATACATTGAACGCATGGATCTGAATCTCAGTAGATTTAAAAAAAACTTTATTTTAAGGGGTGGGAGGGGTAAAGGAATAAATTGCCACCCAGATTTGTCGGCTACCAAAGGAGTTCAGGGTTTCAGATTTGACACTGGACTGCAATGCTTTAAATATGCGTTTTTAGCAGCAGCCCATAAAACATTAAAAGATGATTCAACAATGAAAAATCTCGACAGACTTGCTCGCAACGGTGGAAAAAATTTCCCTAAAGTAAATTTTGATTGTTTAGAGGGGAAATATCCGGTGTCCTTTAAAGAAATAAGCATATTCGAGAAAGCAAATGAAAATCTTGGGGTGGGGGTGGTTGTTCTTTAGTATGACACTGAATTTGTAGATGGGGGAAAAACCGAATAAAAAAAGAGTTTTGTATTCAGTGAGGACACCGTCAGTAGATAATGTTAAAAATTTTGTATGGGTTATTTACGAGCCTCCCAAAGATGTAAATTCTTATGGTCATTTTTCCCCCGTCACGGCGATAAGTCGACTCCTATCTCAAGGCAAGAACAAAGGAGAATGTTTCTATTGCCCCATGTGCCTTTCCTCATTTAGATCTGAGCGAGCATTCTCAGACCACATGGAGCATTGCAAAATTCATGGAAATCAAAGAATTGAAATGCCGGTAGAAGGCAAAGACACTTTACAATTTAAAAATTTTCAAAATTCTCTTCTACAATCTGATAAAGTATCTTTAGATTGTGAAACAAGACTGGTTGAGGTATCGGACCCATCAAGGCCAAATATAGTCAAGGAACACAAACTAGTTGCGTGTTCCTACGCACACGCCCGTCGCGACTAAAACAATAAAATGCAATTGGAAGAGTTTTTTTTACTATGGACGAGGAGGGCAGTATGGAAATGCTATTGGTTTCTTTAATAAAAACGGCAAACAAGGCAATTTCACGATTACGTCGTACCAATTATCCAATGACATTGTCGGATAAAGAGCAACTGGCGTTGGAAAAGGGGACAAGTTGCTGGGTGTGTAGGGGGGCCCTTACCCCAAAAGACGCGGTTCAGGACCATGACCACCTTATTGACCCCAATTCAACGGGAAAAAGTAACTTTCGAGGGTGGGCACACAATTCATATAATTTAAAAATTAAACAACAACTTTTTCTTCCGGTTTTTATACATAACTCTAACTATGATCTGAAGTATGTGCTACCTGCGTTGGCGTATCTTCAAAGAAATGGAACAGTAGATGATGCATGAGTGATAGACAGCTTTACGTACAAAATCATACCTAAATCAGCGGAAAAGTTGCTTGTTTTGGAATTTATGTGGAAATTTGTTGAAGCCGGCGTTGAGTACACGAATAAAATTCGCTTTTTAGATTCCTACAGTTTTTTCCCCAAATCATTGAGCGAATTAATTCAAGTGCAGAAAAACGATGACGGTTGCAACGCTTTCCCCCTTCTCAAGCAACAATTTCCAAATGATTTATATGATTTGTTAACTGTCAAGGGCATATATCCTTATGACCATTATTGTTCCATGTCGAGATTCGCCGAGGAATCTATTCCTCCAATTGAATCGTTTTACGACAGTCTTCACGATCGTAGTTGCACCCCCGAGGAATACAGTTTTGCTAAAAAAAGTTTGGGCAGAGGGAGGGTGTAAAAATGGCTATGACTACTGCAAGCTGTATTGTCGAGTGACGTGTTAACTTTGTTAGACATTATGTGTAAAAATACGGATAAAATCTATGAGGAATTTAATCTTGATTTGGGTTATTATTTTTCTTCGCCTCATCTAGTGATGGACCTTATCCTGAAAATTAGTGGGGAAAAAATTGGGCTAATCACTGAAATTGATCAGCATCTGTTCATCGATAGGTCAATGAGGGGGGGTTTTGTTTTTCACGGGGACCGTATCTTGGAAACTGATCCAACAGGAGAGAAGACGGGGACGAAATCGAATGCAGTTTTCCTGGATATGAATTCTCTCTACCCCTCAGCCATGTCCCATTGTGCACTACCTTGCGGCGACTATAAATGGCTCAATGACCCTCAAGCCCCCCATTTCCCCAACATTAACAGTGTTGAGGAGAATGGGCCGGTTGGATGGTTTTTTGGAATTGATGGAGAGATACCAGTCGAGCTTCACGATTCAGTAAAGGATTTTGTTTTCCCGTGCATCAATAGACCTGTGACTAAGGACTCTGTGAGTCCTCGCAATGGGCGTTTAGTCGAGGTGGACGGATTGCATTGGGCACCTTCAAAACAAAAACTTATTGCTGACCTTCTGCCGAAAAAAAACATAGTTGTACATCATGTAGCTTTAAAATGGATGTGTAACAATGGTTTCAACGTCACAAAGGTTCACCGAGCACTTGAGTTTAGTCAAAAACCCTATTTTAAAACATTTGTTGACACTTTTGTCAGCAAACGTTCTGAAGCACAGACGAATGCCGAAAAAGAAATTTATAAACTCATTTTGAATTCGGCTTTCGGCAAAATGTGTGAGAGTGTTCGCAATAGGAATCGTTGTGACGTTGTGACCGATCCAGAACAATGTGCTCGAATTATTGCCGATCCAAATTACACTTCCTTTACAATCATTGGCCCGGACATGGTACTTTTGAATAGGAAAAAAAGACGCATTGTCTTGAATAAAAATATTGCTGCAGGCAGTGCTATCTTGGAGATCTCAAAAAAGCTCATGTTGGAATTCTACTACAATGTGGCTAGGGTACAGTGGCCTGAAAAGGGGCAAGTAGAGGTCTGCTACGGTGACACGAATTCTCTACTGTTAAAAGTAAAAACACCAAATCTAATTGATGATTTGGCGCACGGTGAAATTATCAGTTCACGGATGGACTACACCAATTGGGGTGGTCTTTACCCTGAGCTAGTAAAACGTCGGGCGCCCAATCAGCTTTTATTTTTTAAATCAGAAACAGGAAGCGACTTGATTTCCCGTGGTATGTTTGTAGGTCCGAAGGTGTACTTTATACAGACACACGACGAGGAAATCAAGAAACGTTGCAAAGGAGTACCCATGCGCTATGTGGACAAGAATTTCGACATGAACATTTATAGGAATTGTATTACTGAAAATACAATTCCACGAGCCAAATTGTTGGCAATTCGTTCCCACAACTACAGGAACTTTACTGTAAATGTAGAAAAAATAGCCATGAGTACCATTTCCGACAAGGTCTATGTTTGTCAAGATGGTGTGACTACCCTCCCCCTTGGTCACTATTTAACTTCAGACCGGGCCGAATGTATTGCCCACAGGGAAAGTCTCGGTTTAAACAAAGTCCTGTAAATTATTTCCTAAAAACCTTTGGGGGGGCCTCGCGGCGGGGGGGGGGGGGCTCGCGGACTGAGGGGGGGGGGAGGGGGGGCCTCGCGGCGGGGGGGGACGGCTGCCGCCAGAGCGGGGCGCACCGCCACTATCAAAGTTATCTTTTTTTGACTTAGAGCAGATTTTTTTTTTGTAAATGTTTTATTAAAAAAAAAATGTGATATTTTTTTTCCAGTGCTCTCTAATTTAATGCTGTATTTTTTTTCTCTATAAATAAACAAAAAAAAAGTATTCAAGTGTGCCCATGTAAATGTTGTATTTTTTTTATTATAAATAAATTTAAAAAAAAAGTGTATTTTTTCATGTTTAATGTGCTTTTTTTTCAATGTATTGTTACTTTTTTCTATGTATATAATAAAAGAAAATATGATTCTTTATTCGTCTTGAAGAACAGAGTAGTGGTAGTAGTAGGGAAATTATTTAGTCATTAGACAATTAGAGTCTACAGTTGGTTGTCCAGGTGAACTGTTGAAAGGAACATGTATCAATTTAAAACACCATTCAGATCGTTTCTGTGTGGGCCCTCAATGTCGGGCAAAACAACACTCTTAACTAAAATAATTAAAAATTGCGATAAAATGTTTGTGGAAAAGCCGAAAAAAATCTACTATTGCTATAGTATTTGGCAGGAGTCATACAATAAAATAAAAGCAATTGCTGCTGCCATGGGATCGGTGCAGATACAATTCATATAGGGACTTGATGTTTTCAACATTATTGAACCAAACTCTTGGCTGATATTGACGATCTGGCTGAATCTATTGAACAATGGTCCCAGCAAATGCTGCAATTGTTCACTGTTCGCTCTCATCATGAACAGATTTCCGTTACTCTGGTTCTACACAATCTCTTTCATCAGAGCAAATGTATGCGAACACTTGCTTTGAACTGTACCTACTATATCATCTACAGAGTTGTTTGTGATTCTAGCTCGCTAATAACCCTCAATAAACAAATCTATCCAGGTGCCCCTAAATTTCTGCTCTCAGCATACAATCAGGCAACTAATAAACCCCACGGTTATATCCTATTGGATCTTAATCAAAATACACCCGAGGATCTGCGTGTAGTCACAGATATTTTCGACAATGAAATTACAGTATATCTCCCTGTGAACACTAAAAAGACCTATTAGTCGCTATCATGACACTGAAGAAACTACATGAAAATAGACATTTGTTTTCAGTTCTAAGCACTTCAAAACCTCAGCTTAGAAAAGCAATACTCAAACATGGTATTGACAATGATTTCATTAATCTAATATCTGAACTTTGTTTAAACTTGACCGAGGGTAATGTTCAATTGCCAGGAGTAGTTAAGCAACAGGCAAAGCAACATCGTTCCATTGTACGTACATTGGCCTCTAAAAAGAAAGGAAAGAATTTTAAAAGGAAACGACTTCTTCAGGCAGGCGGTAGCTTTTTCACACTTTTACTGCCAATAATTGCGGGACTTGTAAACAGTTTTCTCTAGTGAGAATGGCAAAACCCTATAAATTGACTCCAATAGAACTAGCTCTCTCACCCGTGGAACACTTTGAGAACAATCTGAGTAAATTCCTTGACAATGAAACTATTGAGGATGATAAAAACTGCTTTTACTTCAAGATGCACTTCGCCGAGTGGACAAACACAAGTCCTATCGATCGAAGCCCACTGCTGCTAATGCTGATCCCAAAAAAGAATCATCTTCTCAAGAGTCTGCTGCTGCTGCTGGAACACTATTAAAGAAGGAGGAATTGGATTCAATTGTATTGAAAATTGGAAATCTAATGCCCCACTCATATCGTGAACAAAGTAAACGACTCCTAACCTATCTCTTGGAAAGTGGTCAAATTCAAGTTGAGAGCAATGGGGAAGGGATTATAATTCAGGGCAAGAGCTATAATCTACTTGATTTAATGTATGACATGGTTACAAATCGTAAAGGACTATTATCATTTGACACTCATCTATACAACTTTCTAAATACATTAAACTTCCCCAAAAGTCTTATTGGCAATAGACAAATTCTAAAAAAATTAAATGAACATGCATCATCATCAACACCATTAAAATATGAAGTTGAAGAAGAAGAAGATTTTAAATCAATTTTGGAAAATACTAGCACACCACTGGTAGCTAGACAAAAGCGAAGACGTATCAAGTCAACGTCACCACCACCACCAGCAGCCAGTATACAAAAGGGTAGCGGGCATTACACAACGTGTTTACGTTCAAAATGGCTGAAGTTCTGAAAGGTGTTTATGAAAATATTGGCGAGGCGGGGAGTTTAAGTCCCCCCACCACTCTTTCCAAAGTCACTGGTGTTCGCACTAAAAGTGTACAAGACTATCTACAAAATGAATCAAGTTACACTCTGCATAGAAATCATAGACTTCGTGCCAATCAATATCGAAAAACTAAAGCCTTTTACCCATTGCATATAATGCAAGCAGATCTCCTGACTCTAGATGAGCTTCAAAGACGTCACAATACACCGTACAAGTACATTCTACTTGCAATCAGTGTTTTTAGTCGCTATGCATATGCAATTCCATTGCGATCAAAGAGAGGTGTTGAAGTTGCCCGGGCCATTGAAAGTATTCTCGAACAGGATTCATATAAAAAATTCAAACGGATCGCGGTAGTGAATTTGTTAATCCCCATGTTGCAAAAGCACTAGTAAAATATAGTACACTGCTCTATCATAGTCACAGTCCTATAAAGGCTGCATTGGCCGAACGATTGATAAGAACTATTCGACTTTTAATTTCAAGATATTGTACATTGAAAAATACATCGGCTTTTATTCATGATCTTGATAAAATCATGTTGATTTATAATCAACGACCTCATCGATCATTGTCCAACTCTACACCAACGGAAGTTCATCATTCGGATCATGATACAATTGACACCTTTCTTAAACAATATTCCAATGAATCAAATGTCAAGAAGAAAAATAAATTCAATGTTGGTGATGCTGTTCGAATTAATAGAACAACTAATGTTTTTGAAAAGGGGAATTACTTGTGGTCCACTGAACTTTTTAAAGTGGCAAAAATCCTAGACACTAAACCCATAACTTATCGCTTGCGTGATACCAAAGATGAAGAGATTCTCGGCGGCTTTTATAACTATGAACGGCAAAAAGTTAAAAATGCTAGTGAAATCTACCAAATTGAAAAGATATTAAAGACACGTACTCGCGGCGGTATGAAACAATTACTTGTTCGGTGGCTTGGATACAACTCTGATTTTGATTCTTGGATCGGTGTTGAAGATATTGACAATGCCCAATGATTTCTATGTAACTTTCATGTCCAACGTTTCCGATCCTCTCTACAATGACTTGAATACGACAAGTGATTTTTGGACAAAACTCTCCCCTGCCATCAAATTTGACGGTGCGTATGAAGTGGCTCTTGTCGACTGTATTCTCAAAAATACCTATGACATCCTGAGAAAGGATCGTAAATATGAAATAAAACTTATACCAATCGATTGGACTATGAATGGATTGAGCTATGTCGACTATGAATGGGTTGAAGCACTTAAACCTAGTGACTATCCACATGTCAAATTGAAATATATTGAATATGATAATATGGGAGATTTGTGTCGTACAATCAATAGAAAAATCTCATATCGTAGGAATGGTATATTCCATTTTAATTATTCATTGGAACATGATAGGATTTACATTAGCTCACCTGTTGACACTGAAACAATTATTCTCAATGATAATCTGAGAGATGTTCTTGGCTTTAAACAGAATATGATCCATGGGAAAAATGCTGGCACCGTTTACGGGATGGATCAAGTTATTTTTGCCGATTATCCACCTGGTTTCGCCTCAGAATCTTGCATATTTCTCTATGCATCCTTTGTGGAAACGTCGAGAGTCGGTAATTCAAATGTCCCCCTCCTACGTGTTCTTGAACGAAAAACAACTCATGAACTTGTTCATCACTATAATATAAAGCATCTTCAGTATGTTCCTGTAAACACTTCGTATTTGGAACTCTGCCAGTTAACACTAAGAAGTGAATTGGGTGATCCTCTAGCAATAACAAAAGGCTTAGCAGTAATTACATGTCATTTTCGACCCATTGTCAACGACGACGGTACAATCACCTAAAATGAACAATAGAAGAATTCCATTTGTCTGTCCCGATATTGATTGTTATGTTGGTGCTTTGAGTCCACGTCAAATAGGCAATGGTTTGGACTACTACAAGGGTCGTACTACAATGTCTGGCTATGGTCTTGGCAGCTGGTTTGCTAGGCTATTTCGTTCTGCACTACCCCTTGCCAGAAAATATCTTGTACCTGCTGCATCAAATTTTGCTGCCTCCACACTACAGGACTGGGGGTCGGGCAAGAATTTCAAGGAGAGTGTTAAAGAAAATATTAGATCTTCAGCAAGAGCCGTTGGTGAACAATTAAAATCTCGACAAAATGGAGAGGGATTGAAAAGGATGCGTTCGCGTCATTCACTCATCAGTCTTCACCCAGGCAGGAAGCAAAGGACATCAACAAGGACTTTGAGAAATAAAACAACGAAGGCCAATAAGAAGAAAAAGAAAAAGATTGTTAGATCAAAGAAGGATTTCTTCTCTTAAGATGACTTATCTCCCCCACAAGGAATCATATCCATCAATCAGCTCCTCATTGAATCTATTCAATGCTGAAAATGTTGATGTCAGTGTCAAGTATGGCTACTATGAACAATTTCACCCCCAACAACCCCTCTCGGAGAATATACACTTTCAAATATTTTCCAATGAAGACTATTTCATTGATTTGTCGTCAACATTTATTGATTTAAATGTTGTGGTGAAGAAAAAGTCAGATAATACAACTCCAAATGCCGGCGATGGTCTCTCCTATGAAAACTGTATTCTACACAACCTATTCAAGCAAATTAATGTATTTATTAATGGAACATTGGTGAGCACTAGCAATAATTTATCAAACTATGCAAGCTACATACAATTTATGATGATGACGCCAAAGGCGTACAAGGAGATGAGAGGGCAATCATTGGGCTATGAATATCGAACAGGTGTTGATACAGACGGTGAGTTGACTACTGCAGTGACCCAGGAGTATCATCTGGTTGGAAAATTAAATCATGAGATATTCAATATATCCCAATGGCTACCCCCCAATGTCAAGATTGACATAAAGTTACAGATGGCACCATCGAATTTCATTTTGAGAAAAACACTTCCTGCAGCACCCGATGCAAATGTCATTATCAATCGGCAATTCTCCACGTCCGAAAACAACAGGTTATGAGCTCTGTTGCATTGGCAGTGGAAAAGCTAAGAGCCAATGGCAACAACATTAAACTTCTTGTCCCCCATACAATCACCAATCAACGTCACATTGCCGCCGGTTCTCGTAGCTATAGCGATTCATCATTTATCAATGGAGAAATCCCATCAAAATTGGCTTTGGCCTTTGTGAAGAGTGGCAGTGCCGTTGGATCCTGGACTGAATCCCCCCATGATTTTAATTTTTTCGGTCTATCTAGCCTTGTGTGCAAAGTGAATGGTATTCCACTGTACACTCTATCATTTGACAAAAAATCCTATAGAACTCTGTACGAGTTGACCATGCAATCCCTAGATCATGACTCTCAACTATTTGAAAATGGAATAACCGATTCAATGTTTTCAAAAAATCATGGGGTTATTGTTTTGGACTTGTCAGGCACACAAGATATGAGTATAGTACGAACAGGGAATGTACGTTTAGAGTGTACATTTGCCAATGCTCTGACTGAGAGTATCACGCTAATATCATTGAGTCAATTTGAAACCTATTGGGAAATCACACCCGACGGCAGTGTTCTACTAGACCTTGCACCATGAACACAAACCAAATAATCAATGTATTTAGTATGGATCCATACATGTCCCAGTACAAGTCCTATTGCATACCTTCGGACTTCATTGAAAAAATTCCAAGTGTTAACAATACCCTAATCATTGTTAATAGCAGTCCATCGACTTTGAAGACTGGTCATTGGCTATGCATCTTTCAAACAGCGAAGAATATTGAATTTTTTGATCCTCTTGGCCTATCGTATAAATTCTATGCTCCATACATCAGCAAATTTATTGAAAGCAGTGGGAAAACCATTATTCAAAATCAACGAAGAGTACAGGATTTAACGACTAAGACATGTGGCTTTCATGCACTACTCTTTTTCATGTTCAGATGTCGTGGCTACACCTACAAGCAGTTTCTCAACATCTACGTTGACTTACCTCGATTGAATGACTTTCTAGTGGAGAATATACTTACAAGTGTATTTAATATTGATTTTAGTGCCCTAAGAATAAAATGTTCTAAAGATGTATGTGAAATTGTTTATTAATAAAAAAAAATTTATATACATGATAAAACGACTTTTCTACTCTTTAGATTTCATCCACTACTAGGTATTTGTCGACAACAACTAGTGCAGGTAGATTATCTGAATTCACAGTGTACTGATCCTGATGTACTGCAATGTCAGGGTCACATTTTCTACAGTAGAGCGTGACTTCACTCTTGTCATATCTCTTTGTATAGTCAATGATACTATTCTCATTCATTCTATAGAATTCACATGTTTCAATTTGCGTATTTGAAGCAATTTCATAAACTGTGTCCTCAAGTGTCGAATCACATTCCGTCACAGCCAAATAAAAATCAGTGGGTTTATAATCATAACACCCATTGTCTTCACAACAATGACGTAGAAACCATATCTTCTTGTTGTTCCAACAGTTGAATCGTTGACCTGGTTCCTCCTCCCAGAACAATCTAAAACCACGACGATACCAATCTCGTAGCAATAAACTAAAATCACGGTTAGGATTCTTTCCAATCATACCGGGATATGTACTCTCCCACTGCTTAAATTTATCATAATGACAATTGGAGCATAGGTGGCCTCTAGGATGAGAGTCACACACCTCTTCAAGACAGGAATTACAACCTTTAATTTGCACAGCATATCCTCTATGCAATTTACATGGGTTGCATAATCTACACTTTTCATCATACTCATCAATCATTGTGCAATTCTCACATGATGACCAGCTGCCCAGTGAGTACATACATAGTGGACATGTATGGAACATTTTGTCATGTGTTGACACTCTCACTGCCACAATGAAACTGAGCTAGCAACATCAAAAATTGTCTGAGATAGAGAGAGAGGAGTAAATCATCCTTGAGCACTATCTTTCTTATGAAAAAAAAAGTCCTAAATTTCTAAACTAATGTTTAAAAGCATATCCACAATATCATTTTGCCGTGTCGTGATCAATATATCAATAAATTGTGTAAATGCATTTGGACCACAATGTAGAAGCTTCATGCAATAGTCTAATGATGGAGAATCAGTTTTCATTATATCGACAAGCATTCCCCGAGAAAATATCTTCCTTTGAATAGACAACTCTAGAAAATCATTGTCTAGAACTAAACGTTTTTCCATAAGAACTAGATTCCTCATGATTCGATCTTTCTCGAATCTATCCATTTTTTTTTGGAGTCCTAACTCTCTCACAACCAACTTCAGACTAACCAGAATTTCTTTTTTCTACTCTAAAAAATATACGCTAGTCTACTATAGAAAGAAAAAATATCATTGATTTAGAAACAGTTTTATTGATCATAATTACAATAATAATATTCACTGATGCATTTTGTTATCATCAATATATTTCGATAGGACATCTAATGCTGACCGAAGTTTATTTATATGGAGAATATTCACTTTTCCAGCAAAACATAGCTGCTCCTCCTGCTTAAATTTGCTTAATGATATCACGTATCTAGCATACATAGTGTCCCATTCAAGACATAGTCTACAACCAGCAGTTATTTCCACAGCCACATTAGGTACTCGTGCATCACTGTTGTCAGCTCCATCATTAATCTCCAATAATGTAAATGCACCACTCATTTTTTCCTCTACTAATATCCTCGCAAATAAACTATTCTCTTTGAATTCAATTCTCTTACTAATATGAATTGTAAAGAAAACTATTCCTTTTATTCAAATCCCAATCACCAATCAAGTTATACTCGTTCCTCTTGGCAAAGGTGTAATGACCTGTAGAATAGGACTACCAGAAAAACCTGTTTGGTACATAGGAGTCCCAGAATTCAATAGATGGTTACTACTCTCATTGTTCCGTTGAGGTTTCTGGGAATAAAGGTTTATAAATAGATTTTAAAACGTTCAGAAGGAACATATAGAGGGATAAGTTTACCCAGAGCCTGCTTAGAGCAGCAATCAGACTGAGTTTCTAGTCAAACAGTTCGTGGTAACGTACTGTAAGTAAGGAGTGACCCGGCTCAATGATAACCGAAACTCTAAAAAACGGAATTTTGATACCAATAGATACATCAAAAGAATCAAATGCTAATGCTGATTTCAAATATATAATTTTCATCAAGTTTAGTCTTACCCATCAAAAGTTACGCACCTGAGAAAATTTGGCTGATTTTAGAAAAAAGGGGAAAGACCCCTAAAAGTTATAGAACCTTAATGAAAATCACACCATCATATCAGCGTATCAGAGAACTCTACTGTAGAGGTTTCAAGCACCTATCTACAAAAATGTGGAATTTGGCATTTTTTGCCAGAAGAAAGATCACGGATGCGTGTTTATTTGTTTTTTTTTGTTTTTTTCCAGCGGTGATCGTATCGACCCAGTGGTCCTAGAATATCGTGGGAGGGCTCATTGGGACGGAAATTAAAAGTTCTAGTGCCCTTTTTAAGTGACCAAAAAAATGGAGGGCAACTAGGCCCCCTCCCATGCACATTTTTTCCCAAAGTCACCCGATAAAAATTTTGAGATAGCAATATGTGGGAGGATCTTTCCATGAAGGAATTTTTCATGGGGGAAGGGACATTGCTATGAAGGGGGCGCCGGATTTCCCAGCATTATTTAAAAAAAGATCAGAAATTAAATTAAAAAAACAAGTTTTTCAACTGAAAATAAGGAGCAACATCAAAACTTAAGACGAACAGAAAATATTACGTATATGTTTGGGTTCACCCGCTAGTCAATACCTCACTCTTTAAGCTAAAAATTTTTTAGTACTTTCATAAGAGCTATTTATTCTAATTAACGGCCTTTGTGATTAAGGGGTCATTCGATTATGAATTGGAACAAAATTTGAACTTTAGCTTAAAGAGCAAGGTATTGACTAGGGGGCGAACCCCCTAATATACGTGTAAAAATATATGAATATAGAAGTTCGTTATGTAAGTTAAGTCGTAAGTTACGTATGTTTATTACTAATAAAAACATTCGTAAATAAAATTAAACAACTTTCGAGAAAGCCATTTAACCAAATAAAAGTTAAATTAATATGAAAATTTTGTTGTAATTAATTATGTTAGGTGAGCCAAAATCAAAACCTGCATTAATCCAAAAACGTTCGAAAATTAAATAAAAAAAACAAGTTTTTTAGCTGAAAGTAAGGAACGACGTTAAAACTTAAAACGAACAGAAATTATTCCGTATATGAAAGGGGCTGTCCCCTCCTCAACGCCTCGCTCTTTACGCTAAAGTTTTTCATTGTTTAAAAAAAAATAGATTTGTGAGAAAGTCAAACTTTAGCGTAAAGAGCGAGGCGTTGAGGAGGGGACAGCCCCTTTACGGAATAATTTCTGCTCGTTTTAAGTTTTAACGTCGTTCCTTACTTTCAGTTAAAAAGACTTGTTTTTTTTATTTAATCCTAAAAATAGGGCAATTATACAGATTGAAAAAAGTAGTTACTTTGCCGTAAAGGTTGTTATATTTATTATGAACTTGACGTCTCCCATAAAATAAGACATAAGAAGGTACTTTATTTTCAATTACCCACCCTCGTTCCCTCCAAAGAGCATAGAAGAACTTTGGTTGTATTTAACTGAAACTTTCAGAATTTGACCAGACAGTGAAAAGATGTCTGAACCACTGAAAATTACAAGACTAAGCATAAGTTTAATTGAAAATGGCAGAACCACATTCATTTTACTTTAAAATATTGCTTTAAAATATTGCTTTTACTTTAAAATATTGATCCACGTTTGTTGATAAACAAATCTGTTCCGATAAACGTGAAACATGTTTGCAAAACTAGTTTGGTAGGAGATTTGAAATTAGATGATGTAAAATTTACTTACTCATGCAGGAAGGCAGGGCTCACAGGGTGCAGGGCGCATGATGAATAAGGGAGCTGCTAAGTATTGTTCAGGTTGGGAAGGTATTAATAATAGAATGCTAGTAGCTCATTTTATTACTACAAAGTGCAGGGTGTCAGTCATAGTTGTATATGCCCATGTAGAACCGACTGACAGAGATAGTAGTGACTAAGATGATTTTACTTACAGCTACAGGAACAAATAGAGAGGGTCCCAGGTAGAAATAGGGTGTTCTTATTAGGAGATTTTAACACCCAGGTCGATATAAATAGGTACAGACAGTATCCTAACGTAGGTAAATCTGATGTAGGAAAAGAAAATAGTAATGGCTACCGACTACTGCAGTTTGTAAGTATAACAATCTAATTATAGCCAATACAGTATTTGGTCATAAAGTGGCCCATAAATTAACATTGTGTTTATATGATGGTAAGACAGTTAGGTTTATTGATTATTTTATTCTAATCCAGAGACTGGAAAGATCAATACAAAATACTACGATATATAGGTATGTTGTTACATATGTTAAAAGTAAAGATCACCATCTAGTACAGCCTACGGTCTTCAAAAAATTAAAGAAAATAAAGTATTGTCTAGGGACAATTTAAAACGGAAATTTAGGAAGTATAGCTACCTTCCAGGAAACTATGTCACCGGTAGATTCGAAGACGAGAATTTGAGAAAACTTTTCCAAGAACAGTTGAACGCCAAATTGGAGAGTTTAAAATTTAACAATGTGGAAAATGGATGGAATAATTTTAGGAAAACAGTTTATGGAGTCACTGATGGTATCTTAGGGAAGAAAGTTGGGAACACAGCTAGGAATATTGGTTAAAATGCTTTATGTTTAATAGAAAGGAGGAGGAGCTTGTACAAGAATTACCTAAGTAATAGATCATATAAAAATTAGACGAATGTAAAGCAAATTGAGAATGTATTAAAATATGAACTACAAAGGTGTGAAGGGGAGACCATGGATACAAATTGCTGAGGATCTGGATGATCCAGTTAGATGGCATAATAGTAAAATATTGTACTGGCAAATTAATGAATTGAAAAGATGTAGTTGAATTGAGAGAAGAAACTGAGAGAGGAGAGAACACCATCCAGTGATGGTTAAGATTAATTTAAAGCTGAAATTTAGGAATGGTAACTACTTTCGGGGAAGCTATGATGTTGGTAAATTTAAGAATAAGAATTTCAGATAAACTTTCCAAGAACAGTTGAACGCTTAACTGGAGAGTATGATATTTGACAATAAAGAAGAAGATTGGAATCATTTTAAGAAAATAATTTGTGAAGTTGTTGATGGTGTCTCAGGGAAGAAAGTGAAGGAAAGTAGCTAGGCATATTGGTGAAAATGCTTTATGTTTAATAGAGAGGAGAAGCAGCTTGTACAAGAATTACCTGAATGATAGATCATATCAAAACGTTAGGAATGTGGATGGTTTACGATATAAAAGAAACATTTTATGGAATAGGAGAGCCAGATACTAATTTTATGTCGGGCTGACCTCTGGTCCGTTTATCTTAGGAATACCTTGGGAAAGTCGTAACTGTTTTAAATGTCTTGTAAAGGTCCGGAAATTATACCGTTGAGGATGACACTCCCCCACAGCACTCAGGGTAAGAGTTTTAAGTTATGCCCTGGGGGCACATAAGGTTTTATTGAAAGCTTTGTCATAGAAACTTGAAAAAGGGCTCATTCGATTGGAAATTCAAAGGGCTAGTGCCCTTTTTAATAGTCGAAACTAATTTGAGGGCAACTAACCCCCCTCTCACAACCACCTTTTCCCCAAACACATCCAGTCAAAATTTTTAGATTGCCATTTTCTTCAACGTAGTTAAAAGTTTTCGAAATTAGGTCTTTGAAGATAACCCTCTCAGAGCCCTCGGGGCAAGGGCTGTAAGTTATGCCCTGGGGCATAGAAGGTTTTTATATAGATAGTGATGTTGTAGAAACTTCAAAAAGGGCTCATTCGATTGGAAATTAGAAGGGCTTGGACCCTTTTTAATAGTCGAAAGGGATTGGAGGATAACTAACACCCCTCTCACACCCACTATTTCCCCAAACACATCCAATCAAGATTTCGAGATAGCCATTTTGTTCGACGTGATTAAAAAGTCTGAAAATTATATTTTTGAGGATGAAACTCCCCCACAACCCTCAGGGCAAGGGTTGTAAGTTATGCCTGGGGCAAATAAGGTTTTTTTTCTTATTGAAGGCGTTGTCGTAGAAACTTCAAGAAGGAATTATTCGATTGGAAATTGAAATGGCTAGTGCCCTTTTCAATAGTCGAAAGTGATTGGAGGGCAAGTAACCCCCTCTCACGCCCACCATTTCCCCAAACACATCAAATCATAATTTTGAGATAGCCATTTTGATCAACGTAGTTAAAATCTTTGGAAATTAGGTCTTTGAGGATGACAACCCCCCCTCCCCAGCCCTCAGTGCAATGGTTGTAAGTTACGCCCTGGGGGTATATAATGTTTTTATTGAAAGCGTTGTCGTAGAAACTTCCAAAGGGCTTATTCGATTGGAAATTGAAAGGGCTAGTGCCTTTTTTAATAGTTGAAAGTGATTGAGGAGCAACTACGCCCCTCTCACGTCCACCATTTCCCCAAATACATCCAATAAAAATTTTGAGATAGCCATTTTGTTTAACGTAGTTGAAAGTTCTGGAAATTATGTCTTTGAGGACGACAACCCCCTCGCAGCCCTCAGGGCGAGGGTTGTAATTTATGCCCCAGGGGCATATAAGGTGTTTATAGAAAGCGTTGTCGTAGAAACTCAAAAAGGGCTCATTCGATTAGAAATTGAAAGGACTAGTGTCGTTTTTAATAGTCAATAGTGATTGGAAGGCTTGAAATTTTATAATAAAGATCGATGTGGTGCAATACATTATTATTTTCTTTTTTTTTTTTTTTTTTTTTTTTTTTTTTTTTTTTTTTTTTTTTTTTTTTTTAGACCAGGGCACTTCATATCGAAGGAGTTGTCATAGAAACTTCGAAAAGGGCTCAATCAATTGAAAATAGAAAGGGCTAATACCCTTTCTATTTTCCCGGATTATTCACTAGATTATTTTCAGAAAGAATTCATTGACAAAGCTCATTCAAAATCTTTATGTAAGTTTCCTTCTTTAATCTTACCCGAATGTAAACAAATTTCCAATGAAGGTGGCAAGATCTTCTGTGTCCTCTAATTGCAATTGAGATGTGGAGTTTATAGTTTTTTACTGGGTTGGTCTCATTTTCCCATATATAAGACGTATTTTCGACGCAACATCTTTGATAAGGTATTGTTTTCTTAGACCACACAGCCGTTCTATGACGAACAAATTAACTTTCAAATGGGGATAAATCCATTTATTAAGACAGTGAAAAAAACAAATACAAAAGTCCAGATATTTCGGTCACAAGTACAGCAACCGTCTTCAGTAGAAATGCTAAAATAATAAAATTGAAACTAGCATATATGGCAGTATGGCCTGCCTACTTTCAAAAGTAGGCAACCAGGCTAAACAAGCAAGGCTATCCCATTATAAAAATAGGTATACACAACAAAAACCGGACTTAATCCTTTTGATGTTGTAGAAACATCATAAGTTTTGTTTTGAAAGAAGGAACAAGAAACTGAAATTTTTGGTAGCTTTTTACAGATATAAGCTGTTCCATTTTTTCTTTTCTTAAATTCATTTTGTAAGCAAAGTAATTTAACTTTCGGCATATAACACTGTACGAACTATATAACGATACAAGCTTGTATACTTGTATTGCGCAAGTTTAGTATGGCAAGTTTACAGTTATATAGTACAACAGACAGGGGGCTGTCAATAAGTATCAACTCGCTTTCAATCACCATAAACTAATCATCTTGTGAATAGAAATATTCCTTATTGACAAGAAATTCATGACTCTATGGAAAGAACAAAATGTTTGAAATGAGCAACACAGGGTGGCAGATCATCTGGTACCCCATTTTTATTTACAATTTTCGGTGTCATGTGGGGGTAGCTATCAATTGCAGTTCAATTATGAAGAATCAGAAAAAGAGGCAGGGAGGCTGTGGAAACAGGAGGAAGCAGAGAAGTTATATTAAACTAACCTGAAAATTTTCCTTATCAGAATAACTAACCAAGTTTTCGGTAAAGAAGCATAAAAGGGCAGGAAAAAGGACTCCTCATAAAAACATCTTATTTCTTGCTTTATACTATTCAGTCTATTGGGCTTTAAAGATGCAGAGGGCTTTCTAGTAGAAGCAGGATATAAACAATTAATTTCTTACTTAATGTCCTGGTTTAATTGAGCAGTAACTCTGCACCTTTGACTGCAGGGGGTCCTTATTCCGCACTTTTACCGGGTTTCCTTCATATTATTAGAAGTGTTAAAAGAATTTTGGACCCCTCTTCTCTAGACTTCTAGGTCAATTTAGCTTACTATCCTCGTCTCCTAGACTGCTAGAAGGCTCAATCCAGCATAGGCAAACATTCAAACACAATATGCTCCCGAATCGATTGTGCAAAATATCCTTAACTCCCCTTATGGTGCGTTCAGACTATCAGCCTTCTGAAAAAATAGGACTAAAAATTTCTTCAGTCCCATTTTCCTTTTTTGGGACGGAAGAGGATTTTCTAGGGCCAGAACTGTGGAAATTATTTAAAAAATTATGAAGACATGCAAAAATCCCTAAAAATCCCCAAATCCCTAAATGAAAAAGTTTGCCCCTAAAACACCTAAAAAATACACATTCTAAAGGGGAAATCCCTAGAATGGAAGCACTGATTTAATGATATTTCGCGCTCTTTGTTATTTTGAAAGATTTTAAGATCAAATACTCTCACGCGAACACCGACATCAGTCTCCGCCATCTCTTTTACTTCTTTTACCATATTGGCAAAATTGATTGGCAGGATAAACTTGAAGAGTAGACTAAAACAGTTTTAACAAATGTATTTTTGCTCATCTGCAACAAAAGGTTGATAACATTAAAAAAATAACTTTAAAACTGACAAACGAAAAGTAAAAAATAACACTGAGATCGATATAGGCAAATGTTGGTTGATATGTTATATTGTGAATAAACCACAGCTGCAACTTACAACCAAGGGCGTAGCTCAAACATTTTTGTTTTTTTGGGGGGGTGAGTGTAGTAAGAAGATCTATATCCAGATAGTCAAGAGACATGGGTTATATAATATTTTTTCCTTCAAATTATTTGGAGGGCAACTGCCCTCCCGCCTCCAAACGGTGCCCCTGCTTGAAACAAAAGCAGTGATTCTTGCATCCAGTGATTCCTTAATTTCAATCCTATCCGTTTACCGAGCAAAATATTGTTTGTGAGAGTGGGTCAACAATTAAAATAAAGTAGATTATTTGATAGTTGGAATAAGAAGTAGGAATAAATTCTTTATAAATAATTTACAATATTCTGGGGAGGGGGAGGGAACATAATGTTTTTCAATGTTTTGACTGATATTTTTGTTTGAAATTTATTTCTGCAGAGGGAGAAGGGGCAATTCCTTATCGCATTAGTGGCTGCCTCAGTAAATATGATCAAATATTTGAATAGAAAAAGGTATCAATATAAATATTTTTTATTCACAATCTGAATAATATGATAACACATACTTACCACCTTTGGTTTGAAATCATCGGTTGAATCCATGGAATCCATTTACTCCTCAATTAACATATTAATTCAACAGCTAATTCAAAATGTGAATGTTGAAAACTTGGCGTTCTTATATGGCATAAGAATTAATGTGTTCCAGAAAGTATTTTCAGTGCTACATCTAATGTTCACCTAATTTGTGCAAATTCTACCATATTCTCTAGGGAGTGTTTAAGCAAATATGAATTGTTTCGGAGTAATACCGGAAATATTCTACTTTTTGATGTAAGGGAAAATATTTTAGTGCTTTACTGAAAACACAAAACCCAAGTATAAAAAACAAGAATATTGATTTAGGAGTCAAAAGTAAACACTGAGTCTCACAACAACAAACTAATCCATAACGCTTTTCATAGTCTTACGGGAGCTGTGATATCAGTAACTTTTAGTATTAGTCTAGTAAAAAATTTGGTTTGACCTCAAACAAATTGCTATACAAATGATTCTTTCACTATCCGACTGAAAAATATTTGCTGATTCTGAATTCAGAAAGTTTACCACTCTAACTCTTTCACTCATAACAAAACTCAAACAAATTTGAGTTTTTCAGGTTGAGGCAAAAACGTTGATTGAGTAAATACCATCAAATGTGATTAGATATGTTATTTCTATGCTCTTTTTTTTTCCTGATGAACATGAAACTGAATGTTTAAGATCAAAAGAATTGTTTGGGGCTTAATTTTTGTGAGAAAGTGAGGTTGGGGGAGCGGTTCTAGGAAAATTGTGAAAAAAGGGGTCAACCTTAAAGAAATTGCTATACAAATGATTCTTTCACTATCCGACTAAAAAATATGTTCTGATTCCAAATTCAAAAAGTTTGCCACTCTAGCTCCTTCACAAATGTGATTTTTTTAGGCTAAGTTTAGGGGTGAATTTCTTAATGTAGAGAATGCCGTCCTGAAAAGACAATTCCGAATTTAGTAAGTGGTTTAGGGGTTAGATTTAGATGTACGTGGAGTCCTAATGCATGAGAACATTACATCAACCTGGATTGAGGATGGAGAGGATGAGGTAGTCTCTGAGGGAAATTTGAGGTATTTTGATCAGGTTAATCTTTGCAACAGTTCAGACGAGCTTCAAGTTTTTCACTCAGTATTTGTCGGTGTCTTAGAAGGATGCATTGAAGTTAAGGAGCTAGAGCAAGAGCCGTCCATTAACGCGTTTGCAAGCAAGCACGAGTCCCTCAAAGTGTTACTGTCGTGGACATCACAGACTTCACAGCTCTGGATTGACATCACGGACTTCACAGCTCTGTTTATATGAATGCTGTTGATTTACTGAAGCCTTCAATTGTGGCAGAAAGAACAGGCAACTGGGACCTTCATCTCTACACTGGTGAACAGATGCTTTAGTTCTTCACATCTTCCAACCATCACTTGTACGTGGAGTCCTATATAATTTATCTTCAGAAAATGGCCAACCTTAAAGAAACAAATCCTCAGGTGGTTCCGACAGATTTTGGGCTGGTCTTTCCCCTGACCTGGTCATAGAACAATTATTAATTAGCTCTCTAAAAACTAGTGGAGGTATAACACGTAGACAACTTATTCGCCCCTGGGACAACTTGCCTTAGCAAGTTCATGGGCAGGCTAGAAGATTTAGTTGAATGAGTTTAATTTTTCATGTATTATTTTATATATGTATGCATTTATTAAGTTCTATTTTTATCAATAAACTTAAACTTAGACACGGTATGAGCGAGTCGCAACGACTAACATGGCTTTTATCCGCTTCTGCGCAGGCTGCTGTCAGCTCTGCACTCAAAGAACTCACGGGCGTAACATTTGAGACTAGTGAGCAGCACGAAGACACTGGGGTGACAAGAATTGAACGTGACTTTAAAGATGTTGAAAAGGCTATCCACTTTCTCCTGGATTTTTCACCTTTCACAAAGGACCCATTTCTCAGGATTATACTAACTAGCGAGATTGCTAGTGAGCAGGTGAACGTAGAAAAGGCTATGCCAATAGGTGTGAAAATCCTGAATAATATGACTGGAAAAGACGCAAACATTTATACTTTCAAAAAGGAAGCAACTCCTATTACTATGAGAGTGCAAAGTAACCTGAAGTCAGCAGCAGAGCTGCTTTCCGTTGACGCTGCTTTGATGTTTTGGAGGCTGGTCACTCTTACAAAGAGTTCATACGAAGAGCTCCAGACGTTTTTCAATTACGAACTCTGCTTCCCGCAACCTTCGTTATTTGAGCCGAATGGTCTCTGTCGGTTGGCGGACAAACCAGCACTTGCCAATGCGATCTGGCACGAAGTTGAAGGTCTGTCAATGTCTTGACTATTTCTGTCTGTCAATAGGAAAGCCGATCCCAACGCATTCGAGGGCGTTCGAGATGGAAGTCAAATGCTTCATATGTAAAGCGTGAATTGATTTCGAAAAAGATTAAAAAGTAACAAACGAGTAATTTATATCTTTACTGGTACCAGCTGAAGGATTAATTTATGAATCGTATATTCATAAATATAGCTAATGCACCTAATGGGTATGTACTTCTATTCATATAATTACCTAGTAAGATTAAGTATGTATATTGAAGTGAGTCTATTTTAAGTAAATCAGACGATGTGCCAAATGAATACTGCTGCTACCTATGGTTCTATTATAGCAATATTCTTTCATAGATGTCACCAAAACACCTGAGCAGTAAAGATTTATATCTTTACTGGTACCAGCATGAAGGACTAATTTGTGAATCGTATATACATAAATATAGCTAATGCACCTAATGGGTATGTACTTCTATTCATATAATTACCTAGTAATATTAAGTATGTAATTGAAGTGAGTCTATTTTAAGTAAATCAGACGATGTGCCAAATGAATACTGCTGCTACCTATGGTTCTATTATAGCAATATTCTTTCATAGATGTCACCAAAACACCTGAGCAGTAAAGATTTATATCTTTACTGGTTCCAGCATGAAGGACTAATTTGTGAATCGTATATACATAAATATAGCTAATGCACCTAATGGGTATGTACTTCTATTCATATAATTACCTAGTAAGATTAAGTATGTATATTGAAATGAGTCTATTTTAAGTAAATCAGACGATTGGCCAAATGTATACTGCTGCTACCTATGGTTCTATTATAGCAATATTCTTTCATAGATGTCACTAAAACACCTGAGCAGTAAAGATTTATATCTTTACTGGTACCAGCATGAAGGACTAATTTGTGAATCGTATATACATAAATATAGCTAATGCACCTAATGGGTATGTACTTCTATTCATATAATTACCTAGTAAGATTAAGTATGTATATTGAAGTGAGTCTATTTTAAGTAAATCAGACGATGTGCCAAATGTATGCTGCTGATACCTATGGTTCTAATATAGCAATATTCTTTCATAGATGTCACTAAAACACCTGAGCAGTAAAGATTTATATCTTTACTGGTACCAGCATGAAGGACTAATTTGTGAATCGTGTATACATAAATATAGCTAATGCACCTAATGGGTATGTACTTCTATTCATATAATTACCTAGTAAGATTAAGTATGTATATTGAAGTGAGTCTATTTTAAGTAAATCAGACGATGTGCCAAATGTATACTGCTGCTACCTATGGTTCTAATATAGCAATATTCTTTCTTAGATGTCACTAAAACACCTGAGAAGTAAAAATTTATATCTAGGGGGCAGCTGGTCCCTCCTAGACCTTCAAATTTACATTAGATATGGCTGAAAAAGCAGATGGTTGCAAAAGCAGTTAATAAAAGGCCCTCATCACACTATCGACTGCCCCCCCCCCCTAGACAATATGCTGCCTACGCCCATGACTGGTGCCAGCATGAAGGACTAATTTGTGAATCGTATATACATAAATATAGCTAATGCACCTAATTGGTATGTACTTCTATTCATATAATTACCTAGTAATATTAAGTATGTATATTGAAGTGAGTCTATTTTAAGTAAATCAGACGATGTGCCAAATGTATACTGCTGCTACCTATGGTTCTAATATAGCAATATTCTTTCTTAGATGTCACTAAAACACCTGAGCAGTAAAGATTTATATCTTTACTGGTACCAGCATGAAGGACTAATTTGTGAATCGTATATACATAAATATAGCTAATGCACCTAATGGGTATGTACTTCTATTCATATAATTACCTAGTAATATTAAGTATGTAAATTGAAGTGAGTCTATTTTAAGTAAATCAGACGATGCGCCAAATGAATACTGCTGCTACCTATGGTTCTATTATAGCAATATTCTTTCATAGATGTCACCAAAACACCTGAGCAGTAAAGATTTATATCTTTACTGGTACCAGCTTGAAGGATTAATTTATGAATCGTATATTCATAAATATAGCTAATGCACCTAATGGGTATGTACTTCTATTCATATAATTACCTAGTAAGATTAAGTATGTATATTGAAGTGAGTCTATTTTAAGTAAATCAGACGATGTGCCAAATGTATACTGCTGCTACCTATGGTTCTAATACAGCAATATTCTTTCATAGATGTCACTAAAACACCTGAGCAGTAAAGATTTATATCTTTACTGGTACCAGCATGAAGGACTAATTTGTGAATCGTATATACATAAATATAGCTAATACACCTAATGGGTATGTACTTCTATTCATATAATTACCTAGTAATATTAAGTATGTAAATTGAAGTGAGTCTATTTTAAGTAAATCAGACGATGCGCCAAATGAATACTGCTGCTACCTATGGTTCTATTATAGCAATATTCTTTCATAGATGTCACCAAAACACCTGAGCAGTAAAGATTTATATCTTTACTGGTTCCAGCATGAAGGACTAATTTGTGAATCGTATATACATAAATATAGCTAATGCACCTAATGGGTATGTACTTCTATTCATATAATTACCTAGTAAGATTAAGTATGTATATTGAAATGAGTCTATTTTAAGTAAATCAGACGATTGGCCAAATGTATACTGCTGCTACCTATGGTTCTATTATAGCAATATTCTTTCATAGATGTCACTAAAACACCTGAGCAGTAAAGATTTATATCTTTACTGGTACCAGCATGAAGGACTAATTTGTGAATCGTATATACATAAATATAGCTAATGCACCTAATGGGTATGTACTTCTATTCATATAATTACCTAGTAAGATTAAGTATGTATATTGAAGTGAGTCTATTTTAAGTAAATCAGACGATGTGCCAAATGTATGCTGCTGATACCTATGGTTCTAATATAGCAATATTCTTTCATAGATGTCACTAAAACACCTGAGCAGTAAAGATTTATATCTTTACTGGTACCAGCATGAAGGACTAATTTGTGAATCGTGTATACATAAATATAGCTAATGCACCTAATGGGTATGTACTTCTATTCATATAATTACCTAGTAAGATTAAGTATGTATATTGAAATGAGTCTATTTTAAGTAAATCAGACGATTGGCCAAATGTATACTGCTGCTACCTATGGTTCTAATATAGCAATATTCTTTCTTAGATGTCACTAAAACACCTGAGAAGTAAAAATTTATATCTAGGGGGCAGCTGGTCCCTCCTAGACCTTCAAATTTACATTAGATATGGCTGAAAAAGCAGATGGTTGGAAAAGCAGTTAATAAAAGGCCCTCCATCACACTATCGACTGCCCCCCCCCCTAGACAATATGCTGCCTACGCCCATGACTGGTGCCAGCATGAAGGACTAATTTGTGAATCGTATATACATAAATATAGCTAATGCACCTGATTGGTATGTACTTCTATTCATATAATTACCTAGTAACATTAAGTATATAAATTGAAATGAGTCTATTTTAAGTAAATCAGACGATGTGCCAAGAGTATACTGGTGCTACCTATGGTTCTATTATAGCAATATTCTTTCATAGATGTGACTAAAACACCTGAGCAGTAAAGATTTATATCTTTACTGGTACCAGAATGAAGGACTAGTTTGTGAATCGTATATACATAAATATAGCTAATGCACCTAATGGGTATGTACTCAATTTACACACTTAATGTTACTAGGTAATTATATGAATAGAAGTACATACCCATTAGGTGTATTAGCTATATTTATGTATATACGATTCACAAATTAGTCCTTCATGCTGGTACCAGTAAAGATATAAATCTTTACATCTCAGGTGTTTTAGTTACATCTATGAAAGAATATTGCTATATTAGAACCATAGGTAGCAGCAGTATACATTTGGCACATCGTCTGATTTACTTAAAATAGACTCACTTCAATTTACTTACTTAATCTTACTAGGTAATTATATGAATAGAAGTACATATCCATTAGGTGCATTAGCTATATTTATGTATATACGATTCACAAATTAGTCCTTCATGCTGGTACCAGTAAAGATATAAATCTTTACATCTCAGGTGTTTTAGTTACATCTATGAAAGAATATTGCTATATTAGAACCAAAGGTAGCAGCAGTATACATTTGGCTCATCGTCTGATTTACTTAAAATAGATTCACTTCAATATACATACTTAATCTTACTAGGTAATTATATGAATAGAAGTACATACCCATTAGGTGCATTAGCTATATTTATGTATATACGATTCACAAATTAGTCCTTCATGCTGGTACCAGTAAAGATATAAATCTTTACAGCTCAGGTGTTTAAGTGACATCTATGAAAGAATATTGCTATAATAGAACCTTAGGTAGCAGCAGTATACATTTGGCACATCATCTGCTTTACTTAAAATAGACTCACTTCAATATACATACTTAATCTTACTAGGTAATTATATGAACAGAAGTACATATCCATTAGGTGCATTAGCTATATTTATGTATATACGATTCACAAATTAGTCCTTCATGCTAGTACCAGTAAAGATAAAAATCTTTACTTCTCAGGTGTTTTAGTTACATCTATGAAAGAATATTACTATATTAGAACCATAGGTAGCAGCAGTATACATTTGGCACATCGTCTGATTTACTTAAAATAGACTCACTTCAATACATACTTAATTTTACTAGGTAATTATATGAATAGAAGTACATACCCATTAGGTGCATTAGCTATATTTATGTATATACGATTCACAAATTAGTCTTTCATGCTGGTACCAGTAAAGATATAAATCTTTACAGCTCAGGTGTTTTAGTGACATCTATGAAAGAATATTGCTATATTAGAACCATAGGTAGCAGTAGTATACATTTGGCACATCGTCTGATTTACTTAAAATAGACTCACCTCAATTTACTTACTTAATCTTACTAGGTAATTATATGAATAGAAGTAAATACCCATTAGGTGCATTAACTATATTTATGTATATACGATTCACAAATTAGTCTTTCATGCTGGTACCAGTAAAGATATAAATCTTTACAGCTCAGGTGTTTTAGTGACATCTATGAAAGAATATTGCTATAATAGAACCATAGGTAGCAGCAGTATACATTTGGCACATCGTCTGATTTACTTAAAATAGACTCACTTCAATTTATATACTTAATGTTACTAGGTAATTACATGAATAGAAGTACATACCCATTATTTGCATTAGCTATATATATGTATATACGATTCAAAAATTAGTCCTTCATGCTGGTACCAGTAAAGATATAAATCTTTACTTCTCAGGTGTTTTAGTGACATCTATGAAAGAATATTGCTATATTAGAACCAAAGGTAGCAGCAGCATACATTTGGCTCATCGTCTGATTTACTTAAAATAGACTCACTTCAATATACATACTTAATCTTACTAGGTAATTATATGAATAGAAGTACATACCCATTAGGTGCATTAGCTATATTTATGTATATAAGATTCACAAATTAGTCCTTCATGCTGGTACCAGTAAAGATATAAGTCTTTACTGCTCAGGTGTTTTAGTGACATCTATGAAAGAATACTACTATAATAGAACCATAGGCAGCAGCAGTACACATTTGGCACATCGTCTGCTTTACTCAAAATAGACTCACTTCAATATACATACTTAATCTAAATAGGTAATTATATGAATAGAAGTACATACCCATTAGGTGCATTAGCTATATTTATGTATATACGATTCACAAATTAGTCCTTCATGCTGGTACCAGTAAAGATATAAATCTTCACTGCTCAGGTGTTTTAGTGACATCTATGAAAGAATATTGCTATGTTAGAACCATAGGTAGCAGCAGTATACATTTGGCACATCGTCTGATTTACTTAAAATAGACTCACTTCAATATACATACTTAATGTTACTAGGTAATTATATGAATAGAAGTACATACCCATTAGGTGCATTAGCTATATTTATGTATATACGATTCAAAAATTAGTCCTTCATGCTGGTACCAGTAAAGATATAAATCTTTAGTGCTCAGGTGTTTTAGTTACATCTATGAAAGAATATTGCTATAATAGAACCATAGGTAGCAGCAGTATACATTTGGCACATTGTGTGATTTACTTAAAATAGACTCACTTCAATTTATATACTTAATGTTACTAAGTAATTATATGAATAGAAGTACATACCCATTAGGTGCATTAGCTATATTTATGTATATTCGATTCACAAATTAATCCTTCATGCTGGTACCAGTCATGGGCGTTGGCAGCATATGTCTAGGGGGGAGGGCAGTCGATAGTGTGATGGAGGGCCTTCTATCAACTGCTTTTCCAACCATATGCTTTTTCAGCCATATCTAATGTAAATTTGACGGTCTGGGGGGGGGGGGGGGGGGGGGGCAGCTCTCCCCTACCCCCCTCCCTACGCCCATGGCACAAGTAAAGATATAAATTTTTGCTGCTCAGGTGTTTTAGTGACATCTATGAAAGAATATTGCTATATTAGAACCATAGGTAGCAGTAGTATACATTTGGCACATCGTCTGATTTACTTAAAATAGACTCACTTCAATATACATACTTAATCTTACTAGGTAATTATATGAATAGAAGTACATACCCATTAGGTGCATTAGCTATATTTATGTACATAAGATTCACAAATTAGTCCTTCATGCTGGTACCAGTAAAGATACAAGTCTTTACTTCTCAGGTGTTTTAGTGACATCTATGAAAGAATACTACTATAATAGAACCATAGGCAGCAGCAGTATACATTTGGCACATCGTCTGCTTTACTTAAAATAGACTCACTTCAATATACATACTTAGTCTTAATAGGTAATTATATGAATAGAAGTACATACCCATTAGGTGCATTAGCTATATTTATGTATATACGATTCACAAATTAGTCGTTCATGCTGGTACCAGTAAAGATATAAATCTTTACTGCTCAGGTGTTTTAGTGACATCTATGAAAGAATATTGCTATGTTAGAACCATAGGTAGCAGCAGTATACATTTGGCACATCGTCTGATATACTTAAAATAGACACACTTCAATATACATACTTAATGTTACTAGGTAATTATATGAATAGAAGTACATACCCATTAGGTGCATTAGCTATATTTATGTATATACGATTCAAAAATTAGTCGTTCATGCTGGTACCAGTAAAGATATAAATCTTTACTGCTCAGGTGTTTTAGTGACATCTATGAAAGAATATTGCTATAATAGAACCATAGGTAGCAGCAGTATACATTTGGCACATTGTCTGATTCACTTAAAATAGACTCACTTCAATTTATATACTTAATGTTACTAAGTAATTATATGAATAGAAGTACATACCCATTAGGTGCATTAGCTATATTTATGTATATTCGATTCACAAATTAATCCTTCATGCTGGTACCAGTCATGGGCGTTGGCAGCATATTGTCTAGGGGGGAGGGCAGTCGATAGTGTGATGGAGGGCCTTCTATCAACTGCTTTTCCAACCATATGCTTTTTCAGCCATATCTAATGTAAATTTGACGGTCTAGGGGGGGGGGCAGCTTCTCCCCTGCCCCCCTCCCTACGCCCATGGCACAAGTAAAGATATAAATTTTTGCTGCTCAGGTGTTTAGTGACATCTATGAAAGAATATCGCTATATTAGAACCATAGGTAGCAGCAGTATACATTTGGCACATCGTCTGATTTGCTTAAAATAGACTCACTTCAATATACATACTTAATCTTACTAGGTAATTATATGAATAGAACTACATACCCATTAGGTGCATTACCTATATTTATGTATATAAGATTCACAAATTAGTCCTTCATGCTGGTACCAGTAAAAATATAAATCTTTACTGCTCAGGTGTTTTAGTGACTTCTATGAAAGAGTATTGCTATATTAGAACCATAGGTAGCAGCAGTATACATTTGGCGCATCGTCTGATTTGCTTAAAATAGACTCACTTCAATATACATACTTAATCTTACTAGGTAATTATTCGATGTCACTAATGGGTATGTACTTCTATTTATATAATTACCTAGTAACATTAAGTATATAAATTGAAGTGAGTCTATTTTAAGTAAATCAGACGATTTGCCAAATGTATACTACTGCTAGGTATGGTTCTATTATAGCACTATTCTTTCATAGATGTCAATAAAACACCAGAGCAGTAAAGATTTATATCCTTACTAGTACCAGCATGAAGGACTAATTTGTGAATCGTATATATATAAATATAGCTAATGCACCTAATGGGTATGTACTTCTATTCATATAATTACCTAGTAACATTAAGTATGTATATTGAAGTGAGTCTATTTTAAGTAAATCAGACGATGTGCCAAATGTATACTGCTGCTACCTATGATTCTAATATAGCAATATTCTTTCATAGATGTCACTAAAACACCTGAACAGTAAAAATTTATATCTTTACTGGTACCAGCATGAAGGACTAATTTGTGAATCGTATATACATAAATATAGCTAATGCACCTAACGGGTATGTACTTCTATTCATATAAATTACCTAGTAAATTTAAGTATGTATATTGAAGTGAGTCCATTTTAAGTAAATCAGACGATGTGCCAAATGTATATTGCTGCTACCTATGATTCTATTATAGCAATATTCTTTCATAGATGTCATTAAAACACCTGAGCAGTAAAGATTTATATCCTTACTGGTACCAGCATGAAGGACTAATGTGTGAATCGTATATATATAAATATAGCTAATGCACCTAATGGGTATGTACTTCTATTCATATAATTACCTAGTAACATTAAGTAAGTAAATTGAAGTGAGTCTATTTTAAGTAAATCAGACGATGTGCCAAATGTATACTGCTGCTACCTATGGCTCTATTGTAGCAATATTCTTTCATAGATGTCACTAAAAAACCTGAGCTGTAAAGATTTATATCTTTACTGGTACCAGCATAAAGGACTAATTTGTGAATCGTATATACATAAATATAGTTAATGCACCTAATGGGTATTTACTTCTATTCATATAATTACCTAGTAAGATTAAGTAAGTAAATTGAAGTGAGTCTATTTTAAGTAAATCAGACGATGTGCCAAATGTATACTGCTGCTATCTATGGTTCTAATATAGCAATATTCTTTCATAGATGTCACTAAAACACCTGAGCAGTAAAGATTTATATTTTTACTGGCACCAGCATGAAGGACTAATCTGTGAATCGTATATACATAAATATAGCTAATGCACCTAATGGGTATGTACTTCTATTCATATAATTACCTAGTAACATTAAGTATGTAAATTGAAGTGAGTCTATTTTAAGTAAATCAGACGATGTGCCAAATGTATACTGCTGCTACCTATGGTTCTATTATAGCAATATTCTTTCATAGATGTCACTAAAACACCTGAGCAGTAAAGATTTATATCTTTACTGGTACCAGCATGAAGGAATAATTTGTGAATCGTATATACATAAATATAGCTAATGCACCTAATGGGTATGTACTTCTATTCATATAATTACCTAGAAAGATTAAGTATGTAAATTGAGGTAAGTCTATTTTAAGTAAATCAGAAGATGTGCCAAATGTATACTGCTGCTACCTATGTTTCTATTATAGCAATATTCTTTCATAGATGTCACTAAAACACCCGAGCAGTAAACATTTATATCTTTACTGGTACCACCATGAAGGACTAATTTGTGAATCGTATATACATAAATATAGCTAATGCACCTAATGGGTATGTACTTCTATTCATATAATTACCTAGAAAGATTAAGTATGTAAATTGAGTACTCACTTATATATACATTTGGCGTATATATATATTTATATATATACGATTCACAAATTAGTCCTTCATGCTGGTACCAGTAAGGATATAAATCTTTACTGCTCTGGTGTTTTAGTGACATCTATGAAAGAATAGTGCTATAATAGAACCATACCTAGCAGCAGTACACATTTGGCACATCGTGTGATTTACTTAAAATAGACTCACTTCAATTTATATACTTAATGTTACTAAGTAATTATATGAATAGAAGTACATACCCATTAGGTGCATTAGCTATATTTATGTATATTCGATTCACAAATTAATCCTTCATGCTGGTACCAGTCATGGGCGTTGGCAGCATATTGTCTAGGGGGGAGGGCAGTCGATAGTGTGATGGAGGGCCTTCTATCAACTGCTTTTCCAACCATATGCTTTTTCAGCCATATCTAATGTAAATTTGACGGTCTAGGGGGGGGGGGGCAGCTTCTCCCCTGCCCCCCTCCCTACGCCCATGGCACAAGTAAAGATATAAATTTTTGCTGCTCAGGTGTTTTAGTGACATCTATGAAAGAATATTGCTATATTAGAACCATAGGTAGCCGCAGTATACATTTGGCACATCGTCTGATATACTTAAAATAGACTCACTTCAATATACATACTTAATCTTACTAGGTAATTATATGAATAGAAGTACATACCCATTAGGTGCATTAGCTATATTTATGTACATAAGATTCACAAATTAGTCCTTCATGCTGGTACCAGTAAAGATACAAGTCTTTACTTCTCAGGTGTTTTAGTGACATCTATGAAAGAATACTACTATAATAGAACCAGAGGCAGCAGCAGTATACATTTGGCACATCGTCTGCTTTACTTAAAATAGACTCACTTCAATATACATACTTAGTCTTAATAGGTAATTATATGAATAGAAGTACATACCCATTAGGTGCATTAGCTATATTTATGTATATACGATTCACAAATTAGTCGTTCATGCTGGTACCAGTAAAGATATAAATCTTCACTGCTCAGGTGTTTTAGTGACATCTATGAAAGAATATTGCTATAATAGAACCATAGGTAGCAGCAGTATACATTTGGCACATTGTCTGATTTACTTAAAATAGACTCACTTCAATATACATACTTAATGTTACTAGGTAATTATATGAATAGAAGTACATACCTATTAGGTGCATTAGCTATATTTATGTATATACGATTCAAAAATTAGTCCTTCATGCTGGTACCAGTAAAGATATAAATTTTTGCTGCTCAGGTGTTTTAGTGACATCTATGAAAGAATATTGCTATATTAGAACCATAGGTAGCAGCAGTATACATTTGGCACATTGTCTGATTTACTTAAAATAGACTCACTTCAATTTATATACTTAATGTTACTAAGTAATTATATGAATAGAAGTACATACCCATTAGGTGCATTAGCTATATTTATGTATATTCGCTTCACAAATTAATCCTTCATGCTGGTACCAGTCATGGGCGTTGGCAGCATATTGTCTAGGGGGGAGGGCAGTCGATAGTGTGATGGAGGGCCTTCTATCAACTGCTTTTCCAACCATATGCTTTTTCAGCCATATCTAATGTAAATTTGACGGTCTAGGGGGGGGGGGGGCAGCTTCTCCCCTGCCCCCCTCCCTACGCCCATGGCACAAGTAAAGATATAAATTTTTGCTGCTCAGGTTTTTTAGTGACATCTATGAAAGAATATTGCTATATTAGAACCATAGGTAGCAGCAGTATACATTTGGCACATCGTCTGATTTGCTTAAAATAGACTCACTTCAATATACATACTTAATCTTACTAGGTAATTATATGAATAGAACTACATACCCATTAGGTGCATTACCTATATTTATGTATATACGATTCACAAATTAGTCCTTCATGCTGGTACCAGTAAAAATATAAATCTTTACTGCTCAGGTGTTTTAGTGACTTCTATGAAAGAGTATTGCTATATTAGAACCATAGGTAGCAGCAGTATACATTTGGCGCATCGTCTGATTTGCTTAAAATAGACTCACTTCAATATACATACTTAATCTTACTAGGTAATTATTAGATGTCACTAATGGGTATGTACTTCTATTTATATAATTACCTAGTAACATTAAGTATATAAATTGAAGTGAGTCTATTTTAAGTAAATCAGACGATTTGCCAAATGTATACTACTGCTAGGTATGGTTCTATTATAGCACTATTCTTTCATAGATGTCAATAAAACACCAGAGCAGTAAAGATTTATATCCTTACTAGTACCAGCATGAAGGACTAATTTGTGAATCGTATATATATAAATATTGCTAATGCACCTAATGGGTATGTAATTCTATTCGTATAATTACTAGTAACATTAATTATGTATATTGAAGTGAGTCTATTTTAAGTAAATCAGACGATGTGCCAAACGTGTACTGCTGCTACCTATGATTCTAATATAGCAATATTCTTTCATAGATGTCACTAAAACACCTGAACAGTAAAGATTTATATCTTTACTGGTACCAGCATGAAGGACAAATTTGTGAATCGTATATACATAAATATAGCTAATGCACCTAACTGGTATGTACTTCTATTCATATAATTACCTAGTAACATTAATTATGTATATTGAAGTGAGTCTATTTTAAGTAAATCAGACGATGTGCCAAATGTATACTGCTGCTACCTATGATTCTATTATAGCAATATTCTTTCATAGATGTCATTAAAACACCTGAGCAGTAAAGATTTATATCCTTACTGGTACCAGCATGAAGGACTAATTTGTGAATCGTATATATATAAATATAGCTAATGCACCTAATGGGTATGTACTTCTATTCATATAATTACCTAGTAAGATTAAGTAAGTAAATTGAAGTGAGTCTATTTTAAGTAAATCAGACGATGTGCCAAATGTATACTGCTGCTACCTATGGCTCTATTGTAGCAATATTCTTTCATAGATGTCACTAAAAAACCTGAGCTGTAAAGATTTATATCTTTACTGGTACCAGCATAAAGGACTAATTTGTGAATCGTATATACATAAATATAGTTAATGCACCTAATGGGTATTTACTTCTATTCATATAATTACCTAGTAAGATTAAGTAAGTAAATTGAAGTGAGTCTATTTTAAGTAAATCAGACGATGTGCCAAATGTATACTGCTGCTATCTATGGTTCTAATATAGCAATATTCTTTCATAGATGTCACTAAAACACCTGAGCAGTAAAGATTTATATTTTTACTGGCACCAGCATGAAGGACTAATCTGTGAATCGTATATACATAAATATAGCTAATGCACCTAATGGGTATGTACTTCTATTCATATAATTACCTAGTAACATTAAGTATGTAAATTGAAGTGAGTCTATTTTAAGTAAATCAGACGATGTGCCAAATGTATACTGCTGCTACCTATGTTTCTATTATAGCAATATTCTTTCATAGATGTCACTAAAACACCCGAGCAGTAAAGATTTATATCTTTACTGGTACCAGCATGAAGGAACAATTTGTGAATCGTATATACATAAATATAGCTAATGCACCTAATGGGTATGTACTTCTATTCATATAATTACCTAGAAAGATTAAGTATGTAAATTGAGGTAAGTCTATTTTAAGTAAATCAGAAGATGTGCCAAATGTATACTGCTGCTACCTATGTTTCTATTATAGCAATATTCTTTCATAGATGTCACTAAAACACCTGAGCAGTAAAGATTTATATCTTTACTGGTACCAGCATGAAGGACTAATTTGTGAATCGTATATACATAAATATAGCTAATGCACCTAATGGGTATGTACTTCTTTTCATATAATTACCTAGTAAGATTAAGTCATGTATATTGAAGTGAGTCTATTTTAAGTAAATCAGACGATGTGCCAAATGTATACTGCTGCTACCTATGGTTCTAATACAGCAATATTCTTTCATAGATGTCACTAAAACACCTGAGCAGTAAAGATTTATATCTTTACTGGTACCAGCATGAAGGGCTAATTTGTGAATCGTATATACATAAATATAGCTATTGTACCTAATGGGTATGTACTTCTATTTATATAATTACCTAGTAAGATTAAGTATGTATATTGAAGTGAGTCTATTTTAAGTAAATCAGACGATGTGCCAAATGTATACTGCTGCTACCTATGGTTCAAATATAGCAATATTCTTTCATAGATGTCACTGAAACACCTGAGCAGTAAAGATTTATATATTTACTGGTACCATGGGCGTAGGGAGGGGGGGGGGAGGCAGCTGGCCCCCCTAGACCTTCAAATTAGATACATAAATATAGCTAGTGCACCTAATGGGTATGTACTTCTATTCATATAATTACCTAGTAACATTAAGTATATAAATTGAAGTGAGTCTATTTTAAGTAAATCAGACGATGTGCCAAATGTATACTGCTGCTAGGTATGGTTCTATTATAGCACTATTCTTTCATAGATGTCACTAAAACACCAGAGCAGTAAAGATTTATATCCTTACTGGTACCAGCATGAAGGACTAATTTGTGAATCGTATATATATAAATATAGCTAATGCACCTAATGGGTATGTACTTCTATTCATATAATTACCTAGTAATATCAATTATGTATATTGAAGTGAGTATAGTTTAAGTAAATCAGACGATGTGCCAAATGTGTACTGCTGTTACCTATGATTCTTATATAGCAATATTCTTTCATAGATGTCACTAAAACACCTGAACAGTAAAGATTTATATCTTTACTGGTACCAGCATGAAGGACTAATTTGTGAATCGTATATACAAAAATATAGCTAATGCACCTAACGGGTATGTACTTCTATTTATATAATTACCAAGTAAAATTAAGTATGTATATTGATGTGAGTCCATTTTAAGTAAATCAGACGATGTGCCAAATGTATACTGCTGCTACCTATGATTCTATTATAGCAATATTCTTTCATAGATGTCATTAAAACACCTGAGCAGTAAAGATTTATATCCTTACTGGTACCAGCATGAAGGACTAATTTGTGAATCGTATATACATAAATATAGCTAATGCACCTAACGGGTATGTACTTCTATTTATATAATTACCAAGTAAAATTAAGTATGTATATTGATGTGAGTCTATTTTAAGTAAATCAGACGATGTGCCAAATGTATACTTCTGCTACCTATGGTTCTATTATAGCAATGTTCTTGCATAGATTTCGCTAAGACACCTGAGCAGTAAAGATTTATATCTTTACTGGTACCAGCTTGAAGGACTAATTTATGAATCGTATATACATAAATATAGCTAATGCACTTAATGGGTATGTACTTCTATTCATATAATTACCTAGTAAGATTAAGTATGTAAATTGAAGTGAGTCTATTTTAAGTAAGTCTGACGATTTGCCAAATGTATACTGCTGCTACCTATGGTTCTATTATAGCAATGTTCTTTCATAGATGTCATTAAAACACCTGAGCAGTAAAGATTTATATCTTTACTGGTACCAGCATTAAGGACTAATTTGTGAATCGTATATACATAAATATAGCTAGTACACCTAATGGGTATGTACTTCTATTCATATAATTACCTAGTAACATTATGTATGTAAATTGAAGTGAGTCTATTTTAAGTAAATCAGACGATGTGCCAAATGTATACTTCTGCTACCTATGGTTCTATTATAGCAATTTTCTTGCATAGATTTCACTAAAACACCTGAGCAGGAAAAATATATAGCCATCTAAATAGATTATTAATTTCTATCAAAAGAAGTTATAAAATACCCTTAGTTCACACTGGCGCATTTTCATATAAAAACATTGGTACTTTTTTCCATGACCACACTGCCTTTTCTATGACGAAATCAATAAGAGTTCCAAATAGGGATAGCATTATTTCGATGCTATCCCTATTATATTTCGATAACTCTAAATATTTCGATGACACAGTCGGTTATCATCATCAGTAGAGTTACTAACATATCAGAATTAAAACAAACTGTATTTGTAATAAACAAAATAATCACTTCAGGGTCAAAGCAAGTTACCGGTACGTTGACTTAAAAAGTTCACTAACTGTTCTTGAGTTTTGTAATACTGCGTTGAATAAAGGTGGTACAATTTTTTTCAATATTGTAGGTCAAAGTAGGTTTCCGGTCCATTGACTTAAAAAGTTCACTAACTGTTCTTGAATTCTGTAATACTGCGTTGAACATTCTTCTAATTAAAAATGAAATAATGCTGAAATTATAGGTGTTAAATTTATCATTTTATTCTTCTAATTGTAAATGAAATGTTGCTGATTCTAAAATTGGTCTGTCATCCCCATATATACGACGTTGGTATTTTTTTTTCCATGACCACACTGCCTTTTCTATGACGAAATCAATAAGAGTTTCAAATAGGGATAGGTCCTTTTATTAGACAGTGAAACAAAAATATAAACAAAGACTCTAAATATTTCGATGACACAGTCGGTCATCATTATCAGTAGAGTTACTAACATATCAGAATTAAAACAAACTGTATTTGTAATAAACAAAATAATCACTTCAGGGTAAAAATACAGTTTGTTTTAATTTGTATATGCTAGTAACTCTACTGATGGTGATGACCGACTGTGTCATCGAAATATTTAGAGTCTTTGTTTATATTTTTGTTTCACTGTCTAATAAAAGGACCTATCCCTATTTGGAACTCTTATTGATTTCATATAAAAACAGCCGTTTCGCCTGATCCGTCAAGATCTATCCAATTTGGTGCAGTTGGCATTGAGTTTAAAACCTCTCGAGAAATAAGTGAGTCGGGTAATGACAATGTGTTAGAACAGTGTTTCTCAACCAATTTTGGGCATGCCCAACATAAGACTTTCTAAAATCCTCATGCCTCCGCATGATTTTTTAATTTTATTATTTAAAATTATGCTTCTATTCACCTGAAGAAAGCCTAAAAGGCTACGGTGGTGCCAATTAGGGGGGTGGGGGTGGGGGTCAGGGCTGGATTTGGAAAAAGAACTTGTTACTTCTATTTAATGGCTATTTTGTATTTTAGCTATGTGCTGTATTGAGCTAGCAAGACAAATTGGCCGGTCACTTGTATTTTTCATCCCGGCCCTTTTGTTTTTTCAGAACCATTAAATAGTACTGTTACTTTCTACAATTATATATCAATGACTTAGTTTTGAAATTTTGTTTCAGTCAACATTATGGAGAATCTTAAATATACCGATAGTAGACAGTCGTGTTTTGATATGTGTAAAACAATTCCTCTCCGCTGTTCTGCTCTCTGACTAGGGTTCAGTCAGAAACTATGCGTCAGCCCGTGAGTTTATTCCTTTTGTTGTTGTGAATCCGTAATCAAACAATGAGTAAAAAGCGACAAATAACTTTGGACTCTGTGAAAAGCCGGAAGAAAAAATGAAGAAAATTCATGGTAAGAAACTGGCCATAATGTCCGTACTCAAAATATCAGGTGACTGAACATGATTTACGGGCAGAACAATAAATGATCCAGGTCAACATGAAAGAGTGATCTGCATTCCCAAACCCGTTGCAGATTCCAGTAGCAGACGATTATCTGTTTCAGGTATCTCTAAGATGCGTCCCAACAAACGAGCTCAACCTATTCTTGAGAGATATTCGGCTTCTTCTTCTAATGGAAGGAATGTCAGTGCGCATTACTTCAAGACTTTCGAATCGACTGAATACTAAAAACAATCTGGATTCTGTGTTTTGTTATGCTTGTTGCCATTTACCTAGTGGGGCTCTAAGGTTTGGGGAAGCTGCTGGAAAAGGCCTTTCATCGAAACAGAATTTTGTAAGTGGAGAGACAGCTCTGGTCTATCGAAGCAACATGGTAGTAGTAAAATACATAGAAATTTTGTGTCACCATGGGTGGAACTTAAGATAATTAGTACTGATACTTTGAGATGTGTAGCAAATGGCTTTTAGTCTGTTCAGGTCTCAAGAGGTTCAAGAAAATAAAGATCATGTGAAGTACGTTTTCCTTGCTATTTTTTTTCTTGGCCACCATGGCTTTCTTCGAGGGGTCATGACGAATCAGAAACATCCCCAAAACCGGGTTAATTTCGTTGAACTGATGAAGGGAATATCTAAAGGCGACGAAAAGCTGAGGGCCATGTTACAGTGCGGATTTGGTCACTATTGCAGTCATCGGTACCAAAGCAACGCAGTTACACTGACAGGAAATGCCTCGCAGCAAGACATTAATTTAGAAGTAAACTCAGCTAATTACTAAGCTATTTTTATTGAAGAGACAAAAGATGTTTCCAGAAAAGAACAATTAGCAATACTACCCAGGTACATATCAAATGGAGAAATAGTGGAAAGACTAATCGGGTGCTATCACATGCAAATATTAGATGTCGAAAGCTTATCCACCTCGATTTGTGAAACTATAGAAAAGTTTTTGTAGATTTGATGTTGTGTGCTGCCCAATGTTATGACGTTGTAATTGTTATGAGTGGGGAATTCTACGGAGTCCAAGCAAAGCCTAGGGAGAAGGTGCTTCATGATTTTTTTTTTCACACTGTCACGCCCACAGATTACACTCGGTTTTGACTGATTGCCTGAAAAACATAAGCAAACTTGGGAATTTTTATCTGCGGTGCAAAGACTTTATGTATTTATATAATGCAGCAACACTTAAAAGTAACAATTTGTGGGATCCCAATGTATTAGCGCACAAAAAGTCTTGGAGCTTGAGAGGACCGTCCAAACTTGCTGGTTTTACGCATACCGATCTACTTCCAAGGTGAGAACAAATTTGATTGTATTGTTGCTGTGCTAGCCCCAGTGTCTAATAGTTCTGACGGTGAGGCAGCGTGTGAAGCAAAACGACTACTGGAAAAAAAAACTCGGCCTATTTTATCTAAACTTTGCATGCAATGAAAAAAGTGTCAGTTGAAATTGTCAGAACAACTTCAAACATAAAGTTGGCTGATGTATAAAGCGCTTGTACTGATTTCTGGGACAAACGAGACATTCCAAAAGTTGGGAAATCATAACAAAGAAAAACTTCAGCAAAACATAACCGAATTCTTGGCTTTACATGATATCCAGAAATCAAAGTCTCCAAAATCCTAAACCAGTGCTCAGAACAAGAGAAGTCAAGCCTTGTTCACTCGTCTCAAAGACTCCTTCAAATTTAACAACCGGTAAACGCACCATCAGTCAGCCAGTTTAAACAGAGTACGGTAAATACTTGTAATTATAGACCGTTTCACGAGCCAGACGGACCACCGGTTCATATAAAATTAAATGTAAAAACAAGTTTTCTTAACTGAAAGTAAGGAGCGACATTAAAACTTAAAACGAACACATATTAATCCGTATATGAAAGGGGCTACCCCCTCCTCAACGCCTCGCTCTTTACGCTAGTTTTTTATTGTTTTAAAATATAAAGTTGCGAGACCCAGTCAAACTTTAGCAGAAAGAGCGAGGCGTTGAGGAGGGGACAGCCCCTTTCAAATACGGAATAATTTCTGTTCGTTTTAAGTTTTAATGTCGCTCCTTACTTTCAGTTAAAAAAACTTGTTTTTTATTTAATTTCCGAACGTTTTTGAATTAATGCAACTTTGATCTTGCCTCACCGTACATGAATAATTAAAACGAAATTTGCATGTTAATTTTACTTTTTTTTGGCTAAATGGCTTTCTCAAAATTTTGATCTGACGTAACTTACGAATTAACTTACATAACGAACTTCTATACTCGTATATTTTTATTACACATATTAGGGGGTTCGCCCCCTAGTCAATACCTCGCTCTTTACGCTAAGGTTCAAATTTTGTTCCAATTCTTTATGAATGACCCCTTAATCACAAAGGCCGTTAACTAGAATAAATAGCTCTGATGAAAAAAAAAACTTTAGCATAAAGAGCGAGGTAATGACTAGGGGGCGAACCCAATCATATATGTAATAATTTCTGTTCGTTGTAAGTTTTGATGTAGCTCCTTACTTTCAGTTGAAAAAATTGTTTTTTTTTTAATTTCTGGTCGTTTTTTTTTAAATAATGCTGGGAAATCCGGCATCCCCTTCATAGCAATGTCCCTCCCCCCATGAAAACTTCCTCCGTGGAAAGATCCTCCCACGTAACCCCCGACCCCCCCCCCCCCACTACCAGAAAAAATCCCCCCTGAAAATGTCTGTATACTTCCCAATAACCAAAACTATATGTAAGCATAGGGTTTCTCTGATACGCTGAATCTGATGGTGTGATTTTCATTAAGGTTCTATAACTTTTAGGGGTTTCCCCCTTTTTTCGAAAATAAGGCAAAAATTTTCTCAGGCGCGTAACTTTTGACGGGTAATATTAAACTTGATGAAATTTATATATTTGACATCAGCATAAAAATCTGATTCTTTTGATGTATCTATTGGTATCAATATTCCGTTTTTTAGAGTTTCGATTACTATTTGAAATATGTCTCTGCTCGACGCTTTATCAGCCTTCTACCCTTCAAGTTCTGATTTTCTCGAATTTTGAAACGTTAGAAGGATAATGCGTCATTATCAAGTGATTCTCGATGTTGATGGCTATACAAGAACACCTCTTGCCCTTGGTGAGTTTGAACTCCCTTTGCAGGAGTAAAGAACACTGGGTTTTCGCTAGAAGTGCCCGAAAAACTTCCGGGAGACCTTCAGGCAGGCTGGCCTGCCTATTATAACAGAAACTAGTCCCGCTATCCCCTGTGTGTTATCGTGAATGTGATTATTTCATTGCAATCTGTTTTGCAGTTATTATTTCAAATTTGTTTATGTACGTCTTTGGTGCCTGATTCTTTTTTGTGCGGGAGTGTCACTTCGATTTTTAAACGTGGGAAAGATCCGACTAGTTGCGCAGCTATTACGGTAGCCTGTTCGCAGAGCAAAGTTTTTGAGTATGTCCTGCTTCCTGAGATGCTTCTATAAGTTGATTATGTGTCCAAGGAATTTGGGTTTAAACCAAATATAGGATGCCAACATGCGCATCGAATTCTTACTTCTTTATTAATTCAAGCACAAAAAGATGGATCTGAAGTGCATTTATGTGCGTTAGATATTTCAAAAGCTTTTGACTCGGTTTGTCACAGCCAACTATGGTATTCTCTTACCCAGCTTGGAGTGAATTCATCTGTTACATGTGTCCTTCGTTTTTGGTATGCACATTCATCTGTTCGACTTCAGTCAGGAGAGATCTTTTTTTGGTAATATTCCTATTCGGTCTGGACTTAGGCAAAGGGGGGGGGGGTCTGTCACCATACGTTTTTAATGCTTGTTTATACTCTGCACTTTCTCGGATTTTTCCGTCGTGTTTTACGGGTCTAACTAATTTATCTTATACTGCTTATGCAGATGATTTATTACTTATTAGCCGTTCAAAATTCACCCTAGCTAAGTCTACCCAGTTTGTTTCTAAGCTTTTTTAAAAAAATTGGCCTCAATCTTAATGCTGGAAAATGTGAGTATTTAGTTTTCAATGCTAAAAACCCATGTAGCGATTTGAGTTGTAGTTCTTTTTCAGTCAAGCTGGTTCCTGTATTGCATTGGCTCGGGATTAGTATCTGCTCTTCTGTTTCAGCTATCCGTGCTAGTGCACTTGCAGATATTACGAATAAGCTTAAAGCAGGTTATGTTAAAATTGTGCCAAATCGTGGCCGACATTCTCGTAAGGCCTTGGCAAAACTCTATTCAACATATTGCGACTACTCCATTCTTTTTCTATCAGGTTTGTGCCCATTTTTTAATAGTAGTGATATGCAGGATATTAGAGTCTTGTACTTCCGTTATTGTAAATAGCTTTTGTATTTGTCTCGTTGGCATAGAAACCGGAAGATTATTCGAATGTTTAATTCAACTGATATATTGACGTCATATAATAAGTTGGACTCTAAGTTGAAAGATGAGTCCTGCAAGTTGTTGGGTCCTTTTCATCCTCTTGTGCGATTGTTCTGATTTGCATTTGTGGTTCTTTATATTGATACTGTTTTGCATGTGTTTGTCTTGTATGTCTTTTCCTTTTATTTTCTTTTGTTACTCCACTTTTTTATAATATTAGTGGGTCAAAAATAAATTATTACTATGCCCTGGAATCCCAGCTTTCTCTTGCAAAGTTGCATCTTGTAAAATGTGAAACTTTTAGAATGGATATACTCCGAGCGATCAAAATTTCATTTTTTTTTCTCTTACCAATAAATATCCACTAGCTGTTTCACTGCTTAGCACTAAGTTGGAAAAAGATCCCAAATAAGTATAATTTGGTAAAGATTCTTGTGAAAACTTTGGAAAGACTTAATTCAAACATTCTATCATTTCGTTCGAGCCAAAAAATTACGTTTCGTCAAAAAAGGGATATCCATAACACTAAATATTAAAATGATGATTTTCTACACAAATTCCTTTAAGCCTCTCTGTTCTTTTGTATCCAAAAACAGGAAACATTCATTAAACATCACCCAGACCTCATTTCTTTTCCGTGGAAGATAACGGCGGAGAGTAAACGGGGACGTGAATTACGTCTATAGCTTTCCTACTTCTTCTTGAACAGACAACTTAGGAGTAAACTATGACATCCAACTTCTCGTATTGAAAGGAAAAAATTATACTAAACTTCAAACTGACATAACTACTTAATTTAATTATGAAAAAAAAAAATGCTTAGGTTATATGATTAATCGTTGATCTTCTTCAGTTTCTTAAACTTCCCTTTTCTCACGCACGAGGCAAGTGCATCAATGCAAAAACCTATGAACGCGCATAAGAGGAGAAATGTTGCTGGGGTGACCTTGTTTCCTAGAGGGCTCTTAATCAGTGGCGTAATTACGTCGAAATCCTGGGGGGGGGGGAGTTGGATCCAGTTATTTGGAGCCAAAGTTAGTCACTGAAAAATACAATAAAAAATGTCTGACTAGTTATTTTAAAAGTCTAGCTGTTTAGTCATGTTTTTGATTATGTTTTCCGTGATGAACATTTTCGGGTGTGAAGCTATAATACTAGCGGATTTTTTTTTTTTTTTTTTTTTTTAGTATATTCTTCGTCTTGATTTACTTGTTACTCATATATTTTTATTTTATTTGTTTTGATGGAAATGCAGCCCTCCAATAATTTGGAGAAAAATTTATCATATAGCCCATTCCCCTTGACTCTCCAGATGTGGACCCCTCTCCCCACCCCAATAAAAATGCTGGAGCTACGCTCCTGGCTATCAGTAAAGAGTAAAATCAAAGAACGCTGATATTTCATCTAGCATTTACACTGAGATCTACTTCAGTTTCCATTCTCATCTTTTCCCAGCACCAACGACGTGGCGCTTTAAACTTATGTACAAATACATATTAGAATCAATATGACCTAAAAATAAAACAGATGCAGGTCGACAATATGCCTCCAGTCTAGATACCCACTTTGCCATAGTAGGTTAAACTAACCGTAATTTTGCTTCATCTTTCCCCATTTGAAAACCAAGGATTGTGGAGAAACTACAAATGTATTTTGCAAGAGGGCTCTTTAGAGCTCCTTTCAAGAATAGGAGATTCGTTGGCAAACCCTCTTCTTTTCCGTTTCAATAGTATACTAACTGGAGTTACTATATTTTTTTTATAATGCAGTTGATATATTGCTTTGCTGTTATTTTGCACCGATTTTCATGCATTGACAAGCAACTTTACTATTTCTATAATCGAATCAATATGGACTCCGGTCCAGAGTCCTATGGAAGCGGTCACGCTCTTAAGACTATTCTACAGGTAATATTAAAATTCTTGGCTCTTTTCTTAAGACCAACTAAAAGTATACGGAAACTGTAATTGACATTTCAGAATAAAGTTTATTTACAGAAAAGAAAAAAAGACTAGATACAATAAGGAAATTAAACATAAAAAAAGAAGAAAACACTAAATTTGTGGTTTATCTTTTTATCTGATTAAGCGCCTCTATTAGAAAAATAAAAAAAAAGAATAAAAAAGCTTTACTTGCAATGTCTCTTTAAGAATAGAAAAAGACATAAAATGCTAAGAAACTCATTGGTGAAAAAATCACTCATTTGGATAATACTTGTAATGTAAAAATAAAAAGTACGAAATAAAAACAAAGTTATACCTGAAAGGGCAGTCAATTATTGTTGTTCAACCAAGTATGGACAGAACCTTTACAAAAAAAAATCACTAGGAGTAAGTAAATCATAAGAAAGTTCACAGGCGGATGATTAATCCATCTAGAAGAGATAAACGAGACCCATCATTTGTCAGGGACACCTGGGGGAACCACGGTATTATGCCCTTTTTCAGGAAATAGTGAAACAGCTTTAACAGAGGCAACTTAGCGAAAATAGGGTTATTTTTGGTCAGTGTAGAACATATGGACTTAAAGTGGCAATTTTTATTCAGAATAATAGATTTCACGATAAACTACCATTTTTTTCGACGTTTGTGAGAGGTCAAGTCAAATTCCAACTTATATGGGTCTAATTCTTTGTCATGATGTTTACTGACGAAATTAAACTTAAGAAGCAGTACATGATCAATACTTGGACCTGTGGGAATGCTCTTCAAATTGAAGCCACAAAAGAATTCTGTGGGCCTTGAAAATATCGACCTTCACACAAATAAAATTAGTTCAATATAATCATTATTTTATTAAAGGAAAGGCAGAAATGGACCACGATTTTAAAAACACTCTGAGGGAGTATTCAAGCTTTTATTCCGAGTAAGAAACGGGGGAAAGAGGAGGGCTGTAAGTAGTGCCTTGAAATGCTGAGAAGAGACTACAATGCATACATACAGTAACAAAGAACTGAATAAATTTTTGAATGGACGTAGGACAAAACTATATAACTTAAAAACAATCCAAAAAATTACGGAAATGAAATTGGGTTGACCTTTCCCTTAAAATATTCAAAGAAAAATCGTGGTATTAACGATTCAAAAAAAGAAAAAAATTAACACCTAAATTACATGCATGGCTCAACATAGTTTCCAGGGAATAGTCCTGTTATGCCATCCATTACGCCCTCCCACCATCCATCATCATTCTTTTTCAACACATATATTACCGAGTTTTCTTGAAAACTCAATTCATCTTCTTTATCAGCAACATAGTCATAAACAGCAACAACCTTTTCAATGTAATTTTTTGGAACCCAGCCAGGCAGGTTTTCTTCAGCAGGTAATACACGTCTTCCATAAATCGGAGTTTCACGGGAAAACTGAGGTTGAATAGAGCCACGGCTAGCTGAGTACTGACTAGCACCTTCTTCTGAAGGAGGAGGAGGAAGAGGTGGGGATGAGTCACCAGGACGTTGTCCATATCCGTCAACAGCTGAGGTTCCCAGACCACCGACTGGCGGAGGTGCTACAAAACAATGAACACTAAAAATTCATTATTTAACTGATCACATTCTAGTTCAACATAGCTATGTAAATTATTTGTTATTAAACCTTCTTTTCCTCACCGTCATCTCTACTTAAATAATTTTAACAATTATTTCATGGGACCAAAGACAAATATTACATCTGAAATGTGAATTATTGAACTTTCTCTAATGACACTACACCTTTCTTCTTATTTACTTTGTTACTTAGTTAGGTCACAGACTACCCTTCTATTCATTTAGGGACCATCTCGTTAGCATATTGATAGATAAGCTTCCAATATAGTATTCGATCGCTTCCTAGTTAAAGAAGACTTAAGAGTTCTGATAATGGCGAGGAAATGAAGGCCTCATCCTCATTAATCTGATACTGGAGCTGAAATCGTCAAGGGTCAATTGTGCAAAAAAAAAGATTTATTATACATTTCATTTTTCGCCTCCCCACTCCCCCTTAGAACAGCTTTCAGTTATCTAACCAAAATCTTTGAATACAAAAGTTGTCAGTGTCTTAAAAGGAAAACAGCTCCCATTTGTTTGAAATAAAGTTTTTTCCGTAATTAGCAATGACGGCTGAAACTCTTTTAGGGTTAGTTTATACCAGTCCAAATCCATAAAGAATGACTACTATATATTATTTGACAATGATTTTTTTGGCCACGTTCGATAGATGTCACTGGTCTATTTGATGCAATTGGCTAAAATTGTTCTTTTTCTATCAATTTATGCTTCTAGTAGTATCAAGTCTATTCAACGCATTTTAACTTTGGATGGCTGAGCTAAGTTTTGCTGAATCTAATGATTCTTCATACCCGACGTAGCACTTATTTTATACCAAAATGCTGTTCATTTTTAACATTAAATTCAGGATTATCCCCAAATCACCCTGTTATACATAAAAGTGTTCAGTCCACTTTCTCCCAAAATTGTATTGGAGCGAGATCTTTTAGCACAGGGACGGTATCTATCTTCCAATTGTGAACGTTAACAAAATGCATCATCTGTATGTCAAATTTTAGAGAGCTCACGGAAAGGAATTTAAAAGCCTTGCTGCATAAAGGATAATTTTTCATTAGGATTTTAACATTGGTTTTGCTGTATCATCAAAGGACTGTTGTGGCAAACGCAAACTGTTTATTCTTAAGGAAAAATATGCCAGCGCTGACGAGGCTGTAGAAGCAGCCAGACAGAAAAAGCCACCCATATATCAGCTTTCACTAAAGCTACAATTCAATAAGGGTAGATCTAGCATCAGCAAACAATTAGTGAAGGATAACAAGAGGTTTAGTGCTTTGATATGCAGCAAAACACTAAATCTCTCGTGCAGCAAAGCACTAAACAATCTTTGGTCCGACAATCTCACAGTGCATGTTATTTTGTCAAAAAAAAAAAAAAAAAAAAAAAAAAAAAAAAAAAAAAAAAAAAAAAAAAAAAAATGGCCGGTCCTATCACTATCTCTAGTCTGAAGAAATGGAGGACGACCAGGCAAGTGAGATGGCACTATGATCTTGCTGATTCAATAGAAAAGTTACATTTAAACTCTGACACATGTGGCTCACAAAACAGAAATGTCAGTTTCGATTGTTTTCTTACTACGCATCTCAGTTAGCTACCAGCACACTGAGGCATATTTGTCAGGGATTCCTATAGCCAGGTCATATTCACTCAGATTGTGACAGTAGCATTTCCCGAATTGAATAGGCAAAGTAAACGTCTGATATTGTTGTCTAAATACCAAGAAATTGGGTTTACGTTATACTCTGCACAAGAGGTAAAAATACAAATGCTTGCGTATAAAATGAAGTAAGAAGAACTTCTTAACTGGGACAAATTCTTCAAACAGATATGTACAAACTGAAGCATTAATAAAGGAAAGTGAAGTTTTTCGTGGTTAGACATTCGTTGGATTTAGCATGAACAGTATTTTTTAATTCTGAAGTTTAAGACAAACTTCAAAGAAGAGGAGCTGTTCCAAGTAATGAGCTTGGAAAATAGAAAGGACAATTGCAAAAGGGTAGTGATAGAAGAACCCAAATGGAGAATCTATTAGCAAAAAGGAATACGATGATCTTATATCGCTACTTCTTTACTTGAAGAACGGTTCCATTCGCAAGCACGGACTTCAACTTTTATGCATCAATGCACTGAAAATACAGGAACATCCAGATATATCTACTTTACATAATAAAATTTGTTTTTCATGATTACACGGGTGCCTGCCTTTCCCATTAAAACCCCGCACTTCACACTAACATCCACCTTTTCTAGTAGACTCCCTCTGTACTTTGCCCCCCCCCCTTCCTCATACATATTGACCTGAAGGTACAATCAAAGAAAGTGAGAAGTTGGGTCTAAAATTGCATATATAAGGTTTTAGCCCGAGCATGAAATTATCTACCGTCCTCCCCCTCCCAGTTACTGTTGTGCAATAGTGTAATATTACATAGCCATTAGTATTACGATATAAATTATCTACAATTACCTTTCTATTTTTGCTGACTGTTCATTTACTTAGAATGGATACACCACCGAGTAGAGTATGACGTCCTAACTCGAGAGGGTGTAGAAGTAGCTTTTTGATTCTTCTTAACTGATTGGTAACCTCAGAATCTTTTTTATCTCAATAACATTTTTAACTCTTTTGGGACAAAATTCTTGTTTTCTAGCACAAAATGGCGGAAATCTGCATTTTGCTGTGGTATGGATTGTTCTGCTATTCAGACAGATCACCTTAAATCTAAGCTATCGTCCGAGTGAGCCTTCGACTATCTCTGAACATTGATTGAATACGGTCATCGCTAAAAAAAAAAAAAAAACAAAAAAAAAACGCATCCATGGCAACCCTTTTCAGGAAAGATACAAAATTCCGTTTTATTTTTTTTAATGTGGGTTAGAAACCCCTGGTTTCCCGTTCTCAGACATGTTGAATCTAACTGTAAGATTTTCATCAAGACCGTGTTATTTTTTTTTTTTTTTATGTGGGTTTGAAACCTCTGGTTTGCCGTTCTCAGACATGTTGAATTTAACTGTGAGATTTTCATCAAGACCATGTTAAATTTTATAGATGTTTTCACCACTTTTCTATAATCAAGAGATTTCTTTTTATGAATAAGTTTGTTTCAAATTGTTCCCGACCTCTGGTTTCTACTGAAAAGGGAGCTTTTTTTTCTGCAGTTCACCATGAAAAATTAAAATAGAAATCTACAAAAAAAACTTTTGTATATCAATCGATTCTCTCAAATACTGAAATAATAAAAACTTATTCCTATTCTGCAAAAGAGAAACTATCTGTGCGTCCAAAATTAAGGTACAGAACAGAAGAAAAGAACAGAAAGAACAAAGAGAATTTGGAGAAAGCATAAATTTCTGAGCCCTAATCAAAACATAACACAAGTCTTAATAATAAGCTTACGAAGTGAGCTAGTTGAAATAGTTGATTGCTGTCTTGAAACCAGACTCCCACGAGTGTAAACTTCTCGACTTACGCTAGAAGTGTCGGACGATGCACGCGAGTCATCTAGTTGAATAGGGTGAACCATGCCAACTTGTGGTACCTAAAACAATAATAATGTGTTTGTTTTACTTGCACTACTTTTTGTTACATTATATCATCAAACACGAGAGTATTAAGGCAAAACTCCACAAGATGTGGATGGTAAGAGTGCAGGGGAGTAAGTACAAGGAATGTGATTTTTAGCATTGCAATTCAGGAGTCAAGCCCCCTCAGCTTCTTCAGATGATTTTAGCATTACAATAATTTGTCTTAGCTATAGCACAAACATTGCTACCTTTTATCGCTAATTTTAATACTCGTTTTTGCTATTCAAAATGAGAAAATACAAATAATCTACATTCCGACGCGCAATATTGGGCATTCTTCGGTCTACAATCATGGATACAACTAAAAAAGGAAAGGAGAATTATGTAGATTAGTCCCAACCACATATTTTGGTGTCTCAAAAGAATATCCAAAAATGATCAGTGACTGCCAGACTTCTATTGGTTCAAACCCATGCACTACGTAAAAAGAAGCATTGAGATAAGTATATATTAGGTTGGTGTCACGCTAAGGAACATGTACTTGTCATCTGAGCCTTTCTCTCATTATAGCCCTAGAAAGAGATAGCACCGCATTTCTTGTACAGCTTACTGTTTAAAATGCAGTCAGTCAGAAGGATACCCAAAAGAATCCTTAGGCAGTTCCTCTGGAAAACATCTAACAAATACTCCTCCGCCTTTCGGAGCACCCATGTTTCGGAACCACGTTTTACGCACGGGAGGGGAATTCTCCAGTGAGGAGTATTCCACAGGGAGGGGGGGGGTATTGCCTAAGAGGGGTATTAAATACTTTTAAAGTTAAAAATTAGACCGTTATCAATACGCAGGGAGATTTTCTGTCGATGGGGAGTTTTCTGCAGGTGGGAATTTACCTTGAATTTCCTGTTTTCAGATGGCAGTCACGTATGAGGCATAAGCTAGTAATCTATAAAACTAAGGACTAAAGGAAACAATATAAACCAAAGACATTAGAATACAACTGGCACCAAATAGCAATATTTCAAGCAATTTATGAGCGTCTTTTCTTCAATTTTTCCACCAAATACTGCTACTGTTCTTCTTATTATTTTTACCTTCACTTTCGTTATCGACTCCCTGAATAAAACAGTACAATTTTGATTGGGCTTAGGAACCCATGTGTAAAAAGGGATCTCAAAACGTTCTACACATTGTAAATCATTTTATATATGTGTCAACATGCAACTTTACACACGTTTTAACTCAAATAACAGAAAGTCTTTGATTTGCACAAAAAAAAAAAATTCTTATAAGCTAAGCAATTAGTTGGTTTAATCGGTGTTGAATGTTATTCGTTTCCTCAGGAAAACCCTTCATTGGTTCTACAAATAGGGTTTCGTCTTGTTATCCCTAAAATAAGAGAAAGAGACAGGGAGGGGGAATAAGAGAGAAGGAGACAGCGAAATAGAAAGAGCAGAAACAGATTAAGATGGCCAAAATACTAGGTAAGTGTCTCTCAAAGAAGTTTTACAACTAAAATCTTGGGAACCATGTTTGGTACCCTGTCAGAAATCATTTAAAAAGCCATTTACTTATAGTCGAGCTTAGAAGAGTACTCTACCTGTAGTATTGGCGGAGTGCCATTGCTGGAACTGTGTGGCAAAGTGCCATAAGCCACAGATCCATATTGGCTAGATTGCTGACTTGTCCTTCTTGGATGACCAATGGGATAATTGGGAGCATAATTGGTCGGCACAGTGGGAGGCGCAACAGCAGGAGGAGTCCTGTAATCACTTCGTCCGCTTCGAGAAAGGGTCCCAACAGGTACTCGTCCTTGCGGAGGAGTAGGGGGTTTAGATGTTGGTGCAGGGGGAACAGGACTTGGTCCTCCAATCGACATATTTAAACTACTTTGGCTCGATAGCCTCTGACGTTGCATTTGAAGAGGTATATCTTCGGCTACACGTACACCGTGACCCACATCGTCTAGTTCTGAAATAAGAGTGCTTGAAAAAAGACGAAATTTCTAAATCTCAAGAAATACACTTGAAAGCAATGAAATCACTAGATACTTTTTCGAATTGAAAAAAAAAGCAATCAAAATAGCTTATTATAAAGCAATATGGTAAAGTAAAACATCAGATTCTTGAATCAGTAGTTAATAAGTTTATACAGCCTTTGATTTAACCTGGAAATTTATAATTTACTCTAATACACAGGTACACACAGTGCAGGGAGGGAGTGGGGAGGAGACAAAGGAAGATTTCCACCGTGATATTGGTACGAAGTGCACCTACCAAAAAAAATGTGGCTGAAAATGCACTTATTGCGCCCTGACTCACTCCCCTCCCTCCCTCGAAGAGGAAACTCAATAAAAACGCTTTAATACATTGGTTTAAGAATTTTGAAAGCGGTATCACTGATCAGAGCAGACGACTGAAGACTGGAATTTCGAAGGAGGGAGCCAGAACAAAAAAAAAAGGCAAACCATATGAAGAATATTGGAAATTACTGTTAAAACCGTGAATCTTTTGAAATTTTGGGGGCAGGCCATAGAAAAGCCCACCGTCCACTTCAATTTGGACCTTGCAACCCTGAAGTTATTTTATGGTCTGGAAAACCGTAATTGTGACCGTAAACTCAGCTATTGCTGAGTCAAATTTTTAGGGCTGTTTTCCAACCTGAAAGCTCTAATTTGTACTCCTTATAACTACAGTTCTTTCAACATCTTTTCATGCATGTATACAAACGAACGAATAAGTTAACAACCAATCCTTGTCCAAAATAGTTATTAGACTATACGACCTCCCTATTTAAAACAAATAAAAAGGAGAGAAAAACCAGATAAGAGTGAAGAAATTCTCTAATTTTTGGGAACTCCAGTACTGAATAGAAAAATTATGAACACACAACCTTCCTATAAACAATGAACATCACAAATCTTCAAATCATTTTCACTGAAAAAAAAAAAAAATGAATATAATCCTGAACGTAATTAGAAACGGACAATAGAGGTACTTCATAAAGACTGGGGTACCTCAGTCTTGATCTAGGGTTCAGGGCGCTAACCAGCGTTGCCAACGATTTGAAATAAACTGTATCAGTGTTCCGATTAAAATTATACCACGAGAGATTGAACTGCATCATCTGAACAGTAGGTTAAATTTGTCGCAGCAAGAAGAAAAATTTCGATGAACTAAAACTTGAACAGACATCTGAGTCAAAACAGATTGAGTATAACCCAATGTATTGGGAAATTTGTATTGTGCCAAATAATTTCAGATTGTACTGCACTGTACCAGGACCTCTAAATTGTGCCAAGAACGGTACAGTCGTACAACGTTGACAACGCTGGTGCTAACAACTTTTTTCGGATTTATTGAACTTGAAACTTGCATTGAACCTGAATTAAAACAGTGACCATAGCTATTATAGCGTTCTTTCAAAATACTTTGATGTGGATTAAAAATATTACCTAACCAAGATGATCTAACTTTAGATTCTAGATATTTAAATTACGACTTGAACGCAAAGATATTGCGTTTAAACCATTGTCAAGCAAGTGATACTACTAATCTAGTGCAAGTGACAAAGAACTCTGGCGCTCGTATGGATACAAAAAAAAAAAAAATCGGGGCTGCCCCTCTAGTGGTTATGTCTCTCAGAGTATGCCCTAAAGAGGGATCTCTATTTTCAAAAAAAAAAAAAAAAAAAAAAAAACTCGTAATAAGATTTGTTCTATCTGCAAAGCCACCAATAAATTTTCTAATAATCCCAGCGAGAATGAGCTCCCAACTCTTCAATAAATATTCAAATGCCGCAGTACCTTTGTCTCAATATTCGCTCTTGGGTGTCAGCCAGTATGCACATACGATAAACAATTCGAGGGAACAGGTGAAGCAGGGTAATTCTTCCTGCAAGGGCTCTGCAGATTCGCTGTGTGATTTGTCGAAAACTTTTGTAATTGAAGATTGGATTCTCATGTGACTGAGAACTCTGCCCTGCATTTTATCTGCGATCTATTTAGGATTTAGCCTTCCAGAAACTGAAATTACTGAAACTACGGGTAATGCTACATTTGTTCCCAGAGAATTTAGTTCTATTTTAATCTTAGGCTGATTATTTTTTCTCGCTTCCAAACTTTTTTGTTGTGTTTTAGGCAATTGCTATTTGCATACAGACTATCACAACGATTTGGCTTTTGCAGCATTTATGTTTGCTTGCCATTGACTTAGTAATTTTATTGCCCCATTAAATACGAGTTTACGCCTTTTTACATCCGGTGATTTTAACTGTGATCTTGATAGTGTGAAAGAGCGAAATACAATTTTATATTCATCTTTACCGAATTTTAATATTTGCTGAAAGTCACTAGCTTTACTTATGGTCAAGTTACTAGGTTTACTTATGGTCAAGTTACTAGGTTACTTATGGTCATTGGAATAGGAATACAAGTAATATTGATCACGTTCTTTTGTATTTTGTTCCATCTTTACGTTAAAAGTTATCCTGCATTTCCCAATATGTGATCCGTTGCTGATTCAGTTTTTGACAATGATCTCTGTAATTTACGACACTGCTTCAAATTCTCATCAAGCTCTATTCCTATTCCTCAAAATTATTTCGAAAGAGTTATCTGGGATAAAAAATTGATAGCGACTTACCAGGATAAAGTTGAATCTTTGGTTCGAAAATTAGTTGTACATGTTAATCTGAATTGTCGTAATGGTAACATGGAGCTTGAGCTTATTTGTATTTATTTTCAACTTCTGGATTGCTTAAAATATGGTGCTAAAGAAACTTTTCGAGTGAAACGGTTTAAACCAAATACAGATAAAAATCTTTCAGTCGTCAAATTCCTTTCTTGTATATGCTAATCATGAATCTAAATTAGCTTTTCGTTTTTTTTTTAAATTGTGGAAAGCCTTGGAATGGTCCTGCTTTTCTATGCATGAACGAAAGGAATCGGTTTTCCAGTCGGAGTCTTGTTGTAATAATGATATTTTGCTAACGGACGCCTAATCCGAGATCGATGTGACTAAAAGAAAACAAGCTCTACTTTAACAAATAAAATTAATGAATCTTCTAAAATGAAATGACTTCACTTGTTGAGTGGGAAACTCATGTTGGTGACTATTCGAATGCTTGTGATGACCTTAAACAACTTATGCATGTTGACCATATTTAAATAGTCCTTTCAATTTTAACAATTTTTCTATTTCGTTTGATTCTTGAATGTCATAACCTAAAACCACAAGACCCCGATGGGATCGTCTCAAATAATGTCAAAGTTGCTCATACTTCTTTTAATTTTTTTTTTTTTAAGCTTATCCTAAAGTCCGGTAATGTCCCTTCATCTTTTAGGGTTAGGGTGGTGACTCCTATACCAACATCTGGCAAAATAGATCTCTGATCTTGTGATTCTTATAGACCATTAACAAAGAGTTCTATAAATGGTAAGCTTTTTGAAATGTGGATAAACGGTCTTTTTGAATGCATGGATGTTAGTCTTAATCAAGTAGGCTTCAAAAATGGAATGGCCTGTGACTATGCCCATGCAATATTTCATGCGATAATTAATAAATCAAGGTCAGACGGCTCCCTGCTTTATACACATTTAATTGACATAAAAGGAGCCTCTGAGAATATTTCGCATGCTTCCGCTCTTTCAGCTCTTATTAGTAGTGGGATTCCCCTTTATGTGGTTAGAGTTCTTAGGTCCTGGTATTCAGGAGTTGAAAAAAATTGCAGCACCTACTTCTAATTTTTTTTCTAATCCAATTTCTATTGGTTGTGGAGTGAGGTAAGGTGAAATTTATCCCCTTTCATTTTTACTATATATCTGGTGGAGTGTCTTTGTTCACTGCCAGCATCCCTTTTTTCTTAGGAATAGGATGTGTCTTTTATTGAATATGCTGAAGATATTATTTTATTGAGTCGTTCTAAACCTAGTCTAATTAAGAATTTGAATTTCCTTTCTAGTAAGTTTAAAGATAGATTCCTTATTGTTAGTGTTGTAAAATGACTACGTTTTCCCACGAATAATAATAACTGAGCTGAACAAAATTGGAACAGGAGTATTTCATTTCCAGTTTCTGATACTGTTGATATCTTATTGTGCTTCAGTTCGTGATCGATACTAATCTTAGATATCTAGAAGAAATTAGAAAGGCATTTGGTTCAATAACACGGCTACGTGGTATCTATACCTTTGATATTTTAGGTTATATTTTTGAATCAGTTGCTCTTCCACACGTTCTGTTCAGTTATGTTTTTAAATCTCTTGTAGATCATTGTTTTGTTTCATTTGTTCAAGTATTTTTGCAATTGCATTTGTGTACGCTATTGTATACATTCCTCGATTTTGAAGAGAATAAATAAATAATTGGAAACATTAGTTTTTAAACAAGCAAAATATATAGTCTTCCACTGTATTTCAACTTACGTGAAAAGTCAACTGGGCGTCGGACATACTTTATGGGTCTTTCGAGTTGTGCAGGGGCCAGAATCTTGTACTGTCTTATTGAAGTCTTATTGGCTGTCAAAACCCCAATCTCTCTCCGCGCAACTTTTTCTTTATGAATCATCACCATCTAGAAATGACAAATATAACAGCGTCAAAGAGCACAACATTTTCACAGACTTCTGAAATATTCCAGCTACCCCTGGAAAGTGCTTTACAAAATGGGTTACAACTCGGGTTCTGCAAAAAAGGTCATAAATACATCATACAAGGAATATCACCTTTCAAAGGTTCAAATTTCTCCGTTGCTACAGAACCAATATTCAAAATGAATGTGCATTGAAAATTCAAATGAATGTGCATTGTCAGTTTAATATACGTATACTGGTATTTATTCCTTAAAATCTAAATTAACTTTTATTTCTTAAAGTAATAAAAGTAAAACATTTAAAAGAATTTTATCAGTAAAGTGCAAATTATATTCTGGCTTTTAGAAAGCATAGGGTTTTGAACCCTACTCGGATTAATTTCTGCTCGTTTTGAGTTTGCTTATTTTTATTTCTGTTTGTTTTGGGTTTCATTTATTTATTGATGCTTATTTGTGATAGTTGTATGCTTGGTAGATTATTTGATTCTATTTTTGTTAATTTTTGGTTTAATTGGTTTAATCAAGAAAACAAAAAAGAAGAGGAAACCAGGAAAGGAGTTACATCCAGCATATTTCAGTATAGACCAAAGAACGCTGGATAAAGGAAAAAATGGAGTTCTTTACTCTTTTTGGAAAACTTATTTTGTGAAAAAAGTTCTTTTAATTAATTTCTGTTCGTTTTGTACTGAAATAGTCTTTTTCAGGAAAAATAATAATGGTTTGAATCTTTTCGGTTTTTCTTTAAGAATTTATAGTTTGGTCTTCTATTTGTATGCTGGAGAAACTTTTTCAGCAATTTTTAACAAATAAATCCTTTTGAAAATCATGAAACAAATAGTAGTGTTTAATTTATTCATATACATCCTCTAATTGATCTGATCAATAAAACTTAATACGATTCCCCAAAAAATATATCTATGCTCTTTCACAGCCTGGATACACTTACACTCTTTTGATTTAGTAAAATTTTAGGAGCAGAAGTAGAAATAAAAGCAGCCCCGTAAGTTTGACCTTGATACCCTCAGTCATTCTTGGTATATTGTTGAGATATCTAATTGGCAACCAGCATAATAACAGTGCGTTTTGATTTAATTAAAAGCAACATTTAGTTTTTAAGCATAATAAGCCAATTACATAACTGTGGGGGGAGGTCGACCTACCCAATAACCCTAGAGATATAGTTGCTAGATCTTTCAGCTATGCTAAACAAAATGGCTGTCTTAAAATTTATATTGGAGGTGTCTGGAAAATTATGAGCCAAAGAGGAGGGCTGATTACCCTTCTATCACTTTTGACTCTTAAGAGGGCACTAGAACTTTCAATTTTCAATCAATTTAGGTCCTTTAAAATATCAATGATATTACTAGGTATGATAGAGCATCGCTGCCTATGCCCTTATATGCCCTATATCGCTTATATGCCCTTTTAATACCTGCATGCATATAGTTTTTTCGTTTAATTGAAACTCTCCCTAAACGTTCCCTAAAAGTTTCAACTTAATACCATTAGTGTCGAGAGCTACAGTAACCACAGAAGCAGCATTAAATATATTCACAAAGTGTCTTCTGGCTAGTTCAAAATCAACAATCTATGAAGGTGAAATTTTCAGAGAATATTTCTGTTGTACGGATAACAACCTGCCATCCGTGTGCAGGTTGTCAAAAGGACATATCAGCAATAATTTAGGAACAGTTTCGTGTGTAAAGTTAAAACTTACAACGCTTGTTATGGGGGATGTTTAACTAGCCAAAAGACAATATTTGCATCATAATACTACTGCTTCCACTCCTATAACTACTACTTATGCTACTATTATTATTGTTACTACTACTACTACTGCTACTGAAGCTAATACTACTACTATTAACTGTACTCCTCCTGCTACTACTATAACTACTGATGCTACTACTACTAATAATAAACCTGAGGGTATTTAGGCGAAAATTTAGGGCAAAATTGTAACTGTATTGAAATAAATTGCGACACACACTACGCCCATATAGGTTGTCAAGAGGAAGTATCAGCAATGCTTCATGACCTGTTGATAGTATTAAGTTAAAATTTCATCGTGAGCTGAAGGAGATGTTGAAAAAACAGTTCTATTTGCACACTGCAACTAATGCTACTACTGCTATTACAATTATTGCTACACATAATTACTAAACCTGTCAACAATACTGAAAAAAATTGATGTCTCAAAACTTTGTTTGGGACATTAATTGACCTCCATGACTATTGACTCTTAAAAGGGAGCTAGAACTTCCAATTTCAACCAAATGAGCCGGCTCTAAAGTTTATACAACAATACCTTCCATAAGAACCTTAAATGCCCCAGGGGTATAACTTACAACCCTCACCCTTAGGCTCTGGTGGTTTGCATCAACCTCAAAAGCCTTGTTATGTAATTTTTGGACTATCTTGAATATTAGGACTGTCTCAAAATATCTATTGGATACATCTTGGTAAAACACAACGTGTTTGTATATGGGTGTAGGGGGGGGGGGGGCTCTGATCACTTTGACTCTTAAAACGGCACTAGAACTTCCGATTATCAATCCAATGAGTCCACTTCAAAGCATATACGACCACCCTTTCTATAAGAACCTTATATGCCCCCAGGCCATAACTTACAAACATTATATCCGAAACCTTCAACTGCGATGAAAAAAATTGTTGTCTCCAAGTTTTGATTGGAGATGTTAAAGGAAATGATGAGCGTGGAGGGGGGGGGGACTGCCTTCTGATCACTTTGACTCTTAAAAATGCCACTAGAAACTCAGATTACCAATCCAATGAGTCCCCTCCGAAGTATATACAACCACCCTTTCTATAAAAACATTATATTCCCCCAGGGCATAACTTACAACCCTTGCCCTAAGAGCTGTGGGGGCGGGTCTTCCTCAAAGACATAATTTTTGGACTCTTCAACTATAATGAACAAAATTGCTATTTCCAAATTTTGATTGGATGTCTTTGGGGAGATGATGAGCGTGGGGGACTGGGGGGGGGGGGGGTTCTCGTTGCTCTCAAATCACTTTCGACGATTAAAAAGGACATTATAAGTTTCAATTTCAAATCAAATGGGCCCCATCTGAAGTTTATGCGACAACCCATTCCATTGAAACATTATGTGACCCCAGGTCCTGAATTACATCCCTATCTCAGGGGCAAGGGGGGGTTGTGTTAACCCTAGAGGGATTGTTTTAGTTCTTTTGACTATTTTGAGCAAAATCGATATCTCAGAATTCAAATCAGATTCGTTTGGTTATATGGGGAAGTCGGGGGGGGGGGGGGGGGGGCTAGCTGTCCTCCGTCACTTTTGACTCTTAAGAGGGAACTAGAATTTCCAATTTTTAGCCAAATGAGCCTCCTCTAAAGTTTATACAGCCATCTCTTCCATAAAAACATTTTGGAGGGTAGCTGCCCTCCAATCACTTTGACTCTTAAAAAGAGGACTAGAGCTTCTGATTACCAATCCAATGAGCCTCCTCCGAAATTTATATGACCACGCTTTCTATAAAAACCTTATATGCCCCCAGGACATAACTTACAACCCTTGCCCTGAGGGCTGGGGGATTTGTTATCCTCAAAGATACAAGTTCCGAACTTTTCAGATACGTTGAACAAAATAGTTATCTCAAAATTTTTATTGGAAGTGTTTGGAAATGATGGGTGCGGGGGGGGGGGGCATTTACCGTCCGATCACTTTCGACTAATAAAAAGGGCACTAGTCCTCTAAATTTTCAATCGAATGATCCCTTTTTGAAGTTTCTACGACAACGCTTTCTATAAAAATCTTATATGTCCCCAGGCCATAACTTACAGCCCTTTCCCTGAAAGCTGTAGGGGGGAGGGGGGTGTGTTGTCTTCCTCACAGAAATTATATCCGAAACCTTCAACCACGATGAAAAAAAAATTGTTATCCCCAAATTTTGATTGGAGATGTTAAGGGAAATGATGAGCGTGGAGGGGGGGGGACTGCCTACTGATCACTTTGACTCTTAAAAAGAGCACTAGAAACTCAGATTACCAATCCAATAAGTCCCCTCCGAAGTATATACAACCACCCTTTCTATAAAAACATTATATGCCCCCAGGGTATAACTTACAACCCCTGCCCTGAGAGCTGTGGGGGTGGGTCTTCCTCAAAGACAAAATTTTTGGACTCAACAACTAAAATGAACAAAATTGCTATCCCCCAATTTGATTGGATGTCTTTGGGGAAATAATGAGCGTGGGGGGGGGGGGGCTGGTTGCTCTCAAAACACTTTTGACTCTTAAGGGCACTATAACTTTCAATTTCAAATCAAATGGGCCCCATCTGAAGTTTATACGACCACCCATTCCATTAAAACCTTGTGTGACCCCAGGCCAAGACTTACAACCCTATCTCCTGGGCACGGGGTGGTTGTCTTAACCCTAGAGGAATTGTTTCAGTTCTTTGGACTAATTTGAGCAAAATCGATATCTCAGAATTTTAATCAGATTCGCTTGGTTGAGGGGTAGTCGGGGGGAGGGGGCTAACTGCCCTCCATCACTTTTAACTCTTAAAAGGGAACTAGAACTTCAAATTTTTAACCAAATGAGCCCCCTCTAAGTTTATACAGTCATCCCTTCCATAAAAACCTTAAATACCCCCTGGGCATAACTTACAACCCGTGCCCCAAGGCTCTGGGGTTTGTTTCAACCCCAAAAGTCTAGTTATATAATATTTAGACTATTTTGAATAAAATAGCTATGTCAAAATTGCTATTAAATGCATTTCGGGACAATACGACGAGTGTGTATCTCTCTCTCTCTCTCTGTGTTGAGGGGGGGGGGGGGGGGGGTAGCTGCCCTCCGATCACTTTGACTCTAAAAAAAAAAGAGGACTAGAGCTTCTGATTACCAATCCAATAAGCCTCCTCCAAAATTTATATGACCACGCTTTCTATAAAAAGCCTTACATGCCCCCGAGGCATAAATTACAACCTTAGTCCTTAGGGCTGTGGGAGGGGGGGGGGGGTCGTAATCCTCAAAGACATAATTTCAGGACCCTTCAACTACGTTGAACAAAATGGCTATATAAAAATTTTGATCGGGTATTTGGGGAAATGATGGCCGTGAGAGGGGGGGGGGGCATTCGCCCTCCAATCACTTTCGATTAATAAAAAGGACACTAGTTCTCTCATTTTCAATCGAACGAGCCCTTTTTGAAGTTTCTACGACAACACTTTCTATAAAAACCTTATATGCCCCAAGGGCATAACTTACAACCTTTGCCCTGAGGGCTGTGGGAGGGTTGTCATCCTGAAAGACATAATTTCCGGACCTTTCAACTACATTGAACAAAATGGCCATCTCAAAATTTTGATTGGATGTGTTTGGGGAAATGGTGGGCGTGGGAGGTGGGTTAGTTACCCTCCAATCACTTTCGACTATTAATAAGGGCACTATCCCTCTCAATTTCCCATCGAATGAGCCCTTTTTAAAGTTTCTACGACAACACTTTCTAATAAAACCTTATATACCCCCAAGGCATAACTTACATCCTTTGCCTTGAGGGCTGTGGGGGAGGGGGGATATTTCATCCTCAAAGACATAATTTCCAGACATTTCAACTACGTTGAACAAAATGGCTATCTCAAAATTTTGATTGTATGTGTTTGGGGAAATGGTGGGCGTGGGAGGGGGGTTAGTTACTCGCCAATCACTTTCGCCTATTAAAAAGCCACTAGCCCTTTCAATTTCGAATCGAATGAGCCCTTTTTGAAGTTTCTACGACATCTCTTTCGATACGAAGTGCCCTGGTCTTAAAAAAAAATAAAAAATAATAATACATTGTGCCAACATCGTTCTTTACTTAGGTAGCGCTATTGCGCTGCCTATGAACACTGATTGTGTTTAGAAAATGCAGAGTAACCAAATAACAGAAGTGCACACTGATATTCAGAAATACCTAGACAGGCTATTTAGACTTTTTGCAAGAGAATCAAAGTTTTTTTTTTTTTCAAGTCATCATTCATTAAAAAAAAAGAGTTACTAAGAAAACTTCAGGTTTTTTTTGGCAATATTCTTAGTCTTTCTTAAGGGAAGCGGGATGTTTCTACCAAGAAATACCACCAAATAAATCTTCAATAAATAAAAAAAATGTTTTTTACCCTAGGCAGTCTAGAGTTAGGTGTCCATGAAGAAAAATTTGTGAAGGTGTCTTTATGAACTGAGACTTTGACTTCCTTAGGATTATGACAAGAAAATATACCTTGAGTCATTCACATAACTCAGAACCCAAGTTGCGAAAGATCTACCCACTAGTAGCCTTGGCTGAATTTATTAAAACTGGAATGAATTGTATTTTTGAAAAAAAGAGGCAGAAAAAGCAAATAAAAAATAGCTGTTATTAAAGAGCTATTAAAGGGAGTTTGAAACACCACAAAGTTTTGGTCATTGTGTATCGAAAAAACAGATGTTATTTTAAATATGAGCTAGTGTCAAGGATTTTATGGCCATTTGAATGTGCTGCTATTTTTCAGTTCCCCAGAGGAGTCCTTTAGATTAATCTCAGAAGAAGGAGACGTCTCCTCACTTCCTGAAGAAGGAGAATCTACTTATCTATAGTCAGAGCATTTCCCTTGTTATACAGAGAGGGGTGATGAAAATCAGAAAAAGTTTGTTTCACGCCACTATTTTTCAGCTTTTCCAGACAGATCTCAGATAGAAGGGGCACCCCTTCCTCTGGTCAAGGGAGAGAGAACGCAATTAATTACAATGAGCTGATTCGCTGAACTAGTTTTGATAGTATAGACAGAGACGAAATTACTTAGATGTTAATTGATTTGACTGTTGTATTTTTAAATAGTCCTAAAAATATTATTTTTCTGCTTTAAGACTTGCATTCAACAAAGATGCCCATTTCAGGGAGCATTTAAATTCACTAATTTATTTTAAAAGAATCAACAGCTGATATAGAAATAACAAACAGGATCACCAGCTCATGCAAACTATAAATGGCAAAATGGGAAATGATAAGAACCTGGTTAATGTGATTGATCTGACTCTCCATTTCATTCATTCTAGCTGATTGTTCATCCAGCATGTTGAGAAAATTGTAGGCCAATGTGTTAATTTGATAAGCAACACTTGCAAGGGATTGAGTGGCATAGTTCTTTGTTTCTTCAAATGCGGCTTTTTTGTCCTCAGCCTTTAAAGAAACTCACTTAAAAATGGTAAACATAATACATTATAAATTAATTTATGTAAACACAATGTAAACAAAGAATTTATTTAAATTATAGGTACACATAGGTCAATGCCTTACAGAAAGGGTTGATTTTTTTTAGAGGAAAGGTTGAAAACACAAATGGGGCACAGTTGTAGTCCTAAATGTTCCTGGCAGATCCTTTAGGTCACCTTGAGCAATAAATATTCCTTGCAATGACACACATACAAAGAAGAAGTATTTTGTCACGCCTTCTCCCATTCTTTCCTATTCCTTCTAATGAGAACTGGACCTGTGTCCACAATATAACAATATAATTTAGGCAATTGGTAAAATATATAATAATTATTAGGGACTTGGTATGATTCCTAATATTGTGCTACCACTTACCAACCATCAATGGTTCTTAAAACAGGAAAACTCAGATAAACTAAGGTGAAACAATCTATGAGCCTGTATACATCTTCTGTTTATCAAATTTTTAATTGCAGCACATCTGTTTAACTTTCTTTTAATATTCTGGATCACTCACCCATGAACAACAAAAAATCCAAAATTTGGAACCAAGATGTTTGTTTCTTTATAATATGATCCATGGTACCTAGCTGCTAAAAAGATGAAACCTGATATGCCACTATTCGAAATATTGAACAACTATCTGTTTGCATATGCTTCCCCTCCTCTAGAAACCTTCATGGAGATGTTAATGGTTTAGTCTCACTTTCTTATTTAACTCGACAAGCCTTCTTTTGTAGATAATGTAGTTTCTGGAAATTCTAGGGCTTAATCTGAAACAAAACCAGCAATCTCAGGGGTGCCCAGGCTGTTATAAGTATACTGTATCTAAGGATATTTTACATCAGCTGTAGGTAGTCTACACAATCCCAACCTAGTCATTCCTAATCTGCTGCTAAGCCTTTCTTTGGAGAATCATTACATCACCCTTTGCAAATCAGTACCCAAAATCCCAGGAAAACAAATCAACCATCTCCTGCTATGTTCACTAAAACATATTCTAATGGGCTCTAAAAAAGAACATAGGGTTTGTACCAAGATCCAATTATGCATTTAGAAGCGTTCGATTACAGCTCTTGAGAGCTGAAATGCGCAAATTTCCATAAATCCATTGCAGTTTTCTAGATACAATGAGCTGACCAAATATATTACAGAGGTTTTTCGACTGACACTTACTTTGTGCAAGACTCTTCAGTTGTTTTAATACGATTTGGCAGCTTAGGTTTCTTAGGCATTGTTTGTGCTGTAGATCTATTTGTGAGAGTTCTATTTATAACACAAAGTTTGCTCATACAGTTTCATTAAAATTCTAGGTGATGGGCTTGTTACTATCTTAGAAAGAAGTAGAGTTCAGGAAAAAATTGTAAGTCTAAATCAGGCCCCAAGGAAGGTGTTTTCAAGCTTCTATATTTTCTCTTTCCCTATTTCTAAGACTTGGAAGTCTTAACCTTGGAGAAAAGATGATTTTCCGAAATTTAAGTTTAAACCTTTTTTTTTACTCTAGGTTTTGAAAACACAATTCCATTGCTTGAGTTCAATTTTGAGCCATATTGTGATTTTTGTTGTCATTTAGGGATAACTGGACTCCACAACCAATAAATAAACTCATCTGTTTTGAATATAGATGGCTTTGAGAATAAACAAATTATGAAAGGGACACAATTTGAGGAGGTAGGGACAGAACTAGCTTTCTAACATGTCCCCAGCCACCAGGGAATACGTTTTATTAAAGAGGTTAACAAACTGGCAAGTCACGCAATTCAGAAGTATTCTGGAATCAGCCAAAATTATGTATCTACCGCCCTTAGGGATGCACTTAGACATAGAAATTGCAAATTACTTCATTAAAGACTGGTGAAACTCATATTCTACATTTAATATACTATTAAATGTATTAAGACCCTAGTGTCATTATACCAGCATTCAATAGACTTGTTGTGCATTAACTCAGGTCGTTCATCCTTGTGCATTGCAGTACTTCGATCTTGTTTTCAGATCTAAGTGCATTCCTGTCTATCTTATGTGAGTACCCAATAAATCTATCATATTCTTATTTGAGTCTACTCATGCTAGTGCATCTCAGATTAGCCTCGTGTCTCCAAGCTTTTTTCCATAAGGAATCTGATTTTGACAACCTAATGCATAGACTTACAAACTCCGAAGTTGTTGGGGCACTGGTTCAAGGGCAGCGCCTAAGTAAAGAACAATGTTGGCACAATGTATTATTTATTATTGTTTTTTTCTTTAGACCCAGGCACTTCATGTCAAAGGAGTTGTCGTAGAAACTTCGAAAATGGCTCATTCAACTGGAAATTGGAGTGGCTTGTGCCCTTTTCAATAGTCGAAAGTGATTGGAAGGCAACTAACACCCCTTCCACACCCACCATTTCCCCAAGCACATCCAAACAAAATTTTTAGATAGCCTTTTGTTCAGCGTAGTTGATTTCCAGATAGAAATTATGTTTTTGAGGAGGGAACTCCCCTAAAGCTTTCAGGGCAAAGGTTGTAAATCATTCCCTGGGGCATATAAGGTTTTTATAGAAAGCGTTGTCATATAGAGGCTTCAAAAAGGGCTCATTCGATTGGAAATTCAAAGGGCTAGTGCCCTTTTTAATAGTCGAAAGTGATTTTAGGGCAACTACCCCCCTCTCACGCTCATCTTTTCCCCAAACACATCCAATAAAAATTTTTAGATAGCCATTTTGTTCAACGTAGTTAAAAGTTTTAGAAATTAGGTCTTTGAGGATGATAACCCCCTCAGAGCCCTCAGGACAAGGGTTGTAAGTTATGCCCTGGGGGCATATAAGGTTTTTATAGATAGTGATGCTGTGGAACCTTTGAAAAGGGCTCATTTGATTGGAAATTAGAAGGGCTTGTGCCCTTTTTAATAGTCGAAAGTGATTGGAGGATAACTAACACCCTCTCATACCCACCCTTTCCACAAACACATCCAATCAAAATTTTTAGATAGCCATTTTGTTTAACATAGTTAAAAAGTCCGGAAATTATGTTTTTGAGGATGACACTCCCCCCACAGCCCTCAGAGCAAGGGTTGTAAGTAATGCCCTGGGGGCATAAAAGGTTTTTTTTTATAGAAAGCGTTGTCATAGAAAATTCAAAAAGGAATCATTTGATTGGAAATTGAAACAGCTAGTGCCCTTTTTAATAGTCATAAGTGATTGGAGGGAAAGTAACCCCCCTTTCACGCCCACCATTTCCCTCAAACACATTCAATCCAAATTTTGAGATAACCATTTTGTTCAACATAGTTGAAAGGTCCGGAAATTATGTTTTTGAGGATGACAACCCCCTCACGGCACTCAGGGCAGGGGTTGTAAGTTATGCCATGGGCATATAAGGTTTTTATAGAAAGCATTGTCGTAGAAACTTCAAAAAGGGCTCATTCGATTGGAAATTGAAAGGGCTAGTATCCTTTTTAATGGTCAGAAGTGATAGTTCTATCACTAAAACTAGTTCTAGTGATAGTTGAAAGTTCTGGATATTAGATATTGAGGATGAACCCCCAGCCCTCAGGGCAAGGATTGTAAGTTATGCCCTGGGGGCATATAAGGTTTTTATTGAAAGAGTTGTTGTAGAAACTTCAAAAAGGCTCATTCGATTGGAAATTGAAGGGTCTAGTGCTTTTTTTAATAGTTGAAAGTGAATGAAGAGCAACTAACGCCCCTCTCACCCCCACCATTTCCCCAAACACATCCAATCAGTATTTTGAGATAGCCGTTTTGTTTAACGTAGTTGAAAGTTCTGGAAATTAGGTCTTTGAGGATGACAACCCTCTCACAGCCCTCAAGGCAAGGGTTGTTATTTATAACCTGGGGGCATATAAGGTATTTATAGAAAGCGATGTCATAGAAACTCAAAAAGGACTCATTTCATTGGAAATTGAAAGGGCTAGTGCCCTTTTTAATTGTCGAAAGTGATTGGAAGGCTTGACGTTTTTATAGTAAGATCAATGTGGGTGCAATGTATTATTATTTTTTATGTTTAGACTCGGACGCTTTGTATCAAAGGAATTGTCGTGAACTTCGAAAAGGGCTCATTCGATTGAAAATAGAAAGGGCTAATGCCCTTTTTAATAGTCGAAAGTAATTGGAGGGCAACCAGTCCCCCTCCCACACCCACCCTCCCATTTGCCCATTATGTTTAAAAACTAAATTGTGCCTTAAGATTAAATCAAAATGCACTGTGTTAATGCTAATTCCTAATAAGGCATCTCAGCAGTATCCCAAGAACGACTGAGGGTATTATGTTCAAACTTTCAGGGCTACTTCGGCTCTTAAAATTTAACAAAATAAAAATAGTGGAAGTGTATCCAAACTAGCCTATCAAAGAAAGTAAACAGATTTTTTTTTGCAAATGGTATCAAGTTTTCTATTTCAGTTTAACTAGTGGAGGTATGAAGCTAAATTAAACACTACTATTTGTGTCAAGATTTTTAAAAGGGTTTATGTTGTTAAAAATTACTGAATATTTTTCTCCAGCATACAAATAGCAGGCCAAACTATAAAGTCTAAAAAACGAAAAGATTTAAAGAATTATTTTCTTTTTTCCTGAAAACACTATGTCAATATAAAACGAACAGAAATTAATTAAAAAAAAACTCTTTCCACAAAATAAGTTTTTCAATGAGAAGTAAATAACTCTATTAAACCAAAAAAGAGCAAAAATAAAATCAAATAATCTACCTAGTGTGAAACTATGACAAATAAGCATTGATAAATAAATGAAACCCAAAACGAACAGAAATTACAATAAATAACCGAGTCAAACTCAAAACGAGCAGAAATTAACATGAGTAGGGCTCAAAACCCCTATAGCTTCCCAAGGCCAGAACATAACTTGCACTTTACTGAAAAAATATCAATGTTTTTACTTTTATAACTTCAATAAATCAAATAATATTAAGATTTTGATTACTAAATATCAGTATATGTATATGGAACTGACAACACACAGTCATGGAAGGCATAGGGGTTTTGAGCCCTACTCATGTTACTTCCTGCTTGTTTTGAGTTTGACTTGGTTATTTATTGCAATTTCTGTTGGTTTTGGGTTTCATTTAGTTATTCTTATGCTCTTATTATACAGTTTGTTACCTTAAACTGTTTGATCTTTGAAAATAGGGAAAGACATCCAAAATGTAGTTTTTTTTCTAAAAAGTGATTCTATTTTTTTTTTTTTTTATTTAAAAAGGCACTAGAACTTTTAATTTCTGTTAAAATAAAGCCCGGTTGCAAAATTCTAGGACCTCTGGGTCAATACAATGACCTCTGGGAAAAAAAGGTAAATAAACATGCATCCATGATCTGGCAGAAAATACAAAATTCAACATTTTCGCAGATAGGATCTGGAAACCTCTACAGTAATGCTCTCTGATACGCTAAATCTGACGGTGTGATTTTCATTAAGATTCTATGACTTTTAGAGGGTGTTTTTCCCTTTTTTGAAAATAAGGCAAATTTTCTCAGGCTCGTAAATTTTGATGGATATAAGTAAACTTGATGAAACTTATATATTTAAAATCAGCATAAAAATCCAATTCAATTGATGTATCTATTGACATTAAAATTCCGCTTTTTAGAGTTTTGGTTACTATTGAGACAAGTCACTCTTACTATACAGTTCATTACCACAAACAATTAGAACGAGGTTGCTAGCTACTGCAGCAACCCGGATTATTCAATGATTTGCAATATTTTGTTCTTTAATATAAAATTACAAACAGGAAAGAGCCTATGGTTTTTTCTTACTTGGAACCATGAAACTTACATAATCTCCATTTATAATTAACCAAACCAATTCCTTACATAATTTTCTTTTAGTGTTTTAACGAATTTATTATCATGTCTTACATGTAACTTGTTTTTCATAAGTCTCTGATGGTACAATGGAAAGCATACTTACTTGTTACATGGGTGACTGGGGTTTGATTTCCTCATTAGAGGGAATTTTTAATATATATTGACTTTAAATATAACTACATGCCTATACTATAGTTAAGTTGTCTATACAAGTTAATATAGGCAAGAGTTTGTTGCTCAATAAATGATGATTATAATTGTAGGTTGTAACCATATAGGATGTAATAAGTGAATGCATTATTTATACACGTTAATCTTTTGACAAGATAATGTTATTTTATCCAGGTTGCAGTGGTAGCTAGCTACACAGCAAGAGATGATCACGCCCCATAGTAAAAAATGAAATAAGTCATAACTCTTAAAACTAGTATCAGATCAAAAAACGAAGTACACTTTTAGAACCGCCTTGTCCAAAACCCATATATAGGAAAATTACAATCCCTTGGCTTGAACAACAAGGGAAACATACTGGCTTGAAAATCATGAAAAGTGGCTGAAACCACAATATTCTGCATACAGCACCTTTTTTCTTCTTCTTCTTCTTTTCCTCAGATAGCAGGGCACTGGATCATCACAGGGAGTTGTTTAACGGCTCATTTTAAAGGAAATTGATGGATTTAAAAAGTTTTTGTAATTAAAAACAGTTAATTCTAATATAAAATTATTTGAAAAAAACTACGTTTTCTAAAGAGTTAAAGAGGCTGAGTTACAAGGTCGAACCTTAAAAACGTACAGGGATTAGGAGGCACAGTTGGGGGGCTACCACCCCCCAAACCCCCCGCTTTCGCAGCCTTTAAATATAAAAAAAAATTTCTTTAAACTGAAAGTAAGGAGCGACATTAAAACTTAAAAAGAACAGAAATTATTCCGTATATGAAAGAGGCTGTGCCCTCCTCAACGCCTCGCTCTTTACGCTAAAGTTTGACTTTCTCACAACTCTTTTTTTAAACAATAAAAACTTTAGCGTAAAGAGCGAGGCGTTGAGGAGGGCACAGCCTCTTTCATATACGGAATAATTTCTGTTCTTTTTAAGTTTTAATGTCGCTCCTTACTTTCAGTTTAAAGAAATTTTTTTTATATTTAAAGGCTGCGAAAGCGGGGGGTTTGGGGGGTGGTAGCCCCCCAACTGTGCCTCCTAATCCCTGTACGTTTTAAGGTTCGACCTTGTAACTCAGCCTCTTTAACTCTTTAGAAAACGTAGTTTTTTTCAAATAATTTCTGCACGTTTTTGTACAGTTTATTACTTATTATTGCTTGACTAACTGTTAGCTGATCGTGTCAGGAGTTAAAGTTGGGGGGCTTCCGCCCCCCCCAAACCCCCCGCTCTTGAACATTCTTGTGTTAAGGCTTTTAATTCCTGAATACTCAAATCACGTCGTACAGGGTGCCTCCTAATCCCTGTACGTTTTAAGGTTCGAACTTGTGACTCAGCCTCTTTAACAGCCCCCCAACTGTGCCTCCTAATCCCTGTACGTTTTAAGGGTCGACCTTGTAACTCAGCCTCTTTAACTCTTTAGAAAACGTAATTTTTTTCAAATAATTTAAAAAAGAAACTGAGTTTCTTTTCAAAGTATATAAAAAAGTTGCTCTGATGGTGAATCGAACCCGAGTTTTCCGCGTGAAAGTCTGAAGTCTCAGCCGCTGGACTATACAAACACAATAGTAATTGTTGTTTAGCAAATAGAAGGTATTTTCGACGCAAGCAAATTCCCAAAAATCTTGATATGTGGTTTTTGGAAAACAGGGAAGGAGTGATCAGATTGAGCTGAAATTTCGACGATAAGCTCCCAGGCCCCAGGAAAGCTTATCCTCTAAATTTCAGCCCGATCAGACAACGTTAAAGGGGGGGTTGTGGAGGGAAAAATTAACATGGGCTAATATAGGAAAACGAGGTTTTTCGTAAATGTAAATTCGGGGGATAATTTTTTCGGTCTGAAAATATCAAAAGGCCCTAACAGGTCGAATTCTGCTTCGAATGAGTCCTCATTCAACCGGATCCGTTGCCAACTGTGGCCTGTAGGCGTGGCTAACAAAAAAAAAAAGAGATGAATTTTAAGTGGCTATATTTGGTTTTTTGAAAACAGGGAAGGAGTGATCGGATTGAGCTGAAATTTCGAGGATAAGCTCCCGGGCCCTAGGAAAGCTTAACCTCTAAATTTCAGCCCAATCGGACAACGTTAAAGGGGGGCTGTGGTGGGAGGGTCCAAACTTCCGGCCCAGTTTACCCCATGAAGATAAAGTCGGAGGAGGATGAAATTTTGCAAGTTTCTTAGTTTGAGCTTGGGCTACAAAATGCAATTACCGCCGTCTCTCTGCGACCTCTAGGACCTGAAATCGCTTAACATTGTGGTGGGTCGCCTCTTTATAGAGGCACAAGTGTGCCTCCTTGATCATTTTTCTACGAGCCATTAAACAGCTTTCTATGATGTTCCAGTGCCCAAGGTATCTGAAGTGAAAAAAAAGGTTTGCTATTTCAATGAACGTCTTTTAATGTAATTCCAATATATCCTAGATGTTTTAGTGGTTGGGATAGCTGGCTCTCAACCAGTTGGCTCAAGTTTGATTCCTGGCATGGGAAATTTTTACTTATGATGATTTCTTAAGGAATACAATTAAAAAATCATGCATACAATGATTCCTTTTATTATTTCAGTTACTATGGGCTACAGTTTGTTCAGTATGTAATTTTAGTGGAAAAACAGATTTTATTTAAAATTAAAAAAAAAATAAATACAAATAGCACTAGATCTAGTAATTTCCTTTAAAATGAGCCATTGAACAACTCTACAATGTTCCATTGCCAAGCTATCAGTGGAAAAGAAAAAAAAAGATGCCATTTAGGCAGAATTCTGTAGTAGCTGCCACTTTTCTTGATTTTCAAGCCAATATATTTCCCTTGTTGTTCAAGCAAAGAGAAAATAAGTTTCCTATGTAAAGGTTTCAAACAAGGTGGTTCTAATGATGTATTTTTTGTTTTGATCTGAGTCTATTTTTAGGAGTTATGGGTTATTATATTTCTTAACATTAGATGTGATCGTCTCTTACTAGGTTGCTACCTACTGCTGCAAGCCGGATCCTTTTATTACATCAGATACTATGGGCTACAGTTCATTACTTAACGTAACAAACCATCGCTTCTATAAACTGCTGCTTCAATTTTGCTGAAATCAAGTGAGTCTTGTTTGTTCTTTAATATATTACAAACAAGAAAAAGCCTATGGCTTTTTCTTTTTTGGAATAGTAAGAGATGAGCCTCAGAATCAGGCAGCTAGCTAAGTCTGATATAAGCAATGGTTTGTTCTTCTAATGATTGCTTTTTAATCAAACAGTTCATGGTAACAAACTGTAAGTAAGGAACAACCTGGCTCAATAGTAACCAAAACTCTAAATAACGGAATTTTGATAGCAATAGATACATCAAAAGAATCATATTTTTATGCTGATTTCAAATATATAAGTCTCATCAAGTTTAGTCTTACCCATCAGAAGTTACGCGCCTGAGAAAATGTGCCTTATTTTCAAAAAAGGGGAGAAACACCCCTAAAAGTCAGAGAACTTTAATGAAAATCACACCATCAGATTAAGCAGATCAGAGAACCCTACTGCAGAAGTTTCAAGCTCATATCTGCAAAAATATGGAATTTTGTATTTTTGGCCAGATGAAAGATCACAGATGTGTTTATTTGTTGTTTTTTTCAGGTGATTGAATTGAACCAGTGGTCCTAGAATATCGCGGGACAGCTCATTCGAACGGAAATTAAAAGTCTAGTGCCCTTTTTAAGAGATCAACAAAAATGGAGGGCAACTAGGCCCCCTTCCATGCTCTTTCTTTCCCAAACTTGTCCAATCAAAATTTTAGATAGCCATTTTGTTCAGCATGGTTGAAAATACAATAACTATGTCTTTGAGGATGACTAATCCCCCCACAACCCCCAGGGGAAGGTCTGCAAGTTATGAACTTTACCCAATGTTTACATATAGTATTGGTTATTGGGAAGTATACAGAAATTTTCAAGGGGGGATTTTTTTTGGTAGTGGGGGGGGGGGTGTTATGAGAGAGGATCTTTCCATTTAGGAAGTTTTCATGGGGGAGGGGACATTGCTATGAAGGGGACCCCGGATTTCCCAGCATTATTTAAAAAAAGATAAGAAATTATATCATAAGAAAAAAATTAACTGAAAGTAAGGAGCAACATCAAAATTTAAAACAAACAGAAATTAATATGTATGTGATTGGGTTTGGCCCCTACTCATTAGCTCGCTCTTTATGCTAAAGTTTTTTTGTACTTTCATCAGAGCTATTTATTCTAATTGACAGCCTTTGTGATTAAGGGGTCATTCTTAAAGAATTGGAACAAAATTTGAATTTAGCATAAAGAGCAAGGTATTGCCTAGGGAGCGAACCCCCTAATATACGTAATAAAAATATACGAATATAGAAGTTTGTTATGCAAGTTAATTTGTAAGTTACATCAGAACAAAATTTTGAGAAAGCCATTTAGCCAAAAAAAGTAAAATTAATATGCAAATTTCGTTTTGATTATTCATGTACAGTGAGCCAAAATAAAAGCTACATTAACTCAAAAACGTTCAGAAATTAAATAAAAAAAAACAAGTTTTTTTTAAGTGAAAGTAAGGAGCAACATTAAAACTTAAAACAAACAGAAATTATTCCATATATGAAAGGGGCTGCCCCCTCCTCAACCCCTCGCTCTTCACACTAAAGTTTTTTATTGTTTTAAAAAACAAAGTTGTGAGACAGATGCAAACTCTAGCGTAAAGAGAGAGGGGTTGAGGAGGGGGCAGCCCCTTTCATATATGGAATAAATTCTGTTTGTTTTAAGTTTTAATGTTGCTCCTTACTTTCAGTTAAAACAACTTTTTTTTATTTAATATAATTAGACACCATGAATATTTTTGCAGTTTACATAATAACTTTAGCAATTCTGGACTAAAAACTAAAATTAAAAAAAATGATTTTTTTTTGTTTTGGAAATATAAGACACAATATAGAGATACATACTTTACAGGTTAAGCTGAAAAAGTTTGGTTCCAGGATACAATTATAACTTTGAACTGAGATGAAATAAAATTGTTTTTATTTAAATTTATAGGATAATTATTATGTTTTTGACAGATAAGTGTGCATAAATATTACATTCACTTATAATGTAGTATATGGTTATAACATATACAATCATGGCGTCATTCATCAAGCCTGTATGCAAAAATTCAGTATTTTGTCAAAATTGGTTCTATTTTAAAAATTATTTTATTTTTAATTACAAAATGCAGTAGATGTAGCAATTTCCTTTAAAATAAGCCGTTATACAGCTCTCTATGATTTCCCAGTGCCTAGCTAGCTGAAGGGAAAGAAAAACAGAAACAAAAAAAGATGCCATTTAGGCAGAATGCTGAGTAGGTGCAACTTTTCTTGATTTTCAAGCCAATATATCTCCTTTGCAGTTCAAGCCAAGGGCATGTATTATCAATTCAATATATTTTTAGGGTCTCTAATCCCCTATATTCCCCATGGAAAATCCACCACATGAAAATTCTGCAAATTTTCAGCATACATCTTTGAGATTCTTTGCAGTTTAAATTCTTTCATCTATGATTGATTTTATTTATCCTTATCTTACACTTACCCTGGCATCTTTTTTTGCAAAAATTCACTTCTGGCTCCCCGAGTCAGATATTACCAACTGAAATAAAAGTTCACAACAAATGATATTAAAATGAAAAGTTTGGATTGTGAATGTTATCAAGCTAAACTAGCCAATCAGACAGGGTGAATTTTCTGTGTCTGAAAAATTCTGCCAAGGAAAAGGAGTTATCTGTCACAGATAAATTAAGATAGGAAACCTAGCTCAATTGTAACTAAACACGTATAATATATATATATATATATATATATATATATATATATATATATATATATATATATACTATATATATATATATACTGCTGATGCTAATAAGGCTCACCTTATGAAATTACCACTGAGTGGGGGATCATAGAAAATGTTTCATTCTTTGCACATACTCTAAATTTGACTGTGGGGGTGCTATTAGTGATACTGCTGAATTGTTGCCTCTTGCCCAAAGGCTAGAAATATTTTCAGCTTTTTTAGACATAGTGTTGTAGCTACAGACAAGTTCACCAGGTTCAATCTCTATTGACAATGTTTGCACCAAAAAACTAAACCTAATGTGACCACTAGATGGAATTCACTTCTCACTATCTTGTGTACTCTACAAGATTTGAAAGAGTTACTAACAAGTTTGCTTGTGCATCTTGGTAAAGTGGGGCTCATGCTCACTGATAGTGAGTGGGGTGTTATTTCAAACGTGATTGTGGTGTTTATACCCTTTTAAGAGGCAACTATTGAGATCTCTTCTGAAAGCTTTCCCTCCATCTTGAAAGTCCTGCCTTTGTCTAAGATTTTGAGATGCCACCTTGTTCAGGTAGATTTTGGTGGATTCTCAGATGTGGCTGATGAGCTCTGAAAGGCTTTGCTGAATAAAATGCATTGTAGGTTTATAAGGCTTGGTCAAGTCACACCCATCACAATTGCCACATATCTTGACCAGCATTTCAAGAAAATGTATATTTCACCTGACAACATTCTACAAGTTGAGAGCAAATTGCAAACGTGATAGATTTGGCCTTGATGGCTGCTCAATCTTGATCAGAAGATACAAGTACCATCACAGTCCCTGCAATGCAGTCATATCCGAATCAAGCCAGTTTGTGGTGTTCACACAATGAAGTCCTTATAGTCAATGCAGGGCATGCTTTGACAGCAGCCAAATATATCATGGCTCTCCAAACTTCCAATAGGGAGCCAATAGTTTCAAGAGAAACTTGTCTACTCAAGTGGTGGGAGTCTTGTGCTATGGGGTCCTAAAACACCTGTATGAAGCTGCAATGAAATTCATTTCTGTGCCTACTACCAGTGTCAAAGCAGTACCCACAGTGTGGGGGGGGGGGTAGGTTGAAGCCCTCCCAAAATGTTTTTAGACTTGTAAAAATATAACAAAAATGGATATAAACAAATTTTGTACATGTTTTTGAGTTTTTTTTTGTATAAACTGCCCCCCCCAAAAAAAAAATCTTTGAGTAAACGCCCCCCCCCAAAAAAAAAATCCTGGGTACAGCCTTGACCAGTGCCCTTCTGAAAGAGTGTTTTCCAAGGCTGGTCAGATGAATCACTGAATGGCAGAACCACCTCTCAGGGAAAAACATTGACATGCTTCTGTTTTTGAAAAGCCAGTAGATTATTTTTCTCTTTTCCTGAGCCCAATAATTCCAAATCTGGGTTTTTATTATATTCATTTATGTAATCAAACTTTATTTCTATTGGTTGATTTTATATTATTTGAATTTATAAAAAAAAGGGTATACAAAATACCCTTTATTTACCATTTGAGTTGCTGAACTTCAGCAAATCCATGAGATAGCAAAAAATGATCTGAAATATCAACATATTGAATATTGAAAGTAAAAATATCAATTAATCAAAATATTGCCCTACACTAGTCTAGAGGTTTAAGATCAGTTCAAAAGACCACTTGGGTTCAAATCCTTGTGTTGGAATTATTTTTAAAACATAATCTGACAAAACTATTAGCTAATTTGTGTGAAGAAAATATAATAGCTAAGAAAAAATCTGGGCTATATATTTGCACATTAGGGTGGGGGTAAGCATAGCATATATTAAATACATAACCTAAACAAACCTATTTAAATGAAAAAAAGTATGATGAAAATAGAATACTTTACTAGCAAAATTGTGAAAACTAAAACTTGAAAATATGCTCCCAGAATGCAGAAATGTCCTCAAGAATTGTGTTAAAATGAATTTGGCCTTCTGCCTTTACTACCACATGTATTCTACTAAGTATGAATGTAAATGATGGCAGGATGTACCTTGATACCATTTGTTCCTCCACTTTGCAGAACCCCACATTCTCTCTACTTTTTGGATAGAGGCACCATTTTGTGGTTCACTTTAAAATAAGTGAAACATGCTTGTTCCAGCTCAGTTGTGTTGTAGCCCTTCTAACAATCTAAATGATTCTTGAACATCCATGGTGAGACACTATATTCTATCACTAGTCAAAGCAAACTAACTGGTGTCCCTCAAGAATTGCATTTATAATGAATTAAAATGAACTAGGTCAAGAATGCCATTAATAATTAACTTTTCTTTGTTCCCAATTTAATAGAAGCTCCCAAGTTAATAATTCACAAATGACCTTTACAATTTTGCTAATAAAGTATTCTATTCTTCTTGAGTCAACTTCACTTCTTGTGCATGTTTAATATAATAGACAAGTACCTTTATTTGTGTAACCACACAAAGATGTACCAATTCTTTGAATGCCATTGACAAAAATAGGGAAATTTTTGTTATTCATATTATTGACTTAGGCCTACAAATAAAGTAAACATATCACTTGATGGCTTTTTTATGCTCTTTCCAAATATAATAATCATTTTTGGTGGAAATGAATTTCACCCCCACCCCTATAAATACCAATTCAGGGTAGGCCTATATAGCCTATTTGCACATTAGGGGGGTGGGGGGTAAATTTTATTTCTTATGTAAATGAGAGGTAAGTTTAAACTTTCCACAACCCCCCCCCCCTAATGCGCAAATATATAGCCTACCCTAAATTGGTATATATAGGGGTGGAGTAAAATTCATTTCCAACAAAAATGATTATTATCATAGGCAATGCGCTAGTGCTGCCTAATAAAGAACAATGTGCACATAATGTGTTTTTTTGGGGGTTTTTCCTCTATACCCAGGCACTTTGTATTGAAGGAGTTGTTGTAGAAAGTTTGAAAAGGGCTCATTGATTGGAACTTGGAGTGGCTAGTGCCCTTTTTAATAGTCAAAGTGATTGGAGGGCAACTAGCCCCCCCCCCCACACCCATCATTCCCCCAAACACATCCAATCAAAATTTTGAGATAGCCATTTTTGTTCAGCATAGTTGATTTCCAGATAGAAAATATGTTGTTGAGGAGGACACTCCCCCACAACCCTCAGGGCAAGGGTTTTAAGTTATGCCCTGGGGTATATAAGGTTTTTATAGAAGGCATTGTCATAGAAACTTCAAACAGGCTCATTTGATTGGAAATTGGAATGGCTAGTGCCCTTTTTAATAGTCAAAAGTGATTGAAGGGCAACTAGCCCCCCCCCCCACACGCCCATCATCCCCCCAAACACATCCAATCAAATTTTAAGATAGCCATTTTGTTCAGAATAGTTGATTTCCAGATAGAAAATACGTTTTTGAGGAGGACACTCCACCAAAACCCTCAGGGCAAGGGTTCTAAGTTATGCCCTGGGGGCATATAAGGTTTTTTATAGAAGGTGTTGTTGTAGAAACTTCAAAACAGGCTCATTTGATTGAAAATTCAAAGAGATAGTGCCCTTTTTTAATAGTTGAAAGTGATTGGAGGGCAACTAGCCCCCCCCCCCATGCTTATCATTTCCCCAAACATATTCAATCAAAGTTTTGAGATAGCCCTTTTGTTCAGCATAGTTGATTTTCATATAGAAAATATGTTTTGAGGAGGACACTCCCCCATAGCCCTCAGGGCAAGGGTTTTAAGTTATGCCCTAGGGGCATATAAGTTTTTTAAAGAGGATGTTGTTGTAGAAACTTAAAAAAAAAGCTAATTTGATTGGAAATTCAAAGGGTTAGTGCCCTTTTTAATAGTCAAAAGTGATTGGAGGGCAACTAGCCCCCCCCCCCTGCACCCATCATACCCCCAAACACATCCAATAAAAATTTTGAGATAGCCATTTTGTTCAGCATAGTTGATTTCCAGATAGAAAACATATTTTTGAGGAGGACACTCCCCCACAACCCTCAGGGCAAGGATTATAAGTTATGCCCTGGGGGTATATAAGGTTTTTATTGAATTCTTGTCATAGAAACTTGAAAAGGGGCTCATTTGATTTGAAATTCAAAGGAGTAGTACTCTTTTTAATAGTCTAAAGTGATTTGAGGGCGACTAATCCCCCTCTCACACCCACCTTTTCCCTAAACACATCCAATCAAAATTTTTAGATAGCCATTTTATTCAAAATAGTTGAAAGTTTTGGAAATTAGGTCTTTAAGGGTGACAACCCCTACCCCCACAGCCCTCAGGGCAAGGGTTGTAAGTTATGCCCTGGGGGCATATAAAGTTATTATTGAAAGCATTGTCATAGAAAGTTCAAAAGGGCTCATTCAATTGGAAATTGAAAGGGCTAGTGTCTTTTTTAATAGTTGAAAGTGATCGGATAGTGACTAATGCCCCTCTCACACCCACCATTTTCCCAAACACATTGAGTTAAAATTTTGAGATACCGATTTTGTTCAACATAGTTGAATGTTCTGGAAATTAGGTCTTTTAGGATGATAACCCCCTCAGGGCCCTCAGTGCAAGGTTGTAAGTTATGCCCTGGGGCATATTAAGTTTGTATTGAAAGCACTGTCATAGAAACTTCAAAAGAGTTCCATTCAATTGGAAATTGAAGGGGCAAGTGCCTTTTTTAATAGTTGAAAGTGATTGGATAGCAACTAACACCCCTCTCATGCCCACCATTTTCCAAAACACATCGAATTAAAATTTTGAGATATCCATTTGTTCAACGTAGTTGAAAGTTCTGGAAATTAGGTCTTTTAGGATGATAACCCCCTCAGGGCCCTCAGTGCAAGGGTTGTAAGTTATGCCCTGGGGCTATATAAGGTTTATATAGAAGTTGTTGCATAAATCATAGGCAGCGCAATAGCACTGCCTAAGTAAAGAATGGGGATACTCAAGAACAAGACAAGAAACAGGGACTGAGTAAGAGGAGGACACTCCCCCACAGTCCTCAGGGCAAGGGTTTTAAGTTATGCCCTGGGGGCATATAAGAATGCCCCCAAGCACTTTGTATCAAAGAAGTTGTTGTAGAAGCTTTGAAAAGCACTCATTCAATTGGAAATTGGAGTGGCTTGTGGCCTTTTTATAGTCGAAAGGGATTGGAAGGTGACTAACACCCCTTCCACGCCCACTATGTCCCAAAACACATCCAATCAAAATTTTGAGATAGCCATTTTGTTCAGCACAGTTGATTTCCAGATAGAAATTATGTTTTTGAGAACAGTCCCCCTTAGGGCAAGGGTTGTAAGTTATGCCCTGGGGGCATATAAGGTTTTTTATAGAAGGTGTTGTTGTAGAAACTTAAAAAAAGGCTCATTTGATTGGAAATTCAAAGGACTAGTGCCCTTTTAAATAGTTGAAAGTGATTAGAGGGCAACTAACCTGCCTCTCATGCCCACCTTTCCCCCAAACACATCTAACCAAAACTTTGAGATAGCCATTTTATTCAACATAGTTTTAAGCTCTGGAAATTAGTTCTTTGAGGTTGATAACTCCCCCACAGCCCTCAGGACAAGGGTTGTAAATTATGTAAATAAGGTTGTAATAATATAATAACACCTCTTCCATGCCCACCACCTCCTGAAACACATCCAATCAAAATTTTGAGATAGCCATTTTGTTCAGCATAGTTTATTTCCAGATAGAAATTATGATTTTGAGAACAGTCCCCTTTAGGGCAAACCCATAGGGCAAGGGTTGTAAGTTATGCCCTGGGGGCATATAAGGTTTTTTATAGAAGGTGTTGTTGTAGAAACTTTAAAAAAGGCTCATTTGATTGGAAATTCAAAGTGCTAGTGCCCTTTTAAATAGTTGAAAGTGATTAGAGGGAAACTAACCTGCCTCTCATGCCCACCTTTTCCCTAAACACATCTAACCAAAACTTTGAGATAGCCATTTTATTCAACATAGTTTTAAGCTCTGGAAATTAGTTCTTTGAGGATGACAACTCCCCCACAGCCCTCAGGGCAAGGGTTGTAAATTATGTAAATAAGGTTGTAATAATATAATAACACCTCTTCCATCCCCACCACCTCCTGAAACACATCCAATCAAATTTTGAGATAGCCATTTTGTTCAGCATAGTTTATTTCCTGATAGAAATTATGATTTTGAGAACAGTCCCGCTTAGGGCAAGGGTTGTAAGTTATGCCCTGAGGGCATATAAGGTTTTTATATAAGGTGTTGTTGTAGAAACTTCAAAAAAGGCTCATTTGATTAGAAATCAAATGAAAAAACTAAATTTGCATTTACTGAAAAATACAAATGAATGTGCATTGTCAGTTTAATATACAAATACTAATATTTAGTAATCAAAATGTTAAAATTATTTGATTGTTTAAAGTTATAACGTAAAAACATTTATATTTTTCAGTAAAGTGCAATTTTTGTTCTGGCCTTGGAAGGCATAGGGGTTTTGCACCAACTTATGTTAATTTCTGCTCATTTTGAGTTTGACTCAGTTATTTATTGTAATTTCTGTTTGTTTTTGGTTTCATTTATATTATTGATGCTGATTTGTGGTAGTTTCATGCTTTGGTAGATTATTTGATTTTATTTTGCTCATTTTTGTTTAATGCAGTTCTTTACTTTTCTTTGAAAAACTTATTTTGAGAAAAGTTTTTTTAATTAAATATTTGGAAAGAGCATAAAAAAAAAGGCACCAAGTGGTATGTTTACTTTATTCATGAGTCAACAATATGAATAACAAAAAATTTACCAAAATAGTGCTGATTTTGCAATTTGAAACTTTGCAGTCAACAATTCAGGGTAATATTCCAATTCAGGGTGTATATTTGCATATTAGGGGCACGGGGGTTGGTAAATTTCATGCTAAATTTACAGTGGGTCATATAATTTAGCAAGGATGAAAGTGAAAACATCATTTGATGTTTTTTTATACTCTTTCATTATTCATATAAAATACCTTTTAGGGCTCAAAATGCATGTTACCCCACAAGTGATTGATGAATTACAAAAGAACATAAAAAAGGCATCAAGTGATGTAGTCAATTTCATCCTAGCTAAATTGGTAAAGTTCTACCAAATCATATTATTGACTTACACATAAAGTGAATGGTAATTATTTAGCCTTGGCCCCCTCATAAGTAGACATGTTAAGAAAACAATTCTTACTTTAAAATATGTATAATGATCCTAGTTCTTATATTATCCAAGGGGAGAACCTTTATCATCAAGTCTTTCCTCTAAAAATCTTCAAAAGAGAAAAAGTTTCCAAATATCACCACGTTCTTAATTCAATGCTTAAGTCTTTTGAAATTGCCGCTGTAAACTGCTGCCAAATAAGTTGTTTTATAGATAGCGTTTAGCACGTGTGTCAAAAAACGTGTTTAAAGAAAAAGTAGTGGTATATTGAGATTATAGATTATTAACCTAACCTAACATTATTATTTCTTTTCATAACCTAACCTAACCACTGCTATTAATATTTTGTATTTACGCCATGCTATTCGCACTTCGCCACTGCTATTCGCCTTTCGCCACTGCTATTAATGTTTTGTATTTACGCCACTGCTATTCTTCCGTTGCCACTGCTATTCTCCCTTCGCCACTGCTATTTAAAAATAAAAATAAAATAAAAAGACCAGCATGAACGCCATCTATAAAAGAACTTATTAGGTGGCAATTTAAAGCGGCAATTTAAAAAGACTTAAGCATTGAATTGAAAGCGTGGTGATATTTGGAAACTTTTTCTCTTTTGAAGATTTTTAGAGGAAAGACTTGATGACAAAGGTTCTCCCCTTGGATAATATAAGAACTAGGATCATTATACATATTTTAAAGTAAGAATTGTTTTCTTAACATGTCTCCATATGAGGGGGCCAAGGCTAAACAATTACCAAGTGAATATACCACTTGATGCCTTTTTTATGCTGATTACAAATATAGTAATCATTTCTATCGGAAATGAATTTCAGCCTCCCCCCCCCTATATATGCCAATTCAGGGTATATATTTCTACATTAGGGGGGGGGGGGGGTTATGGGCAAATTTTGTTTCTGATGTAAATGGGAGGTAAGTTTAAACTTTACCCTCACCCCCCCCCCTAATGTAGAAATATATACCCTGAATTGGCATATATAGGGGGGGGGGGCTGAAATTCACTTCTGATAGAAATGATTATTATATTTGTAATCAGCATAAAAAAGGCATCAAATGGTGTATTCACTTTATTCCTAACTCAATAATATGATTTGGTAGAACTTTACCACTAAATTATATTGAAAACTACAAATTTCCTTAGGTAAAGTTCTACCAAATCATATTATTGAGTTAGGACTAAAGTGAATACACCATTCAATGCCTTTTTTTATGCTGATTACAAATATAATAATCATTTCTATTGGAAATGAATTTCAGCCCCCCCCCCCTATATATGCCAATTCAGGGTTAGGTTAGGTATATATAGGGGGGGGGGCTGAAATTCATTTCCAATAGAAATGATTAGCCTATTATATTTGTAATCAGCATAAAAAAAGGCATCAAATGGTGTAGGCCTATTCACTTTATTCCTAACTCAATAATATGATTTGGTAGAACTTTACCTTTGCTTAGGATAAGATACCCAGTAGGCTTATTAGGCTAGCCTTGGTCAATTTATTGTGGCATGGGCATAGGGAGAGGGTGGCAGGGGGGCAGCTGCCTCCCTAGACCTTCAAATTTACATTAGATATGGCTGAAAAAGCAGTGGTTGTAAAACCAGTTAATAAAAGGCCCTCCATCACACTATCGACTGCCCCCCCCCCCCCCCTAGACAATATGCTGCCTACACCCATGCATTGTGGTTAAGTGACACAAACAAAAGCTTTCTACGAACTTGCAGGTAATTTCCTTCACAGTACTGTGCAACAGCTTCAAGGTTCACATGGCTTTCAGCTAAGCTTTTTCTCCCATCTGGGATATCCAATGTTAGTAAGGTTATCAGATCTGACATTCCCTTGGCCTTCGAATTTCTTCCTAAAACGCAAAGGCAGCGTTTCGACTTAAATTTTTACGTTTGAACCCAAAAGGCTTTAAAATGAGCCAACTTACCACCATGAAGATTATATATTTTTAGAAGAAGTATTTTGAATTTTCTCACCCAAATTTAGCCTATTTTAGAGCAAGTAAATTATTTATAAAGTAATTTACGTTTTGAATCAGTTTTTTTTTTGCAAAAAAAGCAGTTTATATTTTATCTAAATTGGATGGGATGAAACGGTGTTTCGTCAAGAAAACAATATCCGAAAACATATTGATATTCGTAGTTCGTACATCAAGTGTCTTTTGTCTTTTTTCAGTGTCTTTCGTCAACTTGTCTTTTGTAAGATGCAGTGAAGGTAGTCACTATTTTTTTTTTACGTCTTACCTGCAATTTTCACGTAATATGGGAACTAAGGGCTAGCCAGGGGATTTAAAAATTTCTTTTAATTAGAGGATGTAATCCAGACATAGTTTTTTACGTGGTTTCTGAAATTTCCTCATGAAGTAGCCATGAATTTTGAAAGATGCATACTTGCTACAACGCCGTGCTGAAGAAAGCCATGCCGTCGTTTCTCAAATACCACCGGCGTGACCAATAGCAACCGGAGCTTTTTTTAAACGAAAATTTGATATTATATTCACAACAAGAATTGGCTTTTTATCCTGATCCGAAATACACAAAATTTATTAAATTTAATGTTGCCAATAAAAAGCTACAAAACCTAAGAATAAATTCTGTGATCTTTGAAAAAAGGGAAACCCCCTCAAAATTGCAGGTATCTCCATGAAAATTGCACAATCAGGTTCAGCATGTAGGAGAACCTTACTGTAGAGGTTTTCAAGCTCCTATCTGCGAACACCTGGAATTTCGTGTTTGTTGTTGTTGTTTTTTTTCGCCAAAAGAACGACCACGGATGCGTATTTATTTTTTGTTTGTTTTCCAAGGGCAGTGGTGTCACTGGAGGGATGGGTAAGGCTGTCTGGGGCTATAGCCCCCCTGAGTTTAGGAGGGGCGCCAAATCAGTAGTCACAATTTCTGTTTGATTTGATTCGAAGTGTGAAAAAGAATTGTGAAAAAGTGTTCTCAATAAAACAAATCCGTTTCTGACAGAGCCGTACTTTACAACAATCTATTTTGAACTGCATTCCCAACCAGTTTTATTTTGTATTCCTATTTCATATATCATGAAACATTTTTATTGCCTTCTTTTTACAGCCACGGCGATCGAATTTCACTAAAATAAAGTAATCGACCCAGGATCCATAACTATACATGTCAGTTACGAGATTCTGGAGCAGTGGGCGCCTCCGTATATATCTATATATATATATATATATATATATATATATATATATATATATAATATATATATATATATATATATATATATATATATATATATATATATATATATATATATTATATATATATATATATATATATATATATTATATATATATATATATATATATATATATATATATTCTGGACTTCGTAAAAAAAACATCATTTTGTACAATGACAGACTTTTTGCGTTCCTAGTAGCCATAAACGTATTATTTTCTTGAATTTCAGGATAATCAAAGTTTTAATTTCATTCTAATTATTTTTTATGATTTCTGGAACGATATCAAAAATATATTATACAAAAGTACAATTCAGAGAATCAATAAAAAACATGAATCATGAAAGAAAGGTAGCTAATCTCACGCACTAAAGATTATAACAAAATGTGAACATAAAAAAGGACAAGATTTTTTAATATGACAGTAAAAAAAATTGTGCCAACAACTAAAGACCAAATATTTCGAATTCAGGACCAACTTAGCTCGAACCTACTTGTAAAAAAGGGGAAAACAAACAAGAAAAACAAAACAAATAGGAGCTATACAAGAACAGCCTTAGCATTGAAAATAAAAACTCAGACCTGCCAATTGGTGTCAATTCAAGAAAATTTTCTGTTCAAAATCAAAGGGGGGAAGGTGAAAAATTGTTGTTTTTTAAGTTTTCTATGAAAATATCAAAGCCTTTCTCAATTTGACGCCTCTGCATCTACCGTGTTGGAATTAATTAAGATTTGTTTTTGTTTTGTTTTTCACCCTTTTCTTATGTATTTATTTAATGTAAGTTTTTTTTAAACCGTTGATAAAGCCTCACGGATATAGAGCCAAAACATTCAAACCTTTAGTATTGTTGAAGCAATTTTCTACTCTCTTACAAGATAATTTTACCCGTTATTCAATATTATCGTTTTGTTTTCGTTTTAATAGGAACGGGAATTTGGTCTAAGAAGTTATTGACCAAAGATACATATTATAATGTTGGTGTTAAGTAATATTAATTAAAAAAAACTGTCCAAGAAGTTTTCAAAGAAAAGTAAAGGCCGTTTTAAACTTAAGATCAGGAGATACAAATACCTAGACCCCGGCGCCACGCCGGTGGATTGACCGAACGCCACCAACAAGAGGCCCGGTTGACCACCGCCAAAGTGTCGCTACGCCGCCGGCACGCCGAAGGTGCGCCACCGCCGGCAGAGGCGGTGGTGTTCGGCTGACTTTGAAATAATTTTGCGGCAGTTTTTTGTTGCGTCAACCGCAAAGTCGGAGCTTTTCTTTCTCCTGTGGTTTAGTATTTTCGATTTTCCTGATTAGAAATCAAGCCGGGCTTGCAATATTCACCAATTTTCGGGTATTTCCCCGAAAATCTATGCGTCGTCCCGAAAAAAAAATTTGGTTTCCGAAAATCACCCAATCACGGTGCCATCCCTAGCGATTTATCACCACTGACTCTCCCTGCCAAATATTAATTCGCATACCATAATTCTTCACTACTCTCTTGTTCGTTAATTTTCGTCTCTTTTGTTACTTGGCATGAAAACCAGACAGATGCAGTTGCAATGTACACAGTTCTTCATATGTTGACAAAAAAAAGCATCGCGTTTATGAAATGAGATTAAATCGTTTCGAATGCAGTTTCCCAATTGCTATTTCTTACATCATTTGTAGCCAAGAATTTTCGTTTTAAGTTAAATAGAATGCATTCACTCCTATACAGCCTCAGTTGGATTTTAGAATTGATAGTTGACAGATTGTTTCTACAGATGAATCGTAAGTTTGCAGAATTTTGTATGTTTAATTCACAATTGTTGAACGCCTGATAGATTAAAGAAAATACAATCTACTTTATAAAATTTTTTTACCCCCCCCCCCCCTCCAAAAAAAACCTTCTATTGAGACAAAATTTAGCTATAGACTAAGCTATGTACAAGGTTGGGGAATTAAAGATTGAAACGGAAGTTACCCCAAAAATATGATTAACAAAAAATTGTAAATTATTGCATATAGGGGGGAGATAGGGAGCTATCATTTTAAAATGATAATACCTCATTTTTTTTTAATTGAAAGCAGAGATGCCAAAAAGATAATTATTTATCTTTTATATAATTAAATCATTAATACTAAATTATATCAATTTCCCTGGGAAACCATTGAAATAATTTGATAGGCACATGGCCCCCCATTGGAACTTGTTCATTGTCTTCGGTATTTTGCAATTTCTCATAGGCTACTGGCCTAATTTGGCTTTTGTGTATACTCCCTTTTAATTAGATTCCTTAGATCTTATTGAATACCACGGCAAATCTATGACTAAGTTTTCGAATAATTTGAGGTATATCTGAATAATTTCGACATTTTTGTTGTTGTCATTGTACCCCTTTACTCATACCCTCGTTTTTTTTTTTTCAAGGAACACTAAGCTGTTTAACGTTATTTCGCGTGTTTGTTTGAACCATATAGTGACCTAGTTAATTATTAATTAAATTATTTGTTTAATGTAAGGCTGAGGCGGTATCCTATCAAGGTTGTATCCAGAGGGGGGGGGGGAGGGAGGTATTACATTTAAATGATAATATCTCGATTTTTTTTTTATTGAAAGCAGGGATGCCACAAAGTTAATTATTTTTTTTAAATGTAAAGCAGAGACGGTATCCTATCATGGTGGTATCCACAGGGGGGAGGGGGTAGGGAGCTATCATATTTAAATGGTAATACCTAATTTTTTTTGAAAGTAGGGATGCCAATAAGTTATTTTTTTTTTAATTTAAAGCAGAAACGGTACCCTTTCAAGATTGTATCCAGAGGGAGGGGCATAGGGAGTTATTATATTTAAGTGATAGTACCTTGAATTTCTCTTATTGAAAGCAGGGATGCCAAAAATTTATTTTTTTAATTTAAAGTAGAAAAGGTATTCTATCAAGGTGGTATCCAGAGGGGGGGGCTAGGAAGGTATTATATTTAAATGATAATATCTCAAATTTATTTATTTTTTAAAGCAGGGATGCCAAAAAATTAATCATTTTTTTAATTTAAAGCAGAGACGGTATCTTATCAAGGTGGTATCCAGAGGGGGGAGTTAGGGAAGTATTATATTTAAATGATAATATCTTGAATTGCTTTTATTGAAAGCAGGGATGCCGAAAAGTTAATCATTTTTGTTTTTATTTAAAACAGAGACGGATCTTGTAGAACATTATATGGCTGCTTTAAAAAAATACAAAAGGGAGTGTGAAGGGAGGTGAGAGACCTTTAAAAGAATATGACAGTTTGGTTGATACCAGTAGCTACTAGGCTCAAAGAAACAGCGTTAGTGTCTTCCCGACCCTTGACAAGTTTGTGGACGATAGTGAAACTGATAACCTCAACACAATCTGTGATTGTAGTCGGGAGCATATGACAAAGTTGCGAGATGAACTTGTGTCATATTTCCCATCGATTATGACCCAAGATAGAACCCAGGATTGGATCCAAAATCCATTTGTTGGAGACGTGACTTCAAGCTCCGGTCTTAGTGACAAGCTTACAGAGAATCTGATCGAACTTGCCAGTGATCGCGCCTTAAAACTGAAATTCCAAAATGTAACTGTTTCCCAGTTTTGGTTAAAGGTGAAAGCAGAATACAAGGAATTAAGTGAAATCGCCATGTCTGTTTTGTTGCCATTCGGATCCACTTACCTTTGTGGAGTGTCATTTTCGGCAATGTCATTGATCAAAACCAAACACAGAAACAGACTGAGTGTACAAAATGACCTTATAATTTCCGTTAGTGACATCGGGCCAAGACTTGATAATATTTTAGCTAAAAATCAGCCTCAAGTTTCTCATCGATTTTGTACGTACTTTTACACATTTGCGCACCGTCATATATGACAATAAATCTCGTGTTTTTGAAAATCTAATTTTAGTTAAGAAAAAAGTAAAACAACGATTCTCAAGAAAGGGGTACGCGAAACGAAAAAGGTTGGGAAACACTGCAGTTGTGAGTTCGGCTCAAAGCCAAAAAATAATATAACAACAATTTGTGACAATTTCGAATTGTTTAAAATACTTTTATTTTACAAATTCATGTTTATTTAAAAGATGTGTATTATCTAAGCAACACAAATTCTATTAACTAGCAAAAAAGATATCCTTTACACGAGAGAAACTCAAAATACCTTAACAAATATCTGCTTTAATTGTATAACTGAGATAAACAAAACAATTTCTGACATTTTCCCTTAGTTCACTGATATTAAAGCAAAATAGAGGAGGTAGAACCATAAAAAAACAGACATATTTCAGAGAAACTTATTTTAGCAATACAAAAATAACAGATTTTTAGAAAGGGTTTACAGTAGCCCAACAGTTGTTGTTCCATTCTGGGCGATTTGCTCTATCAAAAAATCCATATTGGGCATAACACAGAACTTAAAAACAGCCATAAAGGCAGCACCAAGAGCGGCCGCGACTGGGACAGTGACTGCCCATGCAAACGCAATGTTCCTGAAAGAGAATAGGCAAGTTAATTGGATGGTTTCAGAAAGCTTTTTTAGAAAGCATTATGATCATGAAGAGCCTTTTCCTAAGGAATACAAGTCTTTAAGGCAAATTCCTCGATGGTTTACATGAATTGTAAAATAAAATTTAGGATTGTAAAATTCATATTTTTTGAAAGTCATAATTAAAAAAAAAAACATATAGGTACAATACAAAAAATCAGTGTCAATTACTTTCTAAAAAACATTCTTATAACTCTAAATACGAATCCATATATTCCGTTTTTCACCCTGAGAGGGATGGCGAAACTCGTTACCATTTACAGCTGTCACGAATTAAAGGGATTTTACTCCGTAATCGTATGGGGCTTTTCGCACATTGAGGAGCGGTTATGGACGAAGTTTCCTCTTGCAAAGCTGCTCTGAGGGAACCCTCTAGAAAAAGTAAAGCAACTGTTCCTAGCAAATGCACCCTCTGTCTTCAAAAAGTGAAACTTTTCAGGTTTTATGTCCGTATTCTTGTTGTTAGGGAAGCAAAACTTGTAATTTCGAAAGCTCCGAAATTGCACAAAGGATGACGTGAATCAAGGAAAACACGTCATTTATAGATCTTGGCTTCTTTTTATTAAGAGCTCGGTGTGGCTCGAGCATAAAATAAAAAAAAAAAAAAACTGTATCTCTCGCGTGAGATAAAAAAAAAAGGACAAATAAAAAATAAAAAAGAAAAGTGCTAATCAGGCCACGCATTTATGGTGTGGCTCAGGCATTTGAAAAAAAGCTAAAATATTTAATTTTTTTTTGAAAAAAAGCTAAAATCCTCCTGATCCATTTATGGCGCTCGGGGCTTTGAATCAACGTTTCGGTTGCTGTTTTTTCTATAGGGATATGTGGGAATCCTATCACCCAAACCTGCGGCAGCTGGAATGGCGCACAAGGCAGGAAACTCTTTTTCTAAGCTCATACCTTAATCAGTGCCTCTTAGCTATAAAAGCAGGAAAACTAACATGTTCCTGTCAACTTTAAAGACTATTTACCAAAACAATACTACTGCTATAAACTGGATAGACTGGATTCGGATTTGGATTAGGGTTGTGACTTAAAATGCTTTAAAGTCCAATGGAAACACAATGAGCTTTTCAAAAGCCAATCTAAGTCAATCGTTCTTACATCTTTATACGCCTTGGAATCATAGCACTTGATAATATTTTTACTCTGTATATTCAAAAATACATCCTCTAAGGATAAGGATTAATAGCAAAATCTGACACCAAATAGTATCATATTTACATAACAACAAGCAACAGAAAGACCAAGAAGTTTATTCCCCGTCCGACTGGAGAATAAAAATCAAACGCAGCAATAGATTTGCCGTTTAATTTGTTTCAACTATTTTGTTTCAGGACTTCGTCAATTCGGCCCCTTGCAAAGTTCAGTTATAAAAACTGGGAAGTCTAGAAATTTTGAATCAATATTATAATTGATTTGTCACAATATTATTATAATTATGCTATTGCTCACTGTCACTAGGGGATCACCAGATTGGGAAAGACACTCCCTCCCCCCACTCGTTACAAGGCCGTCACTTTCGAGACTTGAGATTTTTTTTACTATTGATTACATCTTCATTTGAAAGAATAAATAGACGACTTACATAAAATGGCCCAACCAGTGGAGACGGTTGCAAATGGATTTGTAACACAGAAGAATGCCGTTTTATATGTATCCCTTACGAAGAATTTCGGTGTTTCGAACTGAGATTAAAGTATTGATTGATAAAGCTTATTTTACTTTTCTCAGTCTAATCACAGAAACAGTGTCTATAATACATAAACAAAGGCCATTTTTTTAAACAAGGATTTTACACTGAAATAAAATATTTTTATCATAACTTGATTAAAATTACTTTACATATAATAAGTTTGTTCCATTCTAATACATATGTCCCATGAGTTGGGACATGGGAGAACTCATCTCCCATGAGCTCTTGTACTGTGAGTGCGAATAAATATTTATACATATTCTTTATATGAAACGAAATAGGTATATCTTCATTTGCTTTTAGTGTATAGTAATGTTACTAATTTAAATTATCATAAATTATTACTGTAATGTAATTTTATTCAAATTGATTGGTTTTACCTGAAAAGCTTCCAGTCCACTCCTCGCTTTGTTTTTTGGGCTAACCCGACGAAGACCACAGAACCCACTTTGCAATGTGTAGTACTGATTGGTAAGCCAACTTTTGATGCTAATAAAACTGTAAATGCAGCCCCTATCTCAATTGTAAATCCACTGAAAATGAAAAGAAGTTATGATTAAATAATAAAATAATAAATTAACGAGTCTTTTCTCGATTTTTTTTTTTTTTCATCCTAAAGTTAGTGGATGCGGGAGATCTTATAAGGTCCGTCATGATCAGAGTTTTTGTTACTCCTTGACCTGTTTTTGATCAAGTTTGCAACAATACAATTTTATTTATAGTTTTTACGGTGGTAGTGGTGGTGGTGGGAAGGGGGGGGGGGTGGTAGGTGAGATTCTTCAATTTTTACCGGAAGGATCAGGACCAAACAGCTTGCTTAATGTGGACACAATAGCTACTGACTCCAGAAGAGAAAAGGAAAAACAAAGAAGACTCTCTGCAAGCTCTTAGGCTTAAGTCTCTGGGGCTGTTATATATTTCAGATGGATATTAGTCACGCCAATTCTTTCATTCTTTGGCCCTCTTTTTGGTATTGATTTATGATAAGAGCTTAATTTTCATAGCGGCAACCTATTCATCGACTGAAGATCAATGTAGACTGTAGCGTCTTCTTTTTCCAAACATGAAACACATTTGATACCGCGCGTACTGACCCTGGGAATATACGTCAGAACCTTAGTTTAGTTGCAAGCGGTCGGACAAAAAAAAAAAAAACAACGGGTTTTTCCATAGGCTGCTCGTGATGTCTACATCGGTATCGCGCGTGCGCGAAGGCGGAGTATGAATCTTGTGTGAGTATAAATATGTTTCACATTTTTTAACGGAAAGTATAGCCTTTGTCGATACTTTATGTTCTGTCTACTGTGCTGGAGATAAACAAAAGAAAAAGAAAAAAAAAAGAAAAAAGAATCGATTTTCGTTTGTTACAACTAATTTTTTTTTTTAAACGAGTGATTAAAATTACGAAACTATTTCAATTATATGGCATGCCACTTGTGTTAGTTATCAAAAATTAATTATCTAGTTATCGTATTTTTAATGTTTTTATGATTCTTTTTTTTACCATTGGAGATCTTAAATAATGTGTTTTAAACTCACCTATGTTTTGAAAGACTTAGGGTCAATTGTCAGTAACAGGCTACAACCCTGAACTATATAACTTATAGATTATTAATTAATAATAAACTTCTTCAATACATTAAAACCTTCAGAAAGTTTAAAAAGAAAATGCAGCTACTATCTCAATTGTAAATCAACTGAAAATGAATAATTAAATTCACGATTAGATGGATAAATTTTAAATTAGTGAGCGTTTTTGGCGAGAGGTTAATAGACTCGGGAGACGGTAAAAGCTTCGTCATATTCAGTTTTTTATTCGCCCCATGACCTGTTTTTCGGGTTAATTTCGGAATATTATAATTCTTTTTAATTACACTTGTGAAACTTTTTCAATTAAAATCAAATAAAAAAGTCATTAATAGTAGTTATTGTAATCGCCCTTTTCAGTTTTATAATTGTTTTTTCTTTCGCCCTTCAAGGTGTTAAATAATGTGATCTTTAAATTTATTTTAAATTTGAGACATATTACTGAATGTAAAATGCGGCCCTGTTTCGACAGGTTTATGGCCAATTGTAAGTGAGATGCTCTAAACCTTAAGCTAGTGATTAACCGATCCTAATAGGCAATAAAAGAGTTTAGCGTCTTAAAACCTTCAAAAGGTTTATTCGGACCAAATAGGTTTACACCCTTCTGCTCTACTCTTTCTTAAATTTATGTTTCTGACTTTAAATTATTTTAGTTGACACGGTCGAAACTTTGTCGAAAATTGTCTGAATCAAACATTTAGTGCAAAGCTAAACATGTAACTGTCTGCAATGTGATGTAACTAGGCTATATGGAAAATTATATTACGTATTTACCTTGAGGCTCACACAAATCAAATAGAGAGAATCAGTGGTTTCTCTAATGTCTTTTATCGGTACAGCAGGGAGAGTCAGGGGTTTCTCTAACGTCCCGAATTGATACAGCAGGGACAACATTTGGTTCATTAGAATCGTTAAATATTCAGATAGTATAATTCGATTCTATTCTAACCAACAGGCTATCAACAAAGGATAGAAATTAAGAGGCGTGTTATATACCCGCCAATTATTTAACTCGTGCTTAGTTTTCAGGTGTACAAACCTCGCGTATACGACTATAAATCTTTTGAAAAAATAAGTTTCATCCTTTTTCTATTGGTCAAGAATATCTGTAAGACAGAAACATCCACCACATTTTTCACAAACATGTCAAAATAAACACTAATTCAAAAAACCAGCTGGTTGGTAATGATTAACACAGCATGTAGATAAATCTACTTCATTAATAAAAACAAGATCTGAGTTTTTGTTATGTCCTTTTCAAACAGTTCGTGGTAACGAACTGTAAGTAAGGAGCGACCCGGCTTAATGGTAACCGAAACTCTAGAAAACGGGTTTTTGATACCAATAGATACATCAAAAGAATCATCAAGTTTAGTCCTACTTTCATCAAGTTTAGTCCTACCCATCAAAAGTTACGCGCCTGAGAAAATTTGGCTGATTTTCCAAAAAAGGGGGAAAGACCCCCTAAAAGTTATAGAATCTTAATGAAAATCACACCGTCATATTCAGCGTATCAGAGAACCCTACTGTAGAGGTTTCAAGCACCTATCTACAAAAATGTGGTATTTTGCATTTTTTGCCAGAGGAAAGATCACGGATGCGTGTTTATTTGTTTTTTTGTTGTTTTTTTTCCCAGGGGTGATCGTATCGACCCAGTGGTCCTAGAATATCGTGGGAGGACTCATTGGAACGGAAATTAAAAGTTCTAGTGCCATTTTTAAGTGACCGAAAAATGGAGGGCAACTAGGCCCCCTCCCACGCTAATTTTTTCCCAAAATCACCTGATCAAAATTTTGAGATAGTCATTTTGTTCAGCATGGTTGAAAATATGATAAGTATGTCCTTTAGGATGACTTAATCCCCCGAAGTCCTCGGGGGGAGGGCTGAAAGTTATGAACTTTACCCAATGTTAACATATAGTATTGGTTATTGGGAAGTATACAGACGTTTTACGTTTTCTGTTCGTTTTAAGTTTTAACGTCGTTCCTTACTTTCAGTTAAAAAAAACTTGTTTTTTTTATTTAATCTAAATAAGCGATAAGGGTTTTCCTGAGTTGTACCATTTAATCTCACTAAAAAAGAACTGGATTTTGGATATTGAATGATTTTTGAAAAACTGCATGCGGAGGTGTACATGTGACAGCCATAAAGAGCAAAATCAAGGTGCAGAAAGATACTTGATGTAAAATGTTTTATTTTTTATAAGCAAGGCTTTAATGAAGAAATAAGGTTTATTAAGCGAATGGACTTTCAAGGAGTTTCAACAAACTGAAAACCAACCCTAATTACACACAGAACATATGCACAAAAGAAGAAGAAAAAGAGAACTGAATGTATACTAAAACTTGAAACACTTTATGTTTCCTAAGTCGCGAAACATTTGAAGTAAATTTCGTAGTATACCATATTGTATTCAAATGAACAGAAACTGGAAATTTAGACTAAAAACGAATCCAAATCTTTCATATATTCGACACTCACACAAAACGTGTGCTACAAGCCTTTCTTGAGCTATTTCGTCCAGTTTAAAAGTCAGTATATTTGATCAAAATAAAATAGAAATTTAGCAAGAAAAAAGATCATTAACCTGGATGAAGTGATCTTCGTGATGTCCTCACCAACCGTTTTGATGACCCGTCTGCCCCAGACCCACAGTCCAACGACTATGCCCAGTCCTCCGTACAGCAAAATATAGACAGGCGCAGCTGTTTTCTGAGCGACAGAGCCTTCAACGTATATCAGCCACAGTCCAATCAAAGGGCCAATAGCATTACTAAAATCAAATATATGGATTGTAAAAAATCGCTAGTTTTTTAAAATGAAAATTTACGTTTTTTTATGGCTATTACTTACTCTGGATACAACCTGGATTAAAAAAGATAGCATTTACCTTCAACAGACATTAGAAATAGTTTTAAAGGTAAAGCACAGGGGAAAATGAGAGCAAAATTCTCTGAAGTCTTCCTATATAAAAAGAACAATGTCTGTGGCACAATTTCATCAGTTCCTAAACAGGAATTTATTATTTATTTCCAATACAATTGTTCCTTCAGGAGAAATGAATTTTTATTCTGATCCAAAACAGAAACAAATCAAATATTCGCCATTACAAAGACTTCTTTTTCATTGAGTGACGTAGAATCTAGATTCGAAAGCAGAATTCGCTTCGTGTCCAAACCACTTTTCACTTTTTTGCTGATGCAAAGCGAATCATGCATAATGGATTAAAGAAACGCGTAAAAAAAAAAAAAACTGAAATCGAATCGACCATTGCATAAGAAAGAAATAAGCCCTACTGTAAAGAAGAAACAAATACAAATAGCTTTATAGCTCTATAAGAAAAGTCTAATTATGATATTATGCATTGGATTACAGCAATGCTTTTAATAAATATAACTATTTTTTTAACTTCTATTTCCTTATTAAATCTCTGTAAGAAATTTAAGAAACTTTTAAATGATGCAATTCTCAAGTAGTCACTGAATACACTTTTAACACAATAGACCACCCCTTATCAAATGTCACACAAAACACAGAAATATGCGTCGTGTCAAGTTTGGCATGACCAAGGAAAAATATTAACAGTACAATTTGCAAAATGATTGTTTATGAGAGCTAGGCAATTTGCAAAGCGTTAGTAGGTTACACTCGAGTTCTTGTTCTGATTTTTTTTTTTTTTTTTTTTTTTTTTTTTTTTGTTCTGAGGCATTTTTTTTGGTTCTGAGCGACATTTTATTATTGGATCCAAAAGAGCTGGACGACGTAACTGTACGCATTGACTGATTATCGTTTTTTTTTTTTTTTTTTTTTTTTGTTGGATGATCTATCCCTTCGAGAAGAGCTCTCCACTTCAAAATGCTTCACACCCTGAACCGTGAGAAAGAGAGGAGACGGGGAGTTAAAGGTAGAAATATATCGATCAATTGCCATCAAAATACATTTGTTGAGATAACAAAATATTGTAGCATTCAAAACATTTCTGTTCCTTGCTTACGTCCCTTTCAAATGCATTTACAATAGCAGGGCCTTTAAAAAAATAAGGGGCTAGCTCTAGGGGGGGGGGTATGATTTTTCAAACACACAAAACTCCAATCTTGAGAGCCGATATGGTTTTATGCTATTTTTATGTTAACAGGCTTTAACCAAAAATAATAAGTGGCCCTATGCCTCAAAGTTTTTCCTTGTACTCCCATTTGGCGTTACTTAGTTAGTCTCCTTGCAACCCAACAAAACCTGATTCATCGTAATGCACTCGTTGATAAGACTTTAAATGAATTTACGTTTTGATTTATTTGTAAGAATTATTTCTTCTTGTCTATCAAACCGTGGCCAATGTGTAAGCATTAAAATAGTTAATTTCCTACACATTTTTTTGTGGTTTGCCAAAATGAACTTCGCTTGGACTTTGACTGTTCCTTGGTACGATTAAGAACATCAATGTTTAGTGTTGATGATATTCCCAGTGAATTTGATAGCAATATGAGAGTTAATGAGAATAAATTATCAATTCTTGCTTTTAACTTCTTGAATAGTTTTTTCATCTTTGACTATATCACATGCTGAACTTCTTGGCATTATCTTGCCATCTAATCTTATGAGGGATATTCATGTTGACAACATTAAAAACGGTCATCCCTTATCTAACCTATCCAGTTTGTAACCGTTATCGTATCCTATACCCAACTATTATCCTAGATCTAACCTTTGACCTATCCCTAATAAGAAAAACGGTACTCCTGTATTAAACGCACTCTTGTATATACTGCTAGTTTGGTTAATGCTAATGAAATAAAATAAAATAGGATGAATATATAACAGTTCAGAAACAAATTTGGGCCATATATTTGCACATTAGGGGTGGGGGGTAAAGCATAGTACATATTATTACGTAACCTAACCTAACCTAGGTACCTCCCCCCCCCCCTAAACCCCAAAAAACAATAGTTTATAAGTCGTATACGCAATGAAAACCACGCTATACATTGTATTACCCTATAGCGGTGTCTTAAATAAACCCGTCAAAACCAGTTTTTTCGTGACTGGTTTCCATTGCAGTATATAAAAGAGTGCGTTTAATACAGGAGTACCAAAAGACATTATCTTATCTATCTCTTACTTTACTAAAGCTTCTTTCAAATCTTACCTGCCCTGGAAATATTACCTTCTGCGTATTTATATATGTTTCATTAGCCTTCAATAGAACATGTGTGTCCTGTTTGGCATTCGTAGCCAAAACGACGGAAATGAACATAGAATCAAAGTGGTTTAGAAGTTCTTGAGATTATTTTTAAAGCAAATATACTCGACTTTTATCTCTTGCAGTAGACGAGCTGTGTCCCCTAAAGACAGACATGAAACCCTTTGCATCAGCTTTGATCGATAGGCTCTAATTAATTCCCTGATCCCGGAACTATTTCCTCCCCACAACAGTCCATTCAGGAGTCACCTCCCAAGAGAAAATGAATACAAGGTTCCTATAATCATGACAATCTTTTACAAAAGGGGAAGGACTGAGAGTAGTTTAATACCCTCCTTTGTTTACGTTTTAATTTAAATTGTTTGAGACTCTAAATTGTTTTTTCGTTCTTTTAACTGCATATACTCTCTCCTTTTTGTAGATTTTTTCATAATTGTTTGTTTTTTTTTTTTTTTTTTTTTTTTTTTTTTTTTTTTTTTTTTTTTTTTTTTTTTTTTTTTTTTGTCTTTTAGTTTATCAAGGTCTTGGTATTTCGTAGTTGATTTTTACTATTGATTTGACTGACATGCGTTTAATTTTGTTCCTTTGTGAGTTTCTCTGCTTTTTACACCTTTTATTTTTCTTACATAATTATTGCTTTTTTGCGACAATGAATGCAGGTTGGCATTGTTTGTTTGTGAAAGTTACTCCAGAAGTATAACTTTATCTTACATGCTCCTCATCCACCCTGTTTAATTCAGAGCTTCATTCTAATAATACACAGTAATAAATGAAAAGAAATGGTATCTAACCTGACATCGTTGCCACCATGAGCAAATGATCCAAAAGAGGCAGTAAGAATCTGTAGAAACGAGAAAAGCTGCTTCACATCCTCTGTCTCATCCTCACTATCTCTTCGATCCTTCCTTTCGCCATTTTTGTCCTTGCTCTAAAAATTTAAAAATGTATTTGCTAATTACTCATAAAAAACTCATAAAATAGAAATAAAAGAGACAACAAAAAATATCTTTCAAGAAGTCGAGGAGATTAGTGCAAAATCTCCAAAACCTTGGCCATTTTTGTCCTTGCTCTAAAAATTTAAAAATGTATTTGCTAATTACTCATAAAAAACTCATAAAATAGAAAATAAAAGAGACAACAAAAAATATCTTTCAAGAAGTCGAGGAGATTAGTGCAAAATATCCAAAACTTAGGCCATTTTTGTCCTTGCTCTAAAAATTTAAGAATGTATTTGCTAATTACTCATAAAAAAACTCATAAAATAGAAAATAAAAGAGACAAATATCGTTTTTTGTTAAATTTAGTATTTAACAAAAATGAAATTTCAACCTAATTTGGAAGATAGATGTTTTTTTAATATTTATAAATTTGGTCCTAATGATAGGTTTTCATTAAAGCATATGTGCTAAAATCAACAAGACAGTAGAAGATAGACATAAAAGCAAACTATTCTTCATAGGTGGATTAGGCTATGTACACCCTAGCTTTATAAAGAGCGAGGCCTTAAAAAGAAATTAAACAAAATACGAATTTTGAAACGATTTGAAAATTGCAAGTTTTTTCGTCAAAATCAAATAGAATAAGTTCTTCCCAACATTTCGGGACACATTGCTGTAAAACAAGGTTCATATCAGGTAGAAGGACTTTAGTCCCACTGGAATCTTTGGATCGACCCATGTATGGAGCTACAATTCTTTTTTAAAGTGCCTTCGTAATACTGGAAAAAATATATACTAAACTATTATGTATGATGTTTTGGCTGTCACATATCATAAAATGTAGAAAAATACAAAAATAAGCGAGTTACTTTCACCAGAAAAATGACGAAAGGCATCAACCTCAGATCGGTGGTAAAAATATATTATTCTTCGTCACATTGATGAAGCATAAAGCTGAGCAGTTTTCTTGTTAAGTTTAGCACATATGCTTTGATGAAACCTATCATCAGGACCAAATTTATAAACATTAAAAAAAACTATCTTCCAAATTAGGTTGAAGTTTCATTTTATTAAAGATCAAATTTTACAAAAAAAAGCTTTAAACTACGTTATAAAGCTGAGCAGTGATAAGAAGCATCAGGGGGGTGAATGCGAAGAAAAGTGTTTCATAATTCAAATAAGATGTGCACAGACATTCAAACCAATTTAGTATTTCGGGGGTGAAAAAAAAAGTGGAACATGTACAACATGCGGACCATTCGCCTTGATTCAATTTATATTGAATTAAACGTATTTGTTTTCAAATTTAAAAGCTCATATTAAACGACTTTAGGTTCATCTTTCCAAATATTCTGAAAGATTCTAAATTCATAAACTCAACCGCCTATACTAGGGCTTTATAACGCACAGAGAAGAGAACCTCTGTCTTCTGGGAATTCACTTTTCCCATGAATCTTTCTTGGAATTTCAAACGGGGGAAGAGCTTCCTGCGCAAGAAAGCTGGAGAAAACTCGTCACTGCAAAAACCTTCTCCCACCTAGTTCGGTCAATCCACTTTGCAAGTCCCCGATTACGGATGTCCACTGTATAATGCTGCTCCAAAAACATAGTTAGCAATACTTCAAAATACAAAACCAGCGCTAATAGTGTAGGTTTTGCTTTACCCATGGCTCGTTCTAGCCTCTTTGTAAAAGATTTTTTGTACCATCAAAGGCCGTTTTTCGACAAGTACATTGAATTCAACACCTTTTTACGAGGTTTACCACGTCATTACCTCCCCTGTCGAACCAGAAAAGTGATACGAAGGCCCACCAATCGACACAAATATCATAGGCACAACATGTCAAGAAGACGCTGTGCTTCAGTTTGGAATAATCTTTCTGAAGATATTTTCCCTGATAAAGGTTCTCTTGATTCCATCAAAAGAAGATACAACAGAGAGCTAAAGTCTCTAAGTGGAACGAGGTAATGGGCATTGAATCTGAGCATTGAAAAAAGCTCTAAAGCATCTATAATCTTTGGCTTAATTAAACACTCCACAGAAAAAACTCGAGTTAAGTAAATATTCCGATGTTTCAAGCGCAACTAAGGGTCAATCCAGTGCTTTGGTCACAAATTATTGAAACTCCTAAGATTGGCAACTCTGTCTGTCTTCTGAAAATAGAAGACCAGTGTTGCCATCTAACTTCCCTTAGGCTTAATTATTAAAACAATAATTCAAGAAGGCAATACTATTATTATAGAAGAATACAAATCAAATGAGACCTAAATTTGGAAGTGACAAAATTTTAAAGAGTTTATTCAGCGAGATTGATTAACAAAGGAAATCTATATGTTTACTCAAAACCTGTTTTTAAAGAGAACTTCTAGATTGCATTAATTATGCCACTGGAACACAAGTGTTTCCACTTCAGTTTTTCAAAATCTCTAAAACACCACTGAAAAATTCCTAGAGATCCCCATTTTCAATACCAAAATCCCAGCAGGTTCCTTTATTTTCTGGTTATTTCCAAGTCACTAGTAAAGCCTCTATTAAGACTTTCAACAACAGTTACTCAAGACGACTTATTTTTCAATTGGACCATTTATTATATCAAAATAACTTCTTTTGACGTTTATAATGCTTTTTAGTTATCGGCCAGTTAAGTTCAGTCTTGATTATCAGATTCCAGCATCAGATTCTGGAATCTGGACCATATGGAGACGAGTTGTCAGTCGATGGATCTGCCAAAAACTGACTGAAAACTTAAACTTTAAGAGTAGAATGATGCTTGAGATGTTATTCGAGTAAGAAAAAAAAACATACACTTCAGTTCTTTTTTACGTTATAAGTGACCAATCAAAATACTTAATTGTTTTTTCAGCACATCATGGGAGGATACTGCGGTCAAAATAAATAATATATATATTTTATGTGTGTATTTTAGGTAATCCTGGTTATAAGGTTACATTACTTATCACACCAATGTGAACAATTCAATAGTTGTCTTATATCAAACAAAAATTAACAAAAATCTGTTTTTAATCAGAATCTAGTCGAACAACTTCAACACCTTCACCCTTTTCTTCGATGATAGCTGAAACAATTGCTCTTTTCCAGAGCGAAGCTAGGGTTTTAAGTTTGGAGGGGGGATATGAAGAATGTGCCGACAAAATCGTCCAGGGTGCCAACAAATGCGGACACAAAAGCTAAATTAAGCCGTCAAAGACGCCTAAAGTTCCAGGGTCCAGGGGGAGTCCCCCCTCCGCAGTTTCATTGTGCACCTGCTCTTTTCATGTGCCACACTAGATCCTCCTCTCCACTAACGCAGGTACATGAAGTTTCAGAGATAAAAATTTCAAAATGATTAAGAAGAGGCAAATACACCATAAAATTAGCATTAAAAGATAAAAATAGTAATAAATTTACCTGTTTAATTTCTGGCATTGTGGTGCGCTTGATAAGAGGTGCTGCACTGCTATTTGGAGACAACCCTGCGAATGAAAGTTTCACGTTTACAAGTTTTAGATAAATAAAACACGCAAAACATTTAGCTTGCACAATTATTATTCTGTTTCTCTCTCTTCCAGCTCTATTTGCTATTTTCGTGCTTTAATTCCTGTTTTTCCTCTTTTCAATATAATATGTCTCTTCTTATGAAGAATCTTTTGATATTTGACTAACGAAGATTTCTTCAGAAAAAAAGATAGTGCCATTTTGCACTAAGTAGTTTAATACACTTTATTTTATAGAAGACTAAAATTGCGGTTTTTAAGTGGCTGGCAATCTCTTTGTTTGCAAAGACGATCTTTGAGCTAGAGATATTGAGGCATTGCTTGTTCCGATCTTTACCCTACCTCCTATGAAGTAATACACCTCTGCAAGTGCGACAAGTGGATGAATAACCACGAGAGAATTCTTTCTTGTTATCTAGTTCATCTTCTCTTGATACTGGAGAATAGGTAGCGACATTATTTGTTTTGTTCCTTTTTTGTAAGCGATGATTAAATCCCATCTTAATAGTTACTTTTGTTTATGCATGCTCACTATAAATACAGTCTAATATGAAGGCCATTTTGCCGAAACTCTTTCGAAAATTCCACTTTTATGGCTTATATTCTTGGCAAAGGTTCACTACAAATGCAGCATGGTCTAAAAGCAAGTTTTGCCCAAACTTATTTTTTTGAAAATTAGACGAGAAATAGTGATTTTTTTTAAAAGCAAATATTCTAAAACCTTTGTACTTTATTTTGTCGACAAAATTCACTATCAAACAGAAGAAAAAACAGAAGAGCTCAAAGCCTAATAGACCGTGTTTAATACAAAAAAAAAAAAAAAAAAAAAAAAAATTAACAACAAACATACACCTGTAAAAAATAAAAAAATGTTGTCTATGCGCTATGCTAAGGCAAAACCTCCCAAATTTATAAAACCTCTCTTTCAAACCAACCTGGAAATTTTTCTTCTCTCAACCCTTGAAACTCAATAGCAAAACACCAAAAATAAAATAACTCATCATTACAATCATTATGATCGCATTTTTTTTTTAAGTACACAGCAGTAATTTTATGTTTTGGAATAGTAGTAAACAATGAATTGTCATTAATGATAATTGGTTTCTGAGACACACACAAATGTTTAGCGGTAAAACCAGCGTTAAAAAAGTCGCCCTCCTCCCTTTGGACTGCTTAAGCAAAAACTGTAATAGAGTATCATTACCACCATTATGTGAATTTTTGTTTCAGCGAACCAAATTGCACGTTATGCTTTGAAATAGCGACAAATAATAAGTAGTCATTACTAGTGATAATAGGCCTCTGGAGTGCATCCAAATTTTTCTAGTGTACAATTCTAGCAGTTTCTAGCGTAAAATCGAAATTGACTGGGATATTTTATACTTTTTGGGGAAATTCTGAACACATTATGATAAAAGTTTTTTATGTTTGAATAACAGAGATTTTGAAATAATTAATGAATCACGTAAAAAGACAAAAAAAAAAAAAAAATGTTACTGTACACACAGTCATGCATGACTGCATACAGGGGGAAGTACGAGTGTGAATTCGCAAAGGTCGGTACGAAGGAATCTAAGAAAAAATTTGAAAAATATAAAAAAAAGAAAAAATTTGAAAAAATTTTGAACAAATGCTCTTTATCATTTTTTTTTATCCCTCTCCATAAACAAACCTCCGATTACATAATCAAACTTGGGCTTATGTATAGCTTTCAAGTTGCGTCTCTATTTGTTTTTTCCAGTGTCATCCAAACAATTTATAGCTCTTCGTTAGAGCTATCAACGTCTTATTAAATTAATTAAAAAAAACTTTCCGAAAAAGAAGTTTTTCAAAGAAAAGTAAAGGCCATTTTAAACTTGAGATCAGCACATACAAATACCTGTTAAAATTCAAACTCAAAACGATCAGAAATTACTATTAAAAATAAATGAAACCCAAACCGAACAGAAATTAAATAAACGATCATAGCAAAAAAACATACAAAAAGTAATAATATAAATGAATAACTAAATCTTAAAGCGAGTAATGCTTAGACTGAATATGAAAATCAAGCTTAAAACGAAAAAAAGTATTTTCCTATTGAAGTATAAATGAGACTTAAAACGAACAGAAATTAAATAAACAATCAATGCAAACAGACATACAATAGATATTAATGTAAATGAATAAATAAATCTTAAAACGAGTGAAACTTAAACTGAATATGCAAATCAAGCTTGAAACGAACAAAAATAACTAAAAACACGAGTTTGGGTATCGCCTCCTCTCACTGTAAAAGTGTAAAACCTACTGCGTCGTTGGCGCTTTACTGAAAACGAATTGTATTACAAATATTTTCTTTTGTACTTAATATTGAAAATAAACATTAAAATTACAGTAAAATTTTGAACTGATGAGCTTTCAGCAATTAATATCATTATACATCAAATATTCAGTTTAATTTATTAGTTCTTTCTATAATTGTTCAAGCCTTTAAAATTGTACCCTTCCTTAACTGTAAAAAAGTAAAGACTACTGCGTCATTGGCGCTTCACTGAAAACGAATTATATTCCAAATATTTTCTTTTCCTGTTCTTACAGCATTGAAAATGAAAATAAAATTACAGTGAAATATAATCTTGAACTGATGGATCTTTCAACAATTAATATCATTATATATCAAATATTCAATTAGATGTTGTTTATACTTTCCAAGACTGTTCAAGACGCATATAGTTTTCAGTAAAGCGCCAATGACGCAGTAGGTTTTAGACTTTTACAGTGAGAGAAGGAGGACGATACCGAAATTCTTGTTTGTAGTGATTTTTGTTCGTTTCGAGCTTGATTTGCATATTCAATTTAAGTTTCACTCGTTTTAAGATTTATTTATTAATTCACATTAATATCTATTGTATGTCTGTTTGCATTGATTGTTTATTTAATTTATGTTCGCTTTAAGTTTCATTGATACTTCAATAGCAAAATATTTTATTTCGTTTTAAGCTTGATTTTCATATTCAATCCAAGCATTGCTCGCTTTAAGATCTATTTATTCATTTTTGATTCCAAAAAGTTTCAGGTTTTTCAAAATACCTTATTTCAAAATAAATTTTTTTTTTCAAAATCAACAGTTATCAAAGTATCAAAACTAGTATCAAAGTGACAATATCAAAGTAAAAAATGGGTTTGTGTCCACCTCGGAGTTTTTATTAGCTAATGTTTGAACTATTTTTAACAAAATGGCTATCTCAAAATTTTTATCGGATGGGTTAGGGGAAGAAAAGGCGTGGAAGGGGGGGGGGGGCTAGTAGCCCTCCGATCTCTTTTGACTCTGCGAAAGTGAACTAGAACTTTTAATTTCAAATCAAATCAGCGCTCTCTGAAGTTTATACGATCATCCCTTTTATAAGAACCATATACGGCCCAAGGATATGACTTACAACGCCTGCACCCCGGGCCCTGGGAGGTTGTGTCGCCACTGAAGTTTTTGTTATCTGACCTTTCAACTATTTTTTAAAAAATAGCCGTCTCAAAATTTGTATCGGATGGGTTTACGGAAAAAAGGGCGTGAGTGGGGCTAGCTGCCCTCCGATCTCTTTTGACTCTTAAAAATTGAACTAGAACTATCAATGTCCATTCAAATAAGCACTCCCTGAAGTTTATACGAGCATCCCTTCCATGAGAACCATATATTCCACCAGGGCATAACTTGCAGCGCCTGCCCCCGGGCCCTGGGGGGTTGTGTCGACACCGGAGTTTTTTTTATCTGACCTTTGAACTATTTTTAACAAAACGGCTATATAAAAATTTTTATCGGATGCATTTGGGGGAAAAGAGGCGTGGAAGGATAGTCGCTCTCTGATCTCTTTTGACTCTTAAAAACTGAACTAGAACTTTCGATTTCCAATCAAATGAATCCTCTCTGAGGTTTATACGAGCATCCCTTCCACAACAGCTATATATGCCCACCGGGCATAACTTACAACGCCTACCCCGGGCCCTGAAGGATTGTGTCGACCCCGGAGTTATCGTTATATGATCGTTGAACCATTTTAAAAAATGGCTCTCTCAAAGTTTGTATTTGAGGGGTTTGAAGAAAATAAGGCGTGGAGGGGGGGGGGGAATAGCTGCCCTTCGATCTTTTTTTACTCTTAAAAAGTGAAAGAGATATATCTTATACAATCATTCCTTCCACAAGAACCATATATGCCCCCAGAGCATTACTTACAACGCCTGCCCCCGGGTCCTGGGGAATTGCATCGACACCGGAGTTTTCTTATCCGAACATTGAACTATGTTTAACAGAATGTCTATCTCGAAATTTTCATCATATGGGTTTGGAAAAAGAAGGCACAGGGAAGGGGGGGGGGCAGTTGCCCTCGGATCTGTTTTGACTCTAAAAAGTGAAGTCAAACTTTCAATTTCCAATCAAATGAGCCTTCTCTGAAGTTTATACGAGCATCCCTTTCATAAGAACAATATATGCCCCAGGGCATAACTTACAACGCCTGCCCCCGGGTCCTGGGGGGTTGTGTCGACACCTGGGGTTTTGGTATCTGACTTTTGAACAATTTTTAACAAAATAGCTATCTTAAAATTTTTATCGGATACATTTGGGGAAAAGGAGCGAAAGGGGGGGGCTAGTTTCCCTCCAATCTCTTTTGACTCTAAAAACTGAGCTAAAACTTTCAATTTCCAATCAAATGGGCTCTCTCTCAAGTTTTACGAGCATCCCTTCCATAAGAACCATATATTCCCCCAGGGCATAACTTACAACGCCTACCCTTGGGCCCTGGGGCGGCTGTATCGACCCCGGAGTTTTCATAAATGGTCTTTGAACTATTTTTTACAAAAATGGCTATCTCAAAGATCTTATCGGATGGGTTTGAGGAAAAAAGGTAGCGCTGCCTAAGTAAAGAACGATGTGGGCACAATGTATTATTTTTTTTTCTTCTTTCTCCATACCCGGGCACTTCGTATCGAAGGACTTGTCGTAGAAACTTCGAAAAGGGCTCATTCGATTGGAAATTGGAGGGGCTAGTGCCCTTTTTAATAGTCAAAAGCGATTGGAGGGCAACTAGCCCCCCCCCCCTACGCCAATCATTCCCCAAACAAATCCAATCAAAATTTTGAGATAGCCATTTTGTTCAGCGTAGTTTATTTCCAGATAGAAAATATGTTTTTGAGGAGGATACTCCCCCACAACCCTCGGGGCAAGGGTTTTAAGTTATGCCCTGGGGGCATATAAGGTTTTTATAGAAGGCGTTGTCGTAGAAACTTCAAAAAAAGCTCATTCAATTGGAAATTCAAAGGGCTAGTGCCCTTTTTAAAAGTCGAAAGTGATTGGAGGGCAACTAGTCCCCCCCCCACGCCCATCATTCCCCCAAACACATCCAATCAAAATTTTGAGATAGCCATTTTGTTCAGCGTAAATGATTTCCAGATAGAAAAAATATTTTTGAGGAGGACACTCCCCCACAACCCTCAGGGCAAGGGTTTTAAGTTATGCCCCGAGGGCATATAAGGTTTTTATAGAAGGCGTTGTCGTAGAAACTTCAAAGAAGGCTCATTAGATTCGAAATTCAAAAGGCTAGTGCACTTTTTAATAGTCGAAAGTGATTGGAGGGCAACTAGTCCCCCCCCCCACGCCCATCCATTCCCCCAAACACATCCAATCAAAATTTTGAGATAGCCATTTTGTTCAGCGTAAATGATTTCCAGATAGAAAATATATTTTTGAGGAGGACACTCCCCCACAACCCTCGGGGCAAGGGTTTTAAGTTACGCCCCGAGGGCATATAAGGTTTTTTTTAGAAGGCGTTGTCGTAGAAACTTCAAAAAAGGCTCATTCGATTGGAAATTCAAAGGGATAGTGCCCTTTTTAATAGTCGAAAGTGATTGGAGGGCAACTAACCCCCCTCTCTTGCCCATCTTTTTCCCAAACACATCCAATCAAAATTTTGAGTTGGCCATTTTGTTCAGTGTTGTGGATTTCCGGATAGAAATTATGTTTTTAAGGAGGACACTCCCCTACAGCCCTCAGGGCAAGGGTTGTAAGTTATGCCCTGGGGGCATATAAGGTTTTTATAGAACGCGTCGTCGTAGAGACTTCAAAAAGGGCTCATTCGATTGGAAATTGAAATGGCTAGTGCCCTTTTTAATAGTCGAAAGTGATTGGAAGGCAACTAACACCCCTTCCACGCCCACCATTTTCCCAAACATATCCAATCAAAATTTTTAGATAGCCATTTTGTTCCAAGCAGTTTAAAGTTCGGGAAATTATACCTTTGAGCAGGACACTCCCCCCACAGTCTTCGGGGCAAGGATTATTAGTTTTGCCCTGGGGGCATATAAGGTTTTTATTGAAATCTTTGTCGTAGAAACTTGAAAAAGGCTCATTCGATTGGAAATTCAAAGGGCTAGTGCCCATTTTAATAGTCGAAAGTGATTTGAGGGCAACTAACCCCCCTCTCACGCCCACCTTTTCCCCAAACACATCCAATCAAAATTTTTAGATAGCCATTTTATTCAACGTAATTGAAAGTTTTGGAAATTAGGTCTTTAAGGATGACAACCCATCCCCCCCACAACCCTCAGGGCAAGGGTTGTAAGTTATGCCCTGGGAGCATCTAAGGTTTTTATAGAAAGCGATGTTGTAAAAACATCAAAAAGGGCTAGTGCCCTTTTAATAGTCGAAAGTGATTGAAGGGCAACTAGCCCCCCTCTCACGCCCACCATTTCCCCAAACACATCCAATCAAAATTTTGAGATATCCATTTTGTTCAACGTAGTCACAAGTTCTGGAAATTAGGTCTTTTAGGATGATAACCCCATCAGAACCCTCAGTGCAAGGGTTGTAAGTTATGCCCTGGGGTTATATAAGGTTTATAAAGAAAGTTGTCGTAGAAATTTCAAAAGGGGCTCATTTGATTGGAAATTGAAATTGCCTTTTTTAATAGTCGAAAGTGAGGGGAGAGTAATTAACCCCTCTCTCACGCCCACTATTTCCCCAAACACATTCAATCAAAGTTTAGAGATAGCCATTTTGTTTAACATAGTAGAGCATTCTAGAAATTATGTATTTAATGATGACCAAGGCCCTAGGCCAAATATTGTAAGTTATACCCTGGGGGCATATAAGGTTTTTATAGATAGAGTTGTCGTAAAAACTTCAAAAGGGGCTCATTAAATTGGAAATTGAGAGGGCTAGTGCCCTTTTTAATAGTTGAAAGTTATTGGAGGGTAACTAACCCCCCTCTCACGCCCACCATTCCCCCAAACACATCCAATCAAAATTTTCAGATAGCCATTTTGTTCAACGTAGAAGAAAGTTCTGGAAATTAGGTCTTTGAGGATGACAACCCCCCGCCCTCAGGACGAGGGTTGTAAGTTATCCCATGGGGGCATATAAGGTTTTAATGAAAGTGTTGTCGTAGAAACTTCAGAAGGGCTCACAGGAGTGGAAATTGAAAGGGCTAGTGCCTTTTTTAATAGTTAAAAGTGATTGGAGAAGGACTAACGCCCCTCTCACGCCCACCATTTTCCCAGACACATCCAATCAAAATTTTGAGATAGCCATTTTGTTTAACGTAGTTGAAAGTTCTGGAAATTAGGACTTTATTTGCACTTTACTGAAAAAACATAATTTGCACTTTACTGAAAAAAATACAAATGAATGTGCATTGTCAGTTTAATATACATATACTGATATTTAATAATCAAAATGTTAATATTATTTGATTTATTAAAGTTATAAAAATAAAAACATTTATATTTTTTTCAGTAAAGTGCAAATTATGTTCTGGCCTTGGGAAGGCATAGGGGTTTTGAGCCCAACTTATGTTAATTTCTGCTCGTTTTGAGCTTGACTCGGTTATTTATTGTAATTTCTATTCGTTTTGGGTTTCATTTATTTATCGATGCTGATTTGTGGTAGTTTCACGCTTGGTAGATTATTTGATTTTATTTTGGCTCATTTTTTGTTTAATGGAGTTCTTTACTTTTCTTTGAAAAACTTATTTTGTGGAAAAAGTTTTTTTAATTAATTTTTAATAGAATGGATATCTCAAAAATTTTATCGGATGAATTTTGGAAAAAAGGGCGTGGGGGGGGGCTGGTTACCCTCCAATATCTTTTGACACTTAAAAAGTGAACTAGAACTTTCAATTTTCAATCAAAAGAGCCCTCTCTGAAGCCCCCAGGGCATAACTTATAACCCTTGCCCTGAAGACTGTGGGGGGAGTTTCCTGCTCAAAGACATAATTTGCAGAACTTTCAACTACGTTGAACAAAATTGTTATCTAAAAATTTTGATTGGATGTGTTTGGAGAAATGGTGGGCGTGGAAGGAGTGTTAGTTGCCTTCCAATCACTTTCGGCTATTAAAAAGGGCAGTAGCCATTTAAATTTCCAATGGAATCAGCCCTTTTTGAAGTTTCTACGTCAACGCTTTCTATAAAAACCTTATTTGTCCCCAGGGCATAACTTACAACCCTTGCCCTGAGGGCTGTGGGGAAGTGTCCTCCTTAAAAACATATTTTCTATGTGGAAATCAACTACGTAGAACAAAACGGCTATCTAAAAACTTTGATTGGATGTGTTTGGGGAAATGGTGGGCGCGGAAGGGTGTTAGTTGCCTTCCAATCACTTTTGACCCTTAAAAAGGGCACTAGAACTCTCAATTTCCAATTGAATGAGCCCCCTTTGAATTTTATACGACGACCCCTCCTATATTACGTGTCTCTGGAAAAAAATAAATAAATAATAATAAATAATAAAATATTGGGGCCGTATCGCCTTTACTATAGACAACGCTACAGCGTTGCCTCTGACAAAGGATAGAAATCTTCATTTATTTTTTGCTCCACTATCCAGAAATTAGAATTCCAAGTTCGGAAAATAAACTCTTTACCCTGGGGTTTCTAAAAAAAGTTCGTTTTCTATAAAATATTTGTGTTTTGATCCTTATAATACATATTTAATATTGTACTTTATCATTTGTATAGTAATTTACTTAAACGTTTTGATCCAATTTAAACTCTCAAATCGTTAGGTTATGCGAACACTCAATGTTCAGTGCATTTGGTTCAACAAAAAAAGGTTCCCCTTATACTAGTTCAGTGGCGTCAATTGGGGGGATGGGGTCAGGGTGGTCTACGCCACTCTAGATTTTTACTCCCCCATATATCTTGAACACTACCTTTTTTGGGCGGGGGGGGGGGTTAGTTTAACATAAATTTATAGATTTGGTCGAACTCAAATTCCATTTCGACTTATGAAATTTCATAACTCGGGGAAAAAAGAGTAATTTTAGAAAAGCACAGCTTCAAAATACATGACAATTTGTGTCTCTCTCCGTCTTCTCTTTCTTTTCCCTATTTATTTTTAAAGAATAAATTAGTCAGTGTCCCATAAACATCAATGGTAAATCGACGACCATTTGAGAAATAAATTAGTGGACAATCATAGTCACTGAGTAGAGTACAATCAATAATCTGTTGCATATTTAGAAAATTAAATACCTTTTACGGGAGTAACTTGATCACTCGGCGGATAAGAAATGTTGTAGCCATTTTGTTTTTCAGTAGAAATAATCTGAAAATAAAAACCCAAAAGCTCTATTAGAAAACTTTCGGAATTATACATTTTCATACATTCACTTCAAGCTATGGTTTCGCCGCAACGTCACTAGTAAGAAATTAAATAAAAAAAACAAGTTTTTTAAACTGAAAGTAAGGAGCGACATTAAAACTTAAAACGAACAGAAATTATTCTGTATATGAAAGAGACTGTCCCCTCCTCAACGCCTCGCTCTTTACGCTAAAGTTTTTTATTGTCTTAAAAAATAAAGTTGTGAAACAGAGTCAAACTTTAGCGTAAAGAGCGAGGCGTTGAGGAGGGGACAGTCTCTTTCATATACAGAATAATTTCTGTTCGTTTTAAGTTTTAATGTCGCTCCTTACTTTCAGTTTAAAAAACTTGTTTTTTTATTTAATTTTTGAACGTTTTTGAATAAATGCAGGTTTTGATCTTGGCTCACCGTACATGAATAATTAAAACAAAATTTTCATATTAATTTACTTTTATTTAGTTAAATGGCTTTCTCGAAACTTGTTTAATTTTATTTACGAACGTTTTTATTAGTAATAAATATACGTAACTTACGAATTAACTTACGTAACGAACTTCTATATTCACATATTTTTAATACATTTATTAGGGGGTTCGCCCCCTAGTCAATACCTTGCTCTTTAAGCGAAAGTTCAAATTTTGTTCCATTCTTTAGAAATGACCGCTTAATCACAAAGGCCGTTAATTAGAATAAATAGCTCTTATGAAAGTACTAAAAAATCTTTGGCTTAAAGAGCGAGGCATTGACTACGGGGTGAACCCAATTATATATGTAATATTTTCTGTTCGTTTAAAGTTTCGATGTTGCTGCTGTTGCAGTTGAAATACTTGTTTTTTTATATTAAATTTATGATCTTTTTTTAAATAATGCTGGGAAGTCCGGCGTCCCCTTCATAGCAATGTCCCTTCCCCCATGAAAACTTCCTTCATGGAAAGATCCTCCCAAATAACCCCTGACCACCCACCCCCCCACTACCAGGAAAAATCTCCCCTGAAAACGTCTGTATACTTCCAAATAACCAATACTATATGTTAACATTGGGTAAAGTTCATAACTTTCAGCCCTCCCCCCGGGAAGTTCGGGGGATTAAGTCATCCTAAAAGACATACTTATGATATTTTCGAACATGCTGAACAAAATGGCTATCTCAAAATTTTGATCAGGTGACTTTGGGAAAAAAATGAGCGTGGGAGGGGGGCTAGTTGCCCTCCATTTTTTTGGTCACTTAAAATGGGCACTAGAACTTTCAATTTCCATTCCAATGAGCCCTTCCACGATATTCTAGGACAACTGGTTCAATACGTTCACCCCTGGGAAAAAAAAAAAACAAAAAACAAACAAATAAACACGCACCCGTGATCTTTCTTCTGGCAAAAAATGCAAAATTCCACATTTTTGTAGATGGGAGCTTGAAACCTATACAGTAGGGTTCTCTGATACGCGGAATATGATGGTGTGATTTTCATTAAGGTTCTATAACTTTTAGGGGGTCTTTCCCCCCTTTTTCGAAAATCAGCCAAATTTTCTCAGGCGCCTAACTTTTGATGGGTAGGATTAAACTTGATGAAACTTATATATTTGAAATCAGCATTAAAATGTGATTCTTTTGATGTATCTATTTGTATCAAAATACCGTTTTCTAGAGTTTCGGTTACCATTGAGCCGGGTCGCTCCTTACTTACAGTTCGTTACCACGAACTGTTTGATGAGAGCGGTACGACTAGTTTTTTTTCTTTCAGATGTGGTTACATATTTTACTCCTATCAAAATTCCTTAAAACCCCCTCCCTCCCATAAACACGAAACAATGTCTCTTTCACATCTCTTGCAAAAGATTTCTAAAATAAATTATGCTAAGGCAATACCGGTCCCATTCTCGGGCTCTGACACATGATCACTACTTATAACTATGCGTTTTTTATGGGCAAATTGGTCTGACCCAAGTCAATATGTGTTGTATGAAAGAGGGGCTTGGGCATGTCCAGTGGGGCAAAAACTGTATACCAAACGAATGGTTCTACTAAATTAGCACGCAAAGAGGTGACAGAAAGGCTAGGATGACACCCTGAAAAATAACCTACAATCCTTGGCGATCCAGTGCCTCCTCCAGTGGCGATCAAATCCTTGGCGATCTTGGAGATAGAGGAGGACTGTTCATCAGTTTGGCAACTTCATATACTTGAATCACTTCTCAATAGGAAACAAAGGATAGAAATCTTCACTTATTTTTTGCTCCAGTGTTCAGAAATTAGGATTCCAAGTTTGGAAAATAAACTCTTTGCCCTAGAGTTTCTAAGTGAATAGATAAGCTTTACTTCGAGCTTATTTCCAGAAGATTTGAAAGTTATTGGCTACATTTTCTGATTTTAATAATCGGTGATAATAAGCAAAAATTTCCAAGGCACTCACAGAAGGAGGGGAGGGCAATTCCTCCGTCATCCTTCTCGAATCCTAGGCTTTGAAATAAAAAACTCTGCCCCGAGAGATTTTGCAGGAATACTGATGTGTTTTTATCAAATAGTTTTTGCATAAATTTTGTCAATTTGAAAATTTTATTCATACAAACTAGCCGGAACAAAAAAAAAAAAAAGATTAACAGATCCAGTTTACAAAAGAGTCGAATAAATAAACAAACCAGTCAGCTTTGGTGAAATGTATTCGTCATCACCTTGTGCTCTATTGCAATTGGTCAACACGTTAGTTTTGAGACTTATAAATAGATATATCACATACACGTCACACGGCTAGACAAACATAATAAAAGACATAGATGGAAAAAAGTAATAACGGTATAACAATAATAGCAGACAAAGCTGTGACCTGATCCCATAAGCACCGACAGGGTGGACGAAGGCGGGCACATCCCCCCTCCTGCTCCAAACTACCAGAAATATACGAACCATTTTTTCAAGCTTTTAAGCCCCCCCCCCTTGAACACCATATTTCAAGGTTGCCCCTCTTCTTATAGAAAAAGATACGGATGCTCAAGCACTTTTCTATCCTGAGGGGAACTCCGAAGATGCGATTATAGATATAAGAATATTTTTAAAAATGTTTGAAATAATACATCTATGCAATACATCTAAAAAATATTATTTGTCCTTAACATTATAGGCGGTGAAGCGACTATAGTGATAGCCCCTCTAACAAAATATGACCCAACAAGTGACTGAATTTTTTGTTATCCACAATTTTATAGTTAAGGTAATGAAAAATATTTAAGAATAACTACTGACGACTGAATTCTGGAGCGCAGCTCAGCTCCTTTTTGAAGCTGTTTGTTCAGTTGAGAAAAACATGTTTATAGTTATTAGATAGCGTTTCTCAAGAGGGCTGTTTCATAAAACACTGGAGTTCCAGAGGCTCCTCAAGGCTCTGGAAGAAAGACTGGCCCATGATGAACTCCGATAAAAAAAAAAGATTCACCAGAGATACGGTATATATTAGACCCCGGCGCTGCGCCGGCGGATCGACCGAACGCCACCGACAAGAGGCCCGATCGAACGCCGCCGAAGTGTCGCAACGCCGCCGGCGCTCCGCAGGCGCGCCACCGCCGGTAAAGGCGGCGGCGTTCGGTCGACTTTAAATTAATTTTGCGGCAATTCTTTATTGCGTCAACCGCAAAGTCGGAGCTTTTCCTTCTCGTGTGGTTTAGTATTTCGATTTTCCTAATTAGAAATCAAGCAGGGCTTGCAATATCCCCGAATTTTCGAGTATTTCCCCGAAAATCTATGCGTCACCCCGAAAAAAAATTTGGTTTCCTGAATCCCCGAAAATCACGCAATCACGGCTCCACCCCTAGTGATTTATCACCAGTGACTTTCCCTACCAAATATTACTTTGCATACCATAATTCTTCACTACTCTCTGGTTCGTTAATTTTCGTCTCTTGTTACTTTGCATAAAAACCAGACAGATACAATATGCAATTGCATTGCAAATATTGCAATATTTGTAAATATTGCACACAGTTCTTCATATGTTGAGAAAAAAAAATATCGTCTTTATGAAATGAGTTTAAATCATTTCGAATCCAGTTCCCCACTTGCAATTCCTTACATCATTCGTAGTCAAGAATTTTATTTTCAAGTTGAATAGAATTATAGAACGCAACATTCACTACAGTTTGATTTTGAAGATCGAAGATCGTTTCTACAAGTGAATTAAATAAAAAAAACAAGTTTTTTAAACTGAAAGTAAGGAGCGACATTAAAACTTAAAACGAACAGAAATTATTCCGTATATGAAAGGGGCTGTCCCCTCCTCAACGCCTCGCTCTTTACGCTAAAGTTTGACTCTGTCTCACAACTTTATTTTTTAAAACAATAAAAAACTTTAGCGTAAAGAGCGAGGCGTTGAGGAGGGGACAACCCCTTTCATATACGGAATAATTTCTTTTCGTTTTAAGTTTTAATGTCGCTCCTTACTTTCAGTTTAAAAAACTTGTTTTTTTTATTTAATTTCTGATCGTTTTTTAGTTAATGCAGCTTTTATTTTGGCTCGCCGTCATTGAATAAGTAAACAAAATTTGCATAAAAGTTTTACTTTTCTTTTGCTAAATGGCTGTCTCTAAATTTGGTTCTGACGTAATTTACAAATTAACTTACGTAACGAACTTCTATATTCGTATATTTTTCTTCTGGCAAAAAATACAAAGTTGCAGATTTTTGCAGATATGAGCTTGAAACCTATGTTATAGGGTTTTCTGATACGCTGAATCTGACGGTGTGATTTTCATTAAAATTTTTTCACTTTTAGGGGATGTTTCCCCCCTCTTTAAAAAATCAGGTAAGTTTTCTCAGGCTCGTAGCCTTTGATGAGTAATACTAAACTTAATAAAATTCATATATTTAGAATCAGCATTATAAGCCCATTCTTTTGATACATTTATTGACATCAAAGTTCCGTTTTTAAAAGTTTGGCTTACTATTGAGCCGTATCGCTTGTTTTTTTTTGTTTTTTTTTTTTATTACGTATATGTTATTACGTATATGATGGGGTTCTCCCCTTAGTCAATACCACGCTCTTTACGTTAAAAGTTAAAAAATTTTTTAATTCACACACCCCTGAATCACAAAGGCCGTTTAATTAGAATAGATAACTCTTTTGAAAGCACTAAAAAAAACTATAGCGTAAAGAGCGAGGTATTGACTTGGGGGAGAACCCCCTCATATACGTAATAATTTCTGTTCATTTTAAGTTCTAATGTTGCTTCTTACTTTCAGTTGAAAAAACTTGTTTTTTTAAATTTAATTTCTGATCGTATTTTAAATAATGCTTGGAAATCCGGCGCCCCCTTCATAGAAATGTCCCTTACCCCAAAGAAACATCCCCCACGGAAAGATTCTCCCGAGTAACCCCCTCTTTCAGCCCCCCCCCCTACCAGAAAAAAATTCTTCCTGAAAATGTCTGTATACTTCCCAATAACCAATACAATATGTAAGCAATGGGCAAAGTTCATAACTTGCAGCCCTTCCCCTGGGAACTGTGGGGGATTAAGTCATCGTAAAAGACATATTTATTAGATTTTCGACTATGCTGAACAAAATGGCTATCTCAAAATTTTGATCGGGTGACTTTAGGAAAAAAATGAGCGTGGGAGGGGGCCTAGTTGCCCTCCATTTTTTGGTCACTTAAAAAGGGCACTAGAACTTTTAATTTCCGTTCCAATGAGCCCTCCTACAATATTCTAGGACCACTGGGTCAATACGATCACCCCTGGGAAAAAGAAAAAAACAAAAAAAAAAAAAAACAAATAAACACGCACCCGTGATCTTTCTTCTGGCAAAAAATGCAAAATTCCACATTTTTGTAGATAGGAGCTTGAAACCTCTACAGTAGGGTTCTCTGATACACTGAATATGATGGTGTGATTTTCATTAAGTTTCTATAACTTTTAGGGGGTCTTTCCCCCTTTTCTCGAAAATCAGCCAAATTTTCTCAGGAGCGTAACTTTTGATGGGTATGAAACTTATATATTTGAAATCAGAATTAAAATCTGATTCTTTTGATGTATCTATTGGTATCAAAATTCCGTTTTTTAGAGTTTCGGTTACCATTGAGCCGGGTCGCTCCTTACTTACAGTACATTACTACGAACTGTTTGATTGTAAGTTTGCAGAATTTTTTTTTCTTTTGCTGTTTTTAGATAAGAATTTCTTAATCTTTAATACTCAATTGTTGAACGCCTGATAGATTAATGAAAATACAATCTTCTGTCTGAAAATATTTTACCCCCCCCCCCAAAAAAAAAAACAACCTTCTATTGAGACAAAATTTAGCTATAGACTAAGCTATGTACAAGGTTGGGGAATTAAAGATTGAAACGGAAGTTACCCCAAAAAATATGATTCATAAAAAAAATGTAAATTATTGCCTATAGGGGGGGGGATTGGGGGCTATCATTTTTAAATGATAATACCTCATTTTTTATATTGAAAGCAGGGATGCCAAAAAGATATTTATTTTTTTCATTTAAAGCGGAGATGGAAAAAAATGCTATCAAATTCCCTGCGAAACCATTGAAATATTTTGATAGACCCAGGGCCTCCCATTGGGACTTGTTCATTTTCTTTGGTATTTTGCGATTTCTCATAGGCTACTGGCCTAATTTGGCTTTTGTGTGTGCTCCCTTTTAATTACATTCTTTGGATCTTATTGAATGCCACGGCGAATCTATGACTCGGTTTTCCAATAGTTTGAGGTATATCTGAATAATTTTGCCTTTTTTGTTGTCATCTTCGTACCCCTTTACTCATACCCTCAATTTTTTTTTCAAGGAACACTAAGCTGTTTAACGTTTTTTCGCGTGTTTGTTTGAACCATATAGTGACCTAGTTAATTATTAAATAATTATTTTTTTTATGTAAAGCTGAGACGGTATCCTAGCAAGGTGGTATCCAGAGGGGGGGGGGGTAGGGAGGTATTACATTTAAATGATAACATCTCAAAATTTCTTTAATGAAAGCAGGGATGCAAAAAGGTTAATTTTTTTTTTATTTAAAGCAGAGACGGCATCCTATCAAGATGATGGTATCCATAGGGGGGGGGGCATAGGGAGTTATTATATTCGAGTGATAGTACCTTGATATTTTTTTTTTTTGAAAGCAGGGATGCCAAAAAGTTATTTTTTAATTTAAAGCAGAGACGGTATCCTATCAAGATGGTATCCAGAGGGGGGGGGGCATAGGGAGTTATTATATTTAAGTGATAGTACTTTGATTTTTTTTTATTGAAAGCAGGGATGCCAAAAAGTTTTTTTTTTCAAGCAGAGACGGTATCATTATTATAGCCACATCCCGCAGTTAGAATAGACTTCCAAGTTTGACTCAAGGAATTTTTTTCGACCAGTTGACCCCTAGGTTTTTGTCCCTCCACACTATCTTGAAAAATACCTTTTTTTTTTACACATACTAATATTTAGACTTTCATTAGTATACCAGCTTACCCGTCACGCGTTGCCACGTTTTTAAATGAAAGAAAATTCAATGAGAATACCCCTAAGGCAAATTTCTAAACGTTCACTGTCTTAGTAAAAAGTTTCTGACGTCATAATGTTTTCATTTTAGTTTACTTATAATTGAGAAACATATTCGAATCATACAAGATTACGTTGAATTGCTATGCATGCTCTTCGAAAAGCTGTTCAATTTTCTAATATCGTCTATTATATAAATTCATTTAAGTTCGAACAAGCAAATTGGTTGAGACTAACACATTGATTGGAAATTAACTTCCATTTTCCTTCCAGTACTGAGGTGGGTCATCCACATTTCGTCATTGGGAACTGATGCTTGACTATTTTTTAAGGTGAAATTTTAAGTTATTCTATTCAAAATGATTATAAATGATTGTGGAAAAAATTGGTAGGACAGGTTGATGTGTTTTTGCGTTTTACACATATTTCTGCTTGCAATTGTATGTTCTTCTGCGTATTGTAAATATTGTTTTATGTTTTATGTATGGTATATTTCGACAGTTGGATAATGTTTTGAAATATGAATCAACACATGTAAATTAAAGAAAGAAGAAGCCAAGCAAAAATACTCCGTACAATATCTTTGTCCAACCCCTATGATAATTTAAAAATTAACAAGATTTTCGTGAGTTATACTTGATGTATTTTTTTTTTAATTGTTATTAAAACCCGTTTTTAATACAAGGAAGGATTTTTAGAAATCTAAAAGAGCAAAAAAAAAAACGATCAATACCAAAGTCGCCCATTTCAACTGCTTTAAAGGTGACAAAGCAGATATTGGCAAAGGGCATTATGAAAAAATTAAGCTTCCAAGTTCAAACTTATATTCAAAGTTTTTACCCAGATAACTGACGAATTTTGTGATACGGTATTTGAAGTTTTGTATGCAGTAATGCTCGATGAAAAAAAACACTAATTTTGATAATTATTTGTGTTAAGAATACATAGCTAATAGATATTTCAACTATTATGCAAGGGTAGCCATTTCGTTTCTACCATATTTCTACTTCTCTTGATGAATAACAAAGAAGACCAGTTTCCAGCCAGCGACTTGTGAAGTTTTGAACTCATGAATAGGCTCGAATCTGTTGTAAATTTAAGCTGTGATTTGAGAAAGACTAATGAAAACGTTAATGTTTGCGGTCAACATTGATCGCGACGGCGGCGCACCGCCGACGTCTTACCGTCGGCGCGCCGCCGATGTATTACAGGCGGCGCGAAGCGACGCGCTGTTTTTGTCCCCGCCGCCGCCGGTCTTCCCTCATCGGCGCGGCACCAGGGTCTAGTATATATGTATTTTGAAGGGAATATGAGTAATTTGTTTTAAGAGTTCCGCAAAGTTTGGGAACCTATTAGGTATTCACTGCATTAGATGTTCTAAATTATAAACGGACCTGAAAATCTTGGGGAGGGGATAAGTTCGTCAAAATCACCAAAGCTGGTGAATTATACGAAAAAAGCAAGAAAATTTTCCACAATTATAAAAACGTTGACATCCCAGGTGGAACAGGGGTCTGAACCCCCCTCCGACCAATAGCCTCAATTTACGAAAATTGAGGGAGGGGAAATGCATCTTTTTCAAAATCTAAGGGGAGGCATTTATTCGTTTGAAAAAACCCAAGAAGACATTTTTCAAAGAAAACAAAAAAAAAGGTTTTTCAAAATATGGAGAAGGGAAAAACTGGGGGGAGGGCATATACCTCCTGACCCCCCACCCCCAAAAAAAACGTCACTGTCTCTTCCAGTGTTACGTACGGGTCTGACAAGCGCATGTAATTCTCCATATTGTGGCGGGGAGGGGGATCTGACCTTCAGAAATACCTCTGGATAAAACACTGATAGTGAGCTAATATTAACAGTTACACAAGTACTAGTGACAACAATAAAAGTAAAGGTTCAGGTTTGTCTATTTCCAATAACTAAACAAAAAAATATAAACTAAATAAAAAACTCAGCTAGGCAGAGTAACGAATTTGACATATGTAATGATTATGAAAATAATTGATTCAACTTCCACGTTTTTTTTTTAAATACGAGCATTCTATCAAACAGTTCGTGGTAACGAACTGTAAGTAAGGAGCGACCCGGCTCAATGGTAACCAAAACTCTAAAAAACAGAATTTTGATACCAATAGATACATCAAAAGAATCAGATTTTAATGCTGATTTCAAATATATAAGTTTCATCAAGTTTAGTCTTTACCCATCAAAGTTACGCGCCTGAGAAAATTTGGCTGATTTTCGAAAAAAAGGGGGAAAGACCCCCTAAAAGTTATAGAACCTTAATGAAAATCACACCATCATATTCAGCGTATCAGAGAACCCTACTCTAGAGGTTTCGAGCTCCTATCTACAAAAATGTGGAATTTTGAATTTGTTGCCAGAAGAAAGATCACGGATGCGTGTTTATTTTTTTTTTTTTCCAGGGGTGGTCGTATCGACCCAATGGTCCTAGAATATCGTGGGAGGGCTCACTGGAACGGAAATTAAAAGTTCTAGTGCCCTTTTTAAGTGACCAAAAAATGGAGGGCAACTAGGCCCCCTCCCACGCTAATTTTTTCCCCAAAGTCACCCGATCAGAATTTTGAGATAGCCATTTTGTTCAACATGGTCGAAAATATGATAACTATGTCTTTTAGGATGACTTAATCCCCCGAAGTCCCCAGGGGGAGGGCTGAAAGTTATGAACTTTACCCAATGTTAACATATAGTATTGGTTATTGGGAAGTATACAGACGTTTCAGGGGGAATTTCTGGTAGGTGGGAGGGGTGGTTCGGGGTTATATGGGAGGATATTTCCATGAAGGAAGTTTTCATGGGGGAAGGGACATTGCTATGAAGGGGGCGTCGGATTTCCCATCATTATTAAAGAAAAAGATCAGAAATTAAATAAAAAAAAGTTTTTCAACTGAAAGTAAGGAGCAACATCAAAACTTAAAACGAACAGAAAATATTACGTATATGATTGGGTTCACCCCCTAGTCAATACCTCGCTCTTTAAGCCAAAGATTTTTTAGTACTTTTGTAAGAGCTATTTATTCTAATTAACTGCCTTTGTGATTAAGGGGCCATTTTTAAAGAATTGGAACAAAATTCGAGCTTTAGCTTAAAGAGTAAGGTATTGACTAGGGGGCGAACCCCTAATATACGTATTAAAAATCTATGAATATAGAAGTTCGTTACGTAAGTTAATTAGTAAGTTACGTATATTTATTACTAATAAAAACGTTTGTAAATAAAATTAAACAAGTTTCGAGAAAGCCATTTAATCAAATAAAAGTAAAATGAATATACAAATTTTGTTTTAATTATTCATGTACGGTGAACCAATATCAAAACCTGCATTAATTCAAAAAAGTTCAAAAATTAAATTAAAAAAAACAAGTTTTTTTAACTGAAAGTAAGGAACGACGCTAAAACTTAAAACGAACAGAAATTATTCCGTTTATGAAAGGGGTTGTCCCCTCCTCAACGCCTCACTCTTTACGCTAAAGTTTTTTATTGTTTAAAAAAATAGATTTGTGAGAAAGTCAAACTTTAGCGTAAAGAGCGAGGCGTTGAGGACGGGACAGCCCCTTTCATACACGGAATAATTTCTGTTCGTTTTAAGTTTTAACGTCGTTCCTTACTTTCAGTTAAAAAAAACTTGTTTTTTTTTTACTTAATCATATCTAAGAGGAGGATATGTCATATTGCTGCCTAACTGCCAAAGGTTTTAAGAGAATGCATATCCACGTGTTGTCTATGCACGTGTTTTATCACAACATTCAGTCTTTGATAATGTCAAAAGAAAGGCATCAGCTTTCACTTGAATAAGAAAGGGTCAGCTGGGGAGACATGATCGATGAATCCATCCGCTAATCAAAAATCTCACAATGAAGGTCAGACAAGTTTTCTTTTTTGTAAGGATTGGAAAATACATTTTAAAGAATAGGCTTAAGAAAAAGGACAATAAAGGACCTTTTCGCTGTCAATTTGTGTTCTCTTTCTCGTCATCAGCAAAACAGAGATAAATATAAAATAAGATTTACAATAAAATACATGACCTTACAAAATAATGGTAATTTATTTTGTTGCAAGTTTTATTTATATTTTTTTTACTGTTTTACAATAATTCCTTATTTAACTTATGTTGTTTGTATTATAGAAAAGCAGTGTGGTCTTCATCATTATTTACCATTAAACCTCCATTTAATCTTCCTTGTCTTTTTCTCTTTTTTTATGCATTTAAGATATTCGGCAATTGGAGGAGAAGCAACCAATCAAATAATTATAGTAACTAATTATATAATTTATAACTCTTAGAAATCAAATAACTATAACTAAAAGAATTTCTTTCAATAGTGCAAATAGTTGCAAAATATATAGCAATGGTTGGTAATAACATAAGACAAAATGTAGATTTCATGATATTTAACAATTAATAAGGGTACAAGAGCACCTGTTATTTCATCTCTGAAATAGTAACGGAAGAGGTACTCTGTTAAGCCTTATACTTTTAAGCCTTATACTTCCATAGGGAAATGAAGTCAGGGTTTAATATTAAAATGAATTCATCTAATACTAATCACCGGTATGAGCCACTCGGAAGGCAAATCGAATATTCTATTTTCTAGATCTTAGCGTCAATAAACTTGATTAACCATTACTTTTTCACAGTGATAAGAACATTCTCTAAACAAAATAATAGTACCAAAAAGCTTGATAAGTATAATCTCTATGCTCTAACGCAACGGTATACGCAAAGGTTCGTAGACCGGTCTAATTTGGCTTCAGAATAGCTCAATTACCAGTTCAGGATTAAGACAAAAATGTATAATAGCCAAAAATAAGTTTCGTTACCGTGACATCTGGTTTGGGATCCATGAGAGACTGAGTCTTCTCAAAATTCTCATTGATTATTTTCAAGTTGAATTCATCCAATTTATTCTTCTTTTTAGTAGGGAGTTTTTCCATAGATACGTTATTCGAATCCGTTGGCGTAATGCTTGCTGACGAATCTGGAATTCGAAAGATTTATCGGAGAGAAGCGATGATTACTGTACATCCCTGTAGCCCTCATTACTGATTAATCATTTTTGTTTCTGACGAGAAAATGGAGGGAGGGGGTCAAACTGCTAAGTCGAAGGTAGGAGGAGAAACAGAAAATTTAAGAAGAATATCAATAGTAATTATTATTGAAATTCTTTTGTAAGAAATAAATTTATAACCCAAGAAAAACAGTGGCGGACCCAGGGGGATCACCGCTCTAATCTAGGGGAAGTTCAAACTTATATTCACATGAATCTGTCAACTCAAATACGAAAGCCAATAAATAGTCAGCAAAATTCAATTCCCAGACCTTCCTAAAAGCGCTGAACCCGAACCTGATCAAGTAAGTAACTAAACTGACACATTTGCTTAAATATAGTGTCGAAGTTAAACAAGAAAAAAATAAAAAAAAAATACGAAGATGAAGGCTAAAATTTCATTTAAAAAAGGGACATTTTTGGATCCCATCTGGGATTTAATTTTTACGAAGAATAACATAACTTGTGAAATATATTTATTTCACATTTCATTAACACACATATCTTATTATAAAAGAGAAGTAATGAGTTCATTACATTCCCAAACAGCCTGGTGTGTCTCAGTGTCAGGTCATGCATTTCAAAATAAAATGTAAGCGAAGACTGTATTAATGCTAGTTTCAAGCACAGCCAAAAGTAGAATTTTACTTCCTGTTTCGTGGCTATGAAACTGACCATATCGGAGGAAAACGACTGCTGAAACGCTTTTTTATCTTTTTCCTGAAATGAGTAACCGGTATAACAATAATATCAACTTCCTTTTTTAAGAAAAAACTGCAGCTTATATAGCTAAGACCACCTGCATAAATTTTCCGGGGGGCGGGGGTAATTAGAAATAAAACTATTGACCGGAAAATGTCATATTTATTTAGCATGTTTACATGTTGTATTTATCTTTTCCTAGAGGAAGAGGGGGTAGTTGCAGTCTTATTTTGGAGGATGTGTTACAATCCTCCGCTCTCTTGCTCCTAATAAATGCAGAAAGAATTAAATTCAATATTGCCATATGACGGATTTGACAAGTAATGCTTAGTTGGTGTAGCTTTAAGTTAAGCAAGAATTAATAATACACAAATTATTTTTATACATATGTATACAACTATTAGACACAAATTTTTTATACAAATGCATACAATTATTACACACAAATTCCAATTACCGAAGTACCGTTTTTTTACTGTGGTCCTACCACTTCATGACGTGTGCCCTACTTTTTTACGGGTCTGAGGTAACATATACTAGTTTTTAAGTTATTTTACCGGTGAAACAATTGGGGAGCTTTTGAAGCTAAGCAGTTAGGTATGCCCTAGTCCAGAGTCATATCCAGGTTTTTTTTTCCAGGGGGAAGGGGGGTTATAATTTTTTTTAACGCATCAAAAATGTTTATATTCATTATTGTTACGAGCCGGACAAACATTTCGGGATGGGGTGGGGGGTCAAACAATCCCCCCTCCCCCGTGGATACGGCCTTACCCGTTATAATTCTTATATTTTCCTTTCCTTATAAAATAGTTTATCCATTTATCATTTTTTCTATATTTGAATTACCAAAAGGTTTTAAATAGCCTACTTTAAATAACGCATTAACACTACTTTTCAATGGAATAAAGCACCTTTAATTTTGAAAGAAACCACGTGAATTTGAATTTTCTTTTCAGCATATTGCTTATGAAAATTATTTTAAGAAGAACTTATATTAAAATCTCGAGAACCTTCAAAGCTGTATTTTCCCTATATTCTTTACTTTATTTATGTCCCAAAAACCTACAGCAGGCCAGAATGCTTAGAAAAGCTCATTTGGTTAAACCAAATATTATACCCAACATTTTCAAACGTTGAATAACAAAACTATAAGACCTTTTTTTCATTCTGTATGCTTCACGCAAGGCCGTACCCAGGATTTTTTCTTTGGGGGAGGGGAGGGGGGTTGGTACACAAAAAAACACATAAAATATTTGTTTTTATCCATTTTTGTTACGTTTTTACGAGTCAGACAAATATTTCGAGGGGGGAGGGTTCAAATCCTTCCCCTGGTACGGCCTTGGCTTCACGTGCGTATCATTCATTGGTTTGTGGGAAAAAAGTTTCCCAAAACAAATGGAATTTTGTATATTTCAACGAACTGAAATAATATTTTTTTTCAAATAGAACAAACTATGAACACTTAAATAATTTATAATCGGGCAATCATGTAACAGTATATACTTATTCGAATATGTACTTTTAGCAATGGGAAAATTTTCATCAACAATTATACACACCCACAGAAGACAGGCGATCATGGAAAAAAACCATTAAAAAATACTTTTTCGAGGAATATCCATTTTATATTGTTACCATACGTATACCACACAGTAGAAAGGCCTTATTGAGTCCCATTGCTCACCCCTGCTGCCATCTACAATTTAGTTTAATGCTGACGGGACTCCTAATATGGGCATAGAGTCCCTAGGGGAGATGGATTTCTGAGAAATTGATTGCGTAATCAAAGTGTGTCAATGACCTCTTTTTTCAAGGTCGATTTGTTTGTTGTTTCTAGGTGTAATAACTCCGGGACTAAGGTTGCACATGCGCATTGAATTCTAACGGGAACAATGTTATTGATCTAGGACTCGAGGGGGAAGTGAATTTCCGAGAACTTGATTGCGTAATCGAAGAGGAAGTGGATTTCCGAGAACTTGATTGCATAATCGAAGGGGAAGTGGATTTCCGAGAAATTGATTGCGTAATCGATTGGGAATTTTATTGATCCGATAACGGGAAACAGGATCACGTGTCTCCTTCTCAGCCAATCAGAGGGCTGGTTACATATTAGCGACGGAGGTTTGCAGAGAATATGAGGAAAGGATTTTTACTATAGTTTTATTAGTCTGTGAATAGAATTTAAAGGAGTAAGAACAGTTTGACTTTACTCATTTGGATATATATTTGTGTGTTGATGACGAGTGGAATGTTTACCCTCTTAGAAGTTGATAGTGGAGTTGATGGTAATAATACAAGAGCACCAAACATTGCGGTGGAAATCACAAGAGGATCACGGCTTTGTCTGGAATGGGATGAAGTATATGCAAGATATGTGATATCCTTGAGCAAATTTAAAATGGAGGATCAATTATGTTTCGCTGCAAAAGTTGATATAGCACATGTGAATAGACTTCAATGTGCTTTAAGTGCATTGGTGAAACATATCGAAGACAATAAACTGTATCGCTAATTGTACATGCTTAGTGTTGTTGTTGTTGTAATTATTCAATAAAATTGTTTCGAAATCGAAAATGTTCTCTTTCTTTTCTGGTCAGGTTAGGCTAGGGGCTAACGAATCAGGGTCAGTCTAGAGTCAGCAGTCAGAGTGAAAGGATTGAAAAATGAATAAATTTGAGAAAGAGAGAATTAGATCAGATCTAGTCTTTATGGAAAAACATTTGATTTTGGATGACGATTTTCTCGAGTTATCACTTCAACGCAGGATATTCTCTCGGGGAGCACTTGACAATATAATGAGGACTGATTCTCCCCCATTGGACTATTGTATGAAACTTTTAAAATGTGATTCAAATGCTTATAGTCATTTTATTGATATATTAATTGGAACAAAGCAGAATAATATCGTGGATATACTTTTGAAAACATTGCCAATGGATTCAATGTAGATGGCTCCACCATTCGAAAGAGGTAACGTCACAGAGCTACTCCTTTCCCCACCCCCCTCACTGAGTTTATCGAGCGAGGACGATCAGTTTCGTTTTAGCTGTGAGTGAGTCAAGTGACATTGGAAACCAAAAAATGTTCTATACATGTCCATTGTGCATGTACACTCTTGGCAGTTGGATTCAATGTGAGAATTGTACAATTATTGATGACTATAGTGAAAAGTGTAAATTATGTAATCCTTGTAAATTACATAGAGGATATGCAGTACAAATTAAAGGATGTAATTCATGTCTTGAAGAGATTTGTGACTCTCACCCTAGAGGGCACCTGTGCTCCAATTGTCACTATGATAAATGTGATCAGTGGGAGAATACTTACCCCGCTATGATTGGAAAGAATCCCAAACGTGATTTTAGTTTATTTCTACGAGATTGGTATCGTCGTGGATTTAAATTATTCTGGGAAGAGGAATCTGGTCTACGATTCAACTGTTGGGGTAACAAGACAATTTGGTTTCTACGTCATCGTTGTGACGACACTGCCTACTATGACTATAAACCAAGTGATTTTTATTTGGCAGTTACCGAATGTGATTCACCATCGAAGATGGTGAATCCATTGATTCACCATGATTGATTCACCATTGATTCACCATGATTCACTTGCCTATACATCGAAGAAGAAATCTAAAGTGAAGATTTAAAGACATTGTTGTATATATATGCATTTTATTAATAAACAAATTCACAAACATTTTTTAAGCACTTTACTCTTAGGGCACTGAAATCAATACTGTATAGGTCTGAGAGGATATTTTCCACTAGAAAGTCGTTCAGACGAGGATTGTCACCATAAATGTGGAGAAACTGCTTGTAAGTATAGCCGCGACATCGGAACACAAAATATAGTAGTGCATGGAAGCCACAGCTTTTAGTCGTTAGATCCTGCACCCTCTTCCGATTTTGAATAATAGTTTTCCCACTGCTCTCAATATAGTTGCTGATGTGGGGTGTGTAAAATGTATAGGGTAGACCAAGAGGATCAAAAAAATCAATCGTCTTCATTGTTTGAAAAATGCACAGCCAATGACCCGTCAGCACAGTCGATGGACTGCTATTAACAATAATTAAGCTATTGTTGACACTTTGAATTTTTCCAAAGTCCGAGGGTAGGCAATAGGATTTGTACTGGGACATGTAGGGGTCCATATTAAATACATTGATTATTTGACTGGTGTTCATGGCGCCAAGTCTAGTAGAACACTGCCTTCGGGAGTGATTTCCCAATAGGTTTCATATTGATTTAGTGAGATTAGTGCAATACTCTCAGCCAATGGATCGGCAAATGTACACTCTAAACGCACACCCCCCGTACGTACTATACTCATATCCTGTGTGCCCGACAAATCCAGAACAATGATACCATGTGTTTTAGCAAACATATCTTCGGTTATACCATTTTCAAATAGTTGCGAATCATGATCTAGGGTTTGCATGGTCAGCTCAAACAATGTTCTATAGAATTTATCAAAAGATAGATTGTAGAGTGGGATACCGCTTACTTTGCACACAAGAGAGGAAAGTCCAAACATCTCGAATTTATGTGGGCATTCAGTCCACGATCCTATTGCACTGGCGCTTTTTACAAATACCAAAGCGAGTTTTGACGGAATTTCACCATTGATAAAGGATGAATCGGTGAAGGTGCGTGAGCCCATGGCAATATGACGTTGATTGGTGATTGTATGAGGAACAAGTAGTTTAATATTATTTCCATTGGCTCTCAGTTTTTTCCACTGCCAAAGCAACAGAACTCATGACCTGTTGTTTGCGTACATGAAGTATTGCCGAGGTGAGGGAGAGACTTACATCAGGATTGGCAGCAAGTTATTTTCTCAATATGAAATTGAAGGGTGCAAGCGTCAGTTTTATATCCACTTTAACATTGGGCGGTAAAAAGAACACCTTTTATGTTTTCTATAAAGTATAAAGATTGCATGGTGGTGTTTTGTATTGTGGGGGATGGGGGACTTAGATATACTGGAGGGTGATCAATGAAAATAATTTTATTTTGAAAATAAAAATTAAAACGGAACTTACATGGTAAATTGAGGTTGCCAATGCTTCAAGCTCACAATTATGTCAGTTGTTATATCCATTGTGCCACAATAGTTTCTGATAATTTAATCACAATGCATGTCCGTTATATACGAAATCTCAAGGGCGAATTGTTATGTAATGGGGAAAACCATATGTAACCAGCTCTCTGATTGGCTGAGAAGGGGGATGTGTCCGACTCGCTGATTGGCAGAGAAGGAAACACGTGATCTAACTGTTTCCTATTCCTGGAAACTCTTAACATTCGCTCCTAGCATGCACTTGACCAAAACAACAACAACAAATACTGTTTCCTGTTTCTGGATCATAACATTCGCCTCGAGCATGCACTTGGCCAAAACAACAACAAATACTGTTTCCTATTTCTGGATCATAACATTCGCCTCGAGCATGCACTTGGCCAAAACAACAACAACAAATACAGTTTCCTATTCCTGGAAACTCTTAACATTCGCTCCGAGCATGCACTTGATCAAAACAACAACAAATACTGTTTCCTATTTCTGGATCATAACATTCGCCTCGAGCATGCACTTGGCCAAAACAACAACAACAAATACTGTTTCCTATTCCTGGAAACTCTTAACATTCGCTCCTAGCATGCACTTGACCAAAACAACAACAACAAATACTGTTTCCTGTTTCTGGATCATAACATTCGCCTCGAGCATGCACTTGGCCAAAACAACAACAAATAAATCGACCTTGAAAAAGGGGGCATTGACCGATTAACCACGTGTTCTCCCTATGGACTCTATGCCCATATTAGTAGTCCCGTCAGCATTAAACTAAATTGTAGATGGCAGCAGGGGTGAGGGATCGGACCTTTAGGGTCCTTTCCAAAATACATAGGGTCCTACAGTTCAATCAGCGACCATATTTAAAGACGTTTATCGACACTTTTGTCGATAAACGCTCTAGGGCAAACTCAAAGGTAGAGAAGGAAATGTACAAACTCATCCTAAATTCAGCGTTTGGCAAAATGTGTGAAAGCGTACGTAACAGATCTCGCTGCGACGTTGTGACTGACCCTCTAGAGTGTGCACGAATTATTGCCGACCCCAATTTTACATCGTTCACGAGCATAGAGACTGGCATGGTTCTTCTACACAGAAAAAAGAGAAATGTGGTACTGAACAAGAATATAGCAGGTGGTAGTTCAGTACTAGAAATTTCCAAAAAGCTCATGTTGTCGTTTTTTTTACAATGTGTGCAAGGTGCAATGGCCACGGGAGGGGGAGGTTCAAGTTTACTATGGGGATACAGATTCTCTGCTGTTAAAGGTAAATGGGACCGAAGATTTATTGGGTGATCTAGAAAAGGGGAACACATCAGCTCGCGGATGGATTTCACCAACTGGAATCCATCACTCTACCCCGAGTTGGTGAAACGTCAAGCCCCAACCAACTATTAATGTAAAAATCAGAGACGGGGAGTGATTTGATATCCAGGGGGGTGTTCCCGGGTCCTAAAGTTTATTGCGTTAAAACTCATAGTGGGGATGAAAAGCAGGCGTGTAAAGGGGTGCCTACACATTTTGTAAAGAGCAATTTCAACATGAGCGTGTACAGAGACTGTGTAGAAAGTAGCCTAGTGCCGAGAGCACAAGTGCTTGCAATTCGCTCTCTACAGTATAGAAATTATACTGTGAGAGTGGAAAAAAATGCAATGTCATGTATATCTGACAAAGTCTATGTGCTCGAGAATGGTGTGAGTGTCCTGCCTCATGGCCACTACCGTATTTCAGACCGAGTTGAATGCATAGACTATCGCAATCAACTTGGTCTGGATAAATTAACCTAACCTGACTAACCAACTAACCACCACCACTCAACCCGTTCATAAATTAACTAATCTAACCTCAACTAACCCAACCACTAGCCTGTAGCAGCAGTGACGACAACTATTGTACTGTTTTTTCCACCGCGGCTCCCGGGGGGTGGGTGGGGGTCCTTCCCGTGGCCGGCCCCGGGGGTTGGAGGGTCCCGCCCGCAACTCCCGGGGGGGTCCCGTCCGCAGCCGGCCTTCGGCCCTGCGGCCCCCGGAGGGTGGGGGGACCCAACTTTTAAATTCATAATGTTCAACTGTGCTAGTTCATGTTCCAAGTGTTTTTTTTTTCAAGTGTTGTTTTCAAGTGTTGTTGTATAGAAAAGTGTTCATGTTGCTGGACAAAAAGTGTTGTTGTTGTACAGAAAAGTGTTGATGGACAAAAAGTGTTTTTAAAGACAATAAGTGTTGCTCTTCATGGACAAAAAGTGTTTATTTTTATGTTGTACATAAAGTGTCATTTTTATCACTGTTCATGTCGAACAAATAGAGTTTTCATGTTGCCGAAATAAATGACCATGAAATATTGTTGTCAGGTTCTTGTTGAACATAAAGTGTTATTCTTATGTTGTTGTTCATGTTGAACAAATAGAGTTTTCATGTTGCCGAAATAAATGACCATGAAATATTGTTTTTTTTGTTGTTACTCTTGTTAACGTAGATAGATCTATGGGAAAATTATTGCTACTACTACTTATTCATTGGACACGTATGATTTACAGTTAGTTATAGTCCAACTGTTGTCAGCAGCAGCAGCAGGTTAGGTTAGGTAACCTAACCTGCTAGTTCCATAACCCTAGTTCTACACAATCTGTTTCATCAGAGCAAATGTATGCGAACCCTTGCTTTGAATTGCACTATCTATATTATCTATCGAGTTGTTCGTGATTCTAGCTCGCTCATAACTCTCAATAAACAGATATACCCCGGCGCCCCTAAATTTCTGTTGTCAGCGTACACTCAGGCGACTAATAAACCCTACGGTTACATTTTGCTGGATCTTAATCAGAGCACACCCGAGGATCTACGTGTAGTCACCGACATTTTCAACAATGAAATTACAGTATATCTTCCGGTGAACAGTAGAAAAGGCTATTAGTTGCCATTATGACACTGAAGAAACTACACGAACAACGGCATTTACTTTCCGTTTTAAGCACTTCAAAACCCTTGCTTAGGAAGGCCATACTCAAACATGGTGTTGACAATGATTTCATTAATCTAATATCTGAACTTTGTTTAAATTTAACTGAGGGCAATGTTCAACTGCCAGAAGGTGTTAGACAACAGACAAAGCAACATCGTTCCACTGTACGCGCCTTGGCTTGTAAAAACAAGGGAAAAATTTTAAAAGACAACGGCCTTCAAGCGGGCGGTAGCTTTTTCACACTTTTACTGCCAATAATTGCAGGACTTGTAAACAGTTTTCTCTAGAGAATGGCAAAACCCTATAAATTGACACCATTTGAACTTGTCCTCTCGCCCGTCGAACATTTTGAAGACAATCTAAGCAAGTTCATTAATGATGAGAATATTGCCGATGACAAAAAACTGCTTTTACTTCAAGATGCATTGCGACGTGTGGACAAACATAAACCATATCGTGAGAGACCCACCGCCGCCGCCACTGATCCCTCTAAACAGGAATTATCTCCTCAAGATTCTGCACAATCAAAGGAGAAGGAATTGAATTCAATTGTATCGAAAATTGGAAACCTATTGCCAGTGACCTATCGAGAACAGAGTAAAAGAGTATTATCTTATCTCATGTTGGAAACTGGTGATGAACATCAAGTTCAAGTCGATAGCACAGGGAAACGAATTATAATTCAGGGAAAAAGTTATAATCTAGTTGATTTAATTTGTGATATGGTGACGAATCGTAAAGGACTTTTATCATTTGACAATAATCTATACGCCTTTCTAAGTGTATCAAACTTTCCCAAAAGTCTTATTGGCAATAAGCAAATTCTAAAGAAACTAAGAGAATATAGTCCTCCAACAACACCAACACCATTTAAAAAAGAAGAAGAAGATTCAATATTTGAAAATACCAGCAGCAGCAATGATTTTACAACACCTGTGGCTGCTAGTCAAAAGCGAAGACGAATTGATTCACCCTCCAGTGTGCAAAAGGGGAGTGGACATTACACTACGTGTTTGCGTTCAAAATGGATGAAGTTCTGAAAGGTGTCTTCGTGGCAAACAATATCGACAAACTAAAGCCTTTTTCCCTCTGCATATAATGCAAACGGATCTTTTAACTTTAGACGCAGTTCAACGGCGTCACAATGCACCCTACAAATATATTCTGGTGGCAATCAGTGTCTTTAGTCGCTATGCCTATGCCATTCCATTACGGTCAAAGAGAGGTGTTGAAGTTGCTCAGGCCATTGAAAGTATTCTTGAACAGGATTCGTATAGAAAAATTCAATCGGATCGTGGCAGTGAATTTGTTAATCCCCATGTACAAAAGGTTCTATTGAAATATAATACAACACTTTATCATAGTCACAGCCCGATAAAGGCTGCATTGGCTGAACGATTAATAAGAACGATTCGTCTATTAATTTCAAGATATTGTGCACTGAAAAATACACCGGCTTTTATTCATGATTTAGATAAAATCATGCAGATATACAACCATCGACCTCACCGATCTCTGTCCAACTCAAGCCCGCGGGAAGTTCACTACAGTGAAAATACATTTGATGCTTTTCTAAAGCAATATTCCAATGTTGAAAAAGAAAAAAAAATGTGAAGAAGAAATTCAATGTTGGTGATACTGTTCGAATTAATAGAACCACCAATATTTTTGAAAAGGGGAATTATGTATGGAGCACCGAACTTTTCAAAGTTTCCAAAATCCTGGACACCGAACCCACGACATATCGACTGCGAGACACCAAAGATGATGAGATTCTCGGCGGTTTTTATGAATATGAACTGCAAAAAGTTAGAAACACTAGTGAAATTTATCAAATTGAAAAGATATTAAAGAGTCGTACTCGTAGGGGCAAGAGACAGTTGCTTGTTCGCTGGCTAGGATACAACTCAGATTTTGATTCTTGGGTTAGTGCTGAAGATATTAACAATGCCCAATGATTTCTATGTGACTTTCATGTCCAATGTTTCTGATCCTCTTTACAATGACTTGAATAGAACAAGTGATTTTTGGACGAAACTCTCCCCCACCATCAAATTCGACGACGGAAAGTATGAAGTGGCTCTTGTCGACTGTATTCTCAAAAATACCTATGACATTCTGAGAAAAGATCGTAAATATGATATAAAAATTAGACCCTATGATTGGCCGCCAAAACCTTCAGGTGATCAAGAACAAATTCAAAAAATCAATTGGATGGATTATCCATATATTGAATTACCCTACGAGGAACTCACCTGTATGAATGATTTATGTCGTTCTATTAATAAAAGAATTTCCGCTCGTAAAAAGGGAGCTTTTCATTTCAACTATTCAAAGGAGGAGGGCAAGATCTACATTAGTTCACCTATTGCCAACGAAAAGGTTATTCTCAATGATAATCTAAAGGATGTTCTTGGCTTTAAGCTCAATATAATCAATGGTAAAAGTGCCGGAAACACTAACTTCATTTTTGCTGACTATCCGCCTGCATTCTCCACAGACACTTGTATATTTCTCTACGCATCATTTGTGGAAACATCTCGGGTTGGTAATTCAAATGTTCCCCTCCTACGAGTTCTTGAACGAAAAACCAATCAAGAACATATTCACCACTACAATATAAAGCATCTTCAGTATATTCCCGTAAACCCTTCCTATTTGGAACTCTGTCAGTTAACACTAAGAACTGAATTGGGTGATCCCATAGCAATTTCAAAGGGTTTGGCTGTGATTACATGCCATTTTCGTCCCATCGTTCAACAACAACAAGATGTCTAATAGAAAAGTGGTATTCATTTGTCCTGATATTGACTGCTATGTTAATACTCTTGGCCCAAGGCAACAGGGCAATGGAATGGACTATTACAAAGGTCGCTCGTCAATGTCTGGCTACGGTCTTGGCAGTTGGTTTGCTAAGCTCTTTCGCTCTGCAATACCTCTGGCTAGAAAATATCTTGTACCGGCTGCGACAGATTTTGCATCCTCTACACTATACGATTGGGTTCTGGCAAGGATTTTAAAAAAAGTGCTTCGGACAATCTCAGGTCCAGTGCGCGAACCCTTGGTGAGAGATTAAAACAAAATGGAAAAGGTTTAAAAAGGTCGAGAAACACTGCATCACTCATCAGTCTCCACTCAGGTCAGAAACGAAAGACATCACCCCTCTTGTCAAAGAAAAGAAGGAAAAAGTCGACACGTAGTGTAAACAGAAGAAGAAGCCCCAGGAAGAAAATTGTTAGATCAAAACTAGATTTCTTCTCTTAAGATGTCCTACCTACCGCATAAGGATTCTCAACCTTCAATCACCTCACCATTGAATCTATTCAATGCAGAAAATGTTGATGTGAGTGTCAAGCATGGATACTATGAATAATTTTATCCTCAACAACCCCTCTCCGATAATATCCACTTTCAAATTTATTCCAATGAAGACTACTTTATGGACATGTCTTCAACATTTATAGATTTACAAATGAAAGTCCGGAAATCCGATAATACAATGCCAATTCGGGCCGATGGTATATCCTATGAAAATTGTATATTACATAATTTATTTCGTCAAATTAGTGTCTACATCAATGGCACGCTGGTGAGCACAAGCAACAATCTCTCAAATTATACTAGCTATATGCAATTCATGCTGATGACACCCAAGTCATACAAGGAATTGAGAGGCACCTCCAATGGATATGAATATATTACTAATACTGATAGTACAGATGCACTTAAAAATGCTACAACTAGTGAATTAAATCTAGTTGGAAAAATATATCATGAAATATTTAATATACCCCAATGGCTACCGCCCAATGTTAAAGTGGATATAAAACTGACGCTTGCACCCTCCAATTTCATATTGAGAAAAGAACTTGCTGCCAATCCTGATGTAAGTCTCTCCCTCACCTCGGCAATACTTCATGTACGCAAACAACAGGTCATGAGTTCTGTTGCTTTGGCAGTGGAAAAACTGAGAGCCAATGGAAATAATATTAAACTACTTGTTCCTCATACAATCACCAATCAACGTCATATTGCCATGGGCTCACGCACCTTCACCGATTCATCCTTTATCAATGGTGAAATTCCGTCAAAACTCGCTTTGGCATTTGTAAAAAGCGCCAGTGCAATAGGATCTTGGACTGAATGCCCACATAAATTCGAGATGTTTGGACTTTCATCTCTTGTGTGCAAAGTAAACGGTATCCCACTCTACAATCTATCTTTTGATAAATCCTATAGAACATTGTATGAGTTGACCATGCAAACCCTAGATCATGATTCGCAACTATTTGAAAATGGTATAATCGAAGATATGTTTGCTAAAACACATGGTATCATTGTTCTGGATTTGTCTGGCACACAGGATATGAGTATAGTACGTACGGGGAGTGTGCGTTTAGAGTGTACATTTGCCGATCCATTGGCTGAGAGTATTGCACTAATCTCACTAAATCAATATGAAACCTATTGGGAAATCACTCCCGAAGGCAGTGTTCTACTAGACTTGGCGCCATGACACCAGTCAAATAATCAATGTATTTAATATGGACCCCTACATGTCCCAGTACAAATCCTATTGTCTACCCTCGGACTTTCTTGGAAAAATTCAAAGTGTCAACAATAGCTTAATTATTGTTAATAGCAGTCCATCGACTGTGCTGACGGGTCATTGGCTGTGCATCTTTCGAACAATGAAGACGATTGAATTTTTTGATCCTCTTGGTCTACCCTATACATTTTACACACCCCACATCAGCAACTATATTGAGAGCAGTGGGAAAACTATTATTCAAAATCGGAAGAGGGTGCAGGATCTAACAACTAAAAGCTGTGGCTTCCATGCACTACTATATTTTGTGTTCCGATGTCGCGGATATACTTACAAGCAGTTTCTCCACATTTATGGTGACAATCCTCGTCTGAACGAATTTCTAGTGGAAAATATCCTCTCAGACCTACACAGTATTGGTTTCAGTGCCCTAAGAGTAAAGTGCTTAAAAAATGTTTGTGAATTTGTTTATTAATAAAATGCATATATATACAACAATGTCTTTAAATCTTCACTTTAGATTTCTTCTTCGATGTATAGGCAACTGTCGTGAACCACTAATGCTGGTAAATCATTTGGATTCACTGTATATTGATCTTGATTGACTGCAAAGTCAGGGTCACATTTTCTACAATACAATGTAACTTAACTCTTGTCATATCTCTTTGTATAGTCAATGATACTATTTTCGTTCATATTATGAAATTCACGAGTTTCAATCTGTCTATTTGAAGCAATATCACATACAGTGTTTTCAAATGGTGAATCACATTCGGTAACTGCCAAATAAAAATCACTTGGTTTATAGTCATAGTAGGCAGTGTCGTCACAACGATGAAGTAGAAACCAAACTGTCTTGTTACCCCAACAGTTGAATCGTAGACCAGATTCCTCTTCCCAGAATAATTTAAATCCACGACGATACCAATCTCGTAGAAATAAACTAAAATCACGTTTGGGATTCTTTCCAATCATAGCGGGGTAAGTATTCTCCCACTGATCACATTTATCATAGTGACAATTGGAGCACAGGTGCCCTCTAGGGTGAGAGTCACAAATCTCCTCAAGACATGAATTACATCCTTTAATTTGTACTGCATATCCTCTATGTAATTTACAAGGATTACATAATTTACACTTTTCACTATAGTCATCAATAATTGTACAATTCTCACATTGAATCCAACTGCCAAGAGTGTACATGCACAATGGACATGTATAGAACATTTTTTGGTTTCCAATGTCACTTGACTCACTCACAGCTAAAACGAAACTGATCGTCCTCGCTCGATAAACTCAGTGAGGGGGATGGGGAGAGGAGTAGCTCTGTGACGTTACCTCTTTCGAATGGTGGAGCCATCTACATTGAATCCATTGGCAATGTTTTCAAAAGTATATACACGATATTATTCTGCTTTGTTCCAATTAATATATCAATAAAATGACTATAAGCATTTGAATCACATTTTAAAAGTTTCATACAATAGTCCAATGGGGGAGAATCAGTCCTCATTATATTGTCAAGTGTTCCCCGAGAGAATATCCTGCGTTGTAGTGATAACTCGAGAAAATCGTCATCCAAAATCAAATGTTTTTCCATAAACACTAGATTTGATCTAATTCTCTCTTTCTCAAATTTATTCATTTTTCAATCCTTTCACTCTGACTGCTGACTCTAGACTGACCCTGATTCGTTAGCCCCTAGCCTAACCTGACCAGAAAAGAAAGGGAACATTTTCGATTTCGAAACAATTTTATTGAAGAATTACAACAACAACAATACTAAGCATGTACAATTAGCGATACAGTTTATTGTCTTCGATATGTTTCACCAATGCACTTAAAGCACATTGAAGTCTATTCACATGTGCTATATCAACTTTTGCAGCGAAACATAATTGATCCTCCATTTTAAATTTGCTCAAGGATATCACATATCTTGCATATACTTCATCCCATTCCAGACAAAGCCGTGATCCTCTCGTGATTTCCACCGCAATGTTTGGTGCTCTTGTATTATTACCATCAACTCCACTATCAACTTCTAAGAGGGTAAACATTCCACTCGTCATCAACACACAAATATATATCCAAATGAGTAAAGTCAAACTGTTCTTACTCCTTTAAATTCTATTCACAGACTAATAAAACTATAGTAAAAATCCTTTCCTCATATTCTCTGCAAACCTCCGTCGCTAATATGTAACCAGCCCTCTGATTGGCTGAGAAGGAGACACGTGATCCTGTTTCCCGTTATCGGATCAATAAAATTCCCAATCGATTACGCAATCAATTTCTCGGAAATCCACTTCCCCTTCGAGTATGCAATCAAGTTCTCGGAAATCCACTTCCTCTTCGATTACGCAATCAAGTTCTCGGAAATTCACTTCCCCCTCGAGTCCTAGATCAAAAACATTGTTCCCGTTAGAATTCAATGCGCGTGTGCAACCTTCGTCCCGGAGTTATCACACCTAGAAACAACAAACAAATCGACCTTGAAAAAAGAGGTCATTGACACACTATGATTACGCAATCAATTTCTCAGAAATCCATCTCCCCTAGGGACTCTATGCCCATATTAGGAGTCCCGTCAGCATTAAACTTAATTGTAGATGGCAGCAGGGGTGAGCAATGGGACTCAATAAGGCCTTTCTACTCCACACACCTATTTAGAATAAGAACTACTGCTTAAGAAAAAAACTATTCGAAAAAAAACTATTCAAAAACATTATACAGGAATATAACTTTCCGATTGTGTTTGGAAATTGTTTGAGGTTTTTCTTGTCAAAAGATAAGGTTTTTCGGTGTGGAGCTCTTTTTTGGAAGTGGGAACACACACTAGGACAGAATTACGCCGAAGTCTCTCAAACTAAACAATAAAGAAAGCTGAACTAGAAGCACAATCTTGATCCTTGCAAGTTCATTCTTAGCAGTTGACTTGCCGTTTCAGAAGGCCTCTAGACAGACCGGGAATATGATTTAAATCATCATTCCGCAATAAATATATGTCAGCTTTATATATATATATATATATATATAATATATATATATATATATATATATATATTATATATATATATATATATATATATGTATATATATATATATATATATATAATAATATATATATATATAATATATATATATATATATATATAAAACTGACAAATATTGAGTATTTTCTGTTCATACTGCGAGATAGCAAATGTATTTATGTTTCAGCAAAAACTAAGTGTTCAAGGAGTGCGACAATTTTCCACCGCCCATTTTCCACTTGATACAATTTTCAATCTAACAAATAACACAAAATAGATTTTCCTCACGTGGCTGCGGGAGCACTGATGCGTCAACAGATCCGTATTTTAAGGTACTTGCCTAAGTCTTTACAGTACGCTATGCCCGTCTACATATACGGTATGCTACGTATATTATAAATCTTTTGTCCATTTATATCCTTTAATTAATTCATAAATAATAATTAAAAAACATCAAGGATTACTAAATATCCCAATTTGAATGGTTAGTCATCAATAAGAATCAAATATTAGATAAATAGAGTAGCAAGGCAAGTAAATAAGGATAAATAAAGGTATAAAGTAAGGAAAACGGAAATTAGTTTGTTGCTACACAGCAGAAAGTGTTAAAGAAAGCAGCGTGCAATAGCAACTTAAGAAGGCGTGAAACATGCAATTCTAGCAACCAATTTACCTCCTCCTTCTCCGAAAGTAAATACGACTTCGCCATTAGTCTGTCTCGTTGCGCGACCTGAAAACTCGAAGAAGTTAAACAAATCTAAAACTAAAATCCAGCATGACAAGGAAGGCAAATACCAATGCTGAAGACATACTCTTATCTTCAATTTTATTGGCGAGATCCCATTTCAAAGTTTATTTTTGTACTTAAATTTAGAATAAAATCGTAGATTGTCCTCCCTCCCCCTGCCTATAGCTATAGACATCCAGGTACATTTGTGCATTTTCATTTTTTACAAATTTGTCGATAACTGTCAGTGGGTGCAAGATAAAATAACTTTCTTGAGAAGCGTTTTCCTTTTTATATGACACGAGTTACCAAAATGTAGGATAAACAACTAAACATAAAGCCTAAACTGTCACAGCGGTGGCAATTTAAGCTGGTAATAGCGATTTTTCTCCAAGTTTTTAGAACTGTCAAAATTACTTTGCGTCTCTGTTTGAATCAAAATTATGTTTCGTAGTATAAAGTTAATTTCTTATAGTGTATTTCTACTACATGAACAAAAAAATAATATTCAGAGTACGCTGAAGCTTTTTTTAGAGGGGCTTTAGAGCCACCTTACCCACTCCCCCTAGTTATACAAATTGGACAAGTATCGACTATAAACTTTTTTTGGAGGGGGGGGGAAGATAAGAACAAAATGATAAAACTATGACGTGTTGAGTCCCTTAAGTCACAATTTATGCGTCAGAGGTTTCCACGTTAGAATTTCATGTAAAGTTATTTTAAGCATAGAAAAAAGGTCTTGTCTAAACTTTGCACTCAGACAGTATCAAATATTTTCTGTTAAATTCAGTTTTTTTCGGAAGATAAAGGCTTCCGGATGTGAAACAATAAAATGTTCTTTTTGAGTTATCAAACCAATCTTGGATAAATGGAACTTCTACACAAGCTATTAGACAGAATTACAAATGTAGTTAACTTATAATGGATCATTAGTGATGGATGGACAAATACAGGCATCTACAACGCAAGAATTCTTAATGTTCAAGTAGAATTAAAATCAGACTAATTCTTTAAGGCGATCCTTAAGTTCAAAAGGCAAGAAAAAAAATACAAAAAATAAACAGAAAACACCTACGTCTTACCGGGACTGGACTTGTCGTTTAAATAAACGAAAATGTAAAGAGTAATAGCATGCAGTACGAGCAAACAGAATGGTAACTGATAAATCCCCCCCCTCAAACCTAGGAAAATGAAAGAAAATAGTGTGAAATGCAAGATAATCTGGTACTGGTACGTTATACGGACACTTTTATATATTAATGAGAGACGAAACCCGCCAGACTGGTGATTTTCAAGAGACCGCTATTGAGAAATGGAATGCAAAGAGTAGTTTTCATTGCGTTTACGATATTTAAACTGTTGTTTTTTTAGGTTTAGGGGAGGGGAAAGGTACCTAGGTTAGGTTACGTATTTAATATATGGTATGCTTTACCCCCCCCCCCTCTAATGTGCAAATATATAGCCAAAATTTGTTTTTACACTATTACATATTCATCCTATTTTATTTTATTTCATTAGCATTAACAAAACTTGACTTTTTAGAAGTGTCCGTATAATGCACCAGTACCGATAATCTGGGCTTTTCCACCTAAAAACGTATAAGCTTTAAATGGAGAAGTTCCTCTCTGCTTGCATAAGCATATACAATATATAACAGTCAATACATTTCGTTAAAATTTACATTGACAAATTTAACGAAAAAGTTGAATTTTTTGAGCAAGTATAGGATTATGGCAACAATTTCGGGTTAAGTAGGACAAGATAGGCAACTGTGAATTTTAGACGCTAAATGTGTTTTTTTTTTTTTTTACCTCATTTGAACTATTTTCGTTGTATGCTTATTTTCCATCACCACAGGTAGCGGTTATCTTATGACGAAAATTAAAATTGAAATAAAAACTTCTATTTTGAGTGAAAATTTTTGAATTTTGGCAGCAGATCATTTTGTTGCAATTTATGATGGCTTCTTGATTTGACCTTTTGATTTGAGGCATCTCCAAAATATCCTTCCTAATCGATGAAGTCATCCACCAGATCGATTTACTCGTGACCGAGCATCACGTCTTCATCCTCTTTTGTTCCTAGTTTCTAGTTCCTAGAAACTAGTTTCTGTTCCTAGTTCCTAGGTTCTAGTTTTTGTTCCTAGTTGTTCCAAGCGACTTTGTCTTTTTGACGTTAATCTATTCCTGCATCGTGAACTCTCAAAACTTCCAAAAAGTCAGTCATTTCGCTACAAATTTTATTTAGGACACACAAATCGTCTGCAAAATCTAAGCCTAAGCCAGTTGTACCTTCTCGTCGGTTGACCTTTTCTATCAGTTGAATAAATGTCTGCTCATAACCTATTAAACTGAAGAAGAAGGGGTTCTTTAGTACAGATATTTCCCAGCTACTAATCTAAAAGTGAATTTAATCTAAAAAGTACCATCATGCTAAGTAATTGCTTACTATTGAAATTAAGCCGATGTTTTTGTAATTACTACTAGTACTACTACAAACAGCTCACTGCAGCACCCAAACTGCCAAAGACCAACACAGCTGCGTAGGCCTTTCCTCCATCCCTATCTGTCAACTTCCAATTTCCCTTAAATCTTTCCTTACGATATCCTCCCACCCCTTTCGGGGACGACCTGCTTTTTGTTTGGCCCTAAACTGTTGGCCGACTAGGGCAATCTTTGGCAATCTGCCATCCTTCATCCGCAGAATTACTTCACTCTTTCTATTTCCTTTCCTTATACGAGGCATGTTTTATAAGTAAGTACCGTTTTGGAATTAAAAAAAGACGTGCAAAGATACCGCAATATTCTATTTTTACATGAAAGCCTGTACCTTAATCTACTTTTCTACATAATTTCCGTGAATATTGAGGCACTTGTCATAACGTGGCACCGTCCGATTAGCCACATGTGGACGGGCATTGTCATGCAGCAAAACGATACCCTTACTCAACTTACCACGTCTTTTGTTCTTGATTGCACGACGCAGATTGTTCAATGTCTCACAATAAGACGCTGCATTGATTGTCTCATTACGAGGCAGAAACTGCACAAGCAATACTCCTTTTTTGTCCCAAAAAACTGTGCACATGATTTTCCGGGCAGAAATTGTTTGCTTAAACTTCACTTTTTTGGGTGATGATGAATGTCGCAATTCCATGGATTGTTGTTTTGATTCTGGTGTGACGTAGGCCACCCATGTTTCGTCACCAGTAACAATTTGGTCTAAAAAATCTTCACCTTCATTGTGGTACCGCTCAAGGAAAGTCAATGCACTGCCTAAACGTTGGGTTTTGTGCAAATCTGTCAACATTTTTGGAACCCAACGTGAACACAATTTCTGGTAATTCAAGTTCTCAGTCACAATGCGACACAAAACACTACGAGAATATCGAGGAAACCAGTCGCACATTGATGAAACTGTAAAGCGTCTGTTTTCTCTCACCTTTTCTTCCACTTTCTGCACCAAATCTTCATTAAAGACCGAAGGACGCCCACTCCGTTCTTCATCATGCACATTTGTGCGGCCATCTTTAAATGCTCTCACCCATTTCCTTACTATTCCATCACTCATAATTTTTTGTCCGTAAACTTCACAGATCTCACGATGAATATCGATCGATTTTACGCCTTTAGCACTAAGAAATCGTATAACAGCCCGTACTCCACAATCGGCGGGACTCACGATTGTCGGAGGCATCTTAAACACTCAGTAAACAACGTATACAACGAGAATCAGACTGTAATGGCGTCAGTGCGTAGACCAGAGATGTAGGTAACCATCGCGCATACGCAGAACGCCGACCGTAGCGCTGCGGCCGCGGAATCGCAGAACGGTAATTACTTAAAAAAGATGCCTCGTAAAAAGGTTTGATTAACATTTTCCTAAGATCCCAAAGTACATCCCCTTTTTCAAAAATCATTTTAATAATATTCAGTATCTTACCTCTAATTTCGTAACCACTGTTAAGATTGATCTAAAGCATTCCTAGAAAACTTGGGCTCTAAGTCTAATTTTGGGGTTTTTAGACCAAGACCGAATACCTTATATTTTCTTCTTGGATATGTTCGTTTTTTATGATTTTTTTTTCATAAACCTTGTTCTTTTTGTTGTTGCTTTTACTACCCCTATCTCTGGGTACATACGTAGGAATCTATTTTAGGGACAAGGGGAACTAGCTGAAAAAAAATAAGTAACTCAAGAGATTTTATGGGTAGGGCTGGTCGGTGTGAAGTATTACCGTGCTATTCCATACTATTATTACATTCAATTTATTTGAACCATAAAGAGAGAGAGGACCTGTTCATTCTTGAGTTTTGTTCGTCACACGAAGGACAGGGTCATATAATATCCTTTCTTTCAGATCCTGATGGCTCCCTAAGCATTGAAACGTCGCTTTATAGGAGAAGAGGGAACGCTTCCTAAGGGAAAAAGAATGCAACTCATGGGAAAGAGACTGTGTCCTTGCGAGGAATGGAGGAATATAAACAGAAAAAAAGAGGAAAATATGCACATTCCCTAGTTTTGCCAACTGAAACGGAAGCACATTTGGAGGATATTTTTTCTTTTTTTGGGTGGGGGGGGGGCAATTTTTGGGAGAAGGAGAGGGATTATATAAGGAAAAATTAGTCAATATGGAAAAGCACGACAATCATAAGGTTTTGGAGCAAACCCAGGATAAATTCATCACTGCTGCAAACCGGAAAGATTGATACGATGCTTTGCTCCGTATTTTATATCCAGATTAGGGACATTTATGAAAAAAAAGTCTTTTTTAAAAGACTTTTTATAACAATTTTTGTAATTTCAATGATGAATATTTTCATAAGATACTCTCAAAAATAAGAGGCTTACCTAATATAGCACGCCTTTGCTTTGGGACAACATAGAACTGAACAACTAAAGCTGAAAGAACGGCAAGTCCACAACTTATCGCAATTGCTCCCCACCAAGGAATCACGTGAAAATACAAAACTGAAAAAAAAAAAACAGATTTTAAACAAGAATCTTTAAACATATCTTAGCACAAAAACAGAAGCGAGTTTTTGATTCGTCATAGTTTTAGGCAGTGACGCTAATTGGGGCGGGGCACTTGCACCTCGCCCTATATTTCAAAAATACCTTTATTTCATTGGAAAACGCATCATTTTTGGTATTGACATTGAAAAAAAAAAAAAAACGAAAAAAAATCCCCCTCTTATATTTTGAAAAATACGTTCTCCTCCCAAGATTTTCAAGAATTGGCACCACCGATTTTACGTTATTTGGAATTTGATTTTATCCCAAGCATTTTGAAATTCTTATTTTAAATACTTGTTCGGCACGGATATCGACAATAAATACCTGTCCAAAATCGATCAACAAGTAAGTAAACCACATTTTCGACATTCTTTTGATTCGGAAGCACATTCAGAGTAACTAAAAAGATACGTAAACACCAAGAAATCCTGTGCACTTTTTCCACCAGATAACTGTTATAGTAAGTTAACTGCATGTTTTTGGTATGTAATTTTTCTATCACTTAATTTTCTATTAAATAAGTCCCAGGGTTTAATGTTACAACGTAAGGAGACAATACTGCTATTATTCGGTAGCTGAGATGCAGCTTTATCCATCAACAGAGTTAACATTTTAGGAATTCACTTTGATTTTTTTTTTTTTGGGGGGGGGGGTTGAAAAAATACGTTGAAGATTGGTTAAAAATCGTAGAAAAGGGAAAATGGGGGTGAGTTTAAAGCATCCTCTAAGAACATATCTAAGCAATATTGCATCCTGATTAAGCGAATGAATAAATCTGAAGCTATTGATTCCATTAACATTAGCACCATGGCCTATCGGTGCGACTTTTGGAAGCAGACTTGTCACAAAATTGCAAATTTCACAGGTAACATGAATCTTAATACCAAAAATAGTAATCTATGTCCTGTATGTATGTATGTTCTTTTTTCCTGATGTTTCTTTATGGATTTACTCAATTTGGCACTTAAATGGATTATATATCTGCCATATTCAATTTTTCTTATTGGCCTTATCATGTTTCAGATGCTGACAAAAATCCAGATGTTATTGTGGTTATAATGTGGGCTCACAGTGTATGTTCCCTCTTCGCTGAAGTAAGTATGCTGGGACTGTTTTAAAAAAAAATCCATTTTAGTTTTGGTTGGTCGTATGTTGTTGTAAGTCTTTCTTCTTTTATATATTTATGTTTTGCTGAGGATCGCCCTTGGACATAGGGCCGAAATATTCATTCAAAAAATTTCCACTGTCTTACGAAAAGAATTCCCTATTGTTCTTCTTGTTTTTTGATGTTTGTATTCAATAGCTGAGACAGTTTTGTCCATCTATCGAATTATATTCTCGAAATTCCCCTTGAAATTTTTATAGATTGAAAGAAAGTAAAACCAAATAAGGAAAATGTGAAAATTTTTGTATTTTTTGTACAGGCAAGTTTAGACATCATTCTGGGTCGTTTAATGGATAGATCTAAAACTAATGAATCCAATGATATAAGCCCTTTTAATGCAAGTTACAACTATACGGTTGTGAATAATCACGTGTTTCACAGGGAACATTAACTTTAAGAATAAACTACTCCAATCCAAAGTAAACCCGAAATTTCGACATCAGGGCCGTATGCAGGATTTTTGTTCGGGCGAGGGGGTACAAAAAAGCTTTAAAAACGCATCAACAAAGTTTCAAACGCTTTTTGGTTACGTTTTACGAGTCGGATAGACTTTTCGGCGGGGGGGGGGGGGTCAAATCCAACAACTCCTGGATACGATCTAGGTAGACATCAAGATGTGATTGAAGAGTGTCAAGCATTTGATATCAAACTACTTTGCATTAAACTACTTTACATCAAAACTAATCAACAACCATGCAATTATACATCTAACCTCAATGCTTAACCGTTAGTACAGGAAAATGAGCTCCAAAAAGAGGTTGACCCGAAACAAATTGCAACAGAAATGATTTTTACACCATCTTGTAGAGAGAAAAAAACTGAACAACATATCCATTTTCGCATGTTCTGAGTCGACGCAAAATAACCGTTTTTTGGCTTTTAATGCTATTTTTTCCGTTATTCGAATAAAAATCGCAATTTTCGTGGACATCGGTTTTTCTTGAACTGAAGTATGATTCTAACCCAAAATAACATGGAGAGACCAAAAACGAAGTCGGATCTAGCGGAAGAAGCACCATACAAAAAGTAACTGTATTTTTTCGACTTTTTTCGCCTAAAAAATACAGTTTTCGTTGTCGCCCGATTTTCTTGAATGAAAGTGTGGTTTTGACGTAGAATCACGAGCTGAGACCGAAAATAGAATCAAATAGGTTGTTCACTGAACCAGAAAAAAAAATCGTAATCATGTATGAATGATCTACATTTTTTTTAGGAAATAATTAGGGAAAGTGAATTACAAACCGAACTGGTTTTCAGTGGTCAGTATCGTAAATCACACTTAAAACACTCTTCGTATACTATTTAGGGTCAACCCATAGTGCCTAATCTTCACAGTCTTTTAAATAGAATCAATCTTATAAAAATACAAAATAGAGAATCAGGTTCCGACTAGTTTCACAAACTTCTTCATTTGGAATGGATTAACGACTAGGGTTCTAGGTTCTCTTCATCATTGTTGCTGTCGATTTTTGAGGAGTTGGAACACATTGTTCCCTTGCAGGTTCTGCATGCTGAAGTACAAACTAAGCCGTTTTTAAAGCAGCTACACCTCGCTGAACTGCACTATACACGACAGGAGCACTTCACGATCTTTAGGAGCATACGCGGGGCTGATGGGAGGTCAGTTGTTAATGGGTACAAGAAGTCATCTTTATTCTTCAATCCCCATTCCTCGGCTTTCAGTTCCAGATCAGGCTCCCCAGTCCATACTGAACTTGATAAAAAAAACTCTATAGCTATGAAACTTGGCTGCATCAGAAGTTGGTGGCAGATGTTCTGGGTGAACAAAAGAGTTTGCCGTTGTCACTTTCTTTTCAAAAACTTCTCTGCGGAGTTTTTTTCAAGTTCCCTCCTTTCGACAGGGTGATTCCCCACCATAAGTGCTTGCTGTGTGCCATTCCAACCCGGTCTTGGAGTTTTCAGGTACCAGAAGGAATGCCAGAGGATTTCAAGGGTAGAGTTAACAACTGGTTGGAAATCTCTCAGACCTTCATATCTGATTCGTGAGAGTATGGAATCGTCTGATTTATGGTGCACAATGCGTATCTTTTGAGCATTTCTTATGTCATCGGCAGTGGGATTAATCCTAGGAATGCGTATTCTAGCAGAAGTTGACGCTGGTGTCACAGAAGCAATGATACCCATACCGTTGAAAGTATTGTTGCCATCGAGAGTGCAGATATCATGATCAACGTTGTCGGCAACGTGGTGAATAAACCCGCCAGGGAGAATTTCATCCAGATCTTCAACTGTGCTGGTAGCTGAACATCTTTCGAATCGCCGAACTTCATGGTACGATGAACAGAATCGCATTGCGTTCAGAGTATCGATAAGAAATCGCGACGCAAAGTGATGATGCATCTGTACCCCCAGACCTATTTGCAGAGGTGCAATTACAGCTTGTGGTCTAGCTACTTGTATGATCGCATGACCAATACTAGCAATCTTGAGGTCTACGGTCTTCCCAACAAATATTTCCCGAAGAAAAAGTCTGAGGCTGTCAGGTACAAAGTTCACAGCTTCTGAAGTGGTTGACAGTTTTTCTAAGACGTCGTAGTCGTCTTTGTTTGTCTGTAGGCCTTTTACGTCGTTTTTCAACAGTTTCGCTGCAGCGCAAAGCAACTGTGCTTTTTCCTTCTCGGGATCTGCAGATCTTGCTTCCACATGATACTGATTTAAGATTGATGACGCAGTATCCGTGAAAGTCCCTACATTCGACTTTCCATCGACAATCGAGATGAGAATTCTAGTACCGAAGTGCTCGAGAATCTTTTTCTTCATATAAACATTGCTGTAAGGTTCAACATCCACTTCAAGAGCGTCACGCATCTTTTGAACTACATCACTGACTTTTGTCTGTTCTTCGTCATTCCTTTCAAGAAACTGCATCGCTTTTATGAAAGCATCCATTTTCCACCTCGTCCTCTGGTCTGCCTGACCTTCTTCTCTTTTTCTCAGGCTCACAGTTCATGTTCTCGTATTTGAATGGAATCCCTCGGCTTGTTCGAAAGTTATTGCTGCAAAGCTGATGGTACACGGCATCAGCGGTATGAAGGTCTGGGACGGTGCATATCCTTCGGAAAACACTAACTGCCCAGTCATCATTTCTCAGTTCGCATGTTTCTTTAATTGTTTTGTCAAAGTCTATGGTCCGAACGCAGAAAACATCAGAGCTTTTCCGGTGTGAAGCTGAGAGGTCAACAGGGCAGCCACAAAATAAGCAACACTCGTTAAACCTGAACTATGAAGTACTCGACCGCAACTCGCACTTGCCAGTGGAAATTTTAGCTAGCCACTCATCCTTTCGCCTTTGAGTGTCATTGTCAATGTTACGCCTGTGTGTATAATTTTTTCTGCTTAACTCATGGGCCTTCTGTCCGGCAGTGACCACAACGGTATCCCTTCGCATCTGACTAGATTGGTTAATTCCGGCAGCTCCCTTCTGTGTAATAATCGTGTAATATGAGTCGTCTTCGACATTTCTTTTGCAGATTCTGCAGTGCTCCAACTGAGTAGACATCTCGCTATGAAAAAAAAAGTTCAATAAGTACTGTACCCAGGGCTGCCACAGGTTCAAGTGGTAAAAAATAGGGACTTAGGGACCTCTTTCCAGTCGAAAAAGGGACCTCTCTAGGGACCATTCCGGACGCAAAATGGACCCCAAAACTCAGTTTTCAGAAAGCTTTTGAAAGAAAAAGCAGTGACACAACAGCAAATGACACTTGACAAAGGAAAAAAAATGGAAATGATCATTTGCAGACATCTCTCCATGACCAGAGGCCAAGTGATATTTAAGAAACAGACCACCTGAGAATCATCATGTCATGGGAGGAGCTTTTATCTTCTTTTTTTCTGAACGCTTTACTTTCGAATACAAAAAATCAGATACAAAAATATGATGACAGAGAAAGGGTACGGTAACTAGAACACACAACCTATTTGTTTCCATTTTTTCTCACTACCTTCTGCTGGAACAGAGATGCAGTTTTCAGTTGTCTTTCTACCACTCGTTTCATCTTTTCGGACCAGAATCGGATCCTCATTTGAAGCTCTTTCTTACTTTCTGAGTTAGTGGTTTCGTCAAACTCGACAACATAATAACTGTTGCCGACTTCATCAAGGGTCATCTTCCAAAATGGGGTCCAAGAGCTTCGGTTAAAAAATTAGCGAACTTAGTTCGCCCGAAGGAGAAGTTTTTGACCACTGTATCTCTGAACATTTTCCAAATACATCTGCTATTCCGTCTGCGGATTTCCCAGAACAGTCAGACTCAATCAAATATTTTACTCAATCAATAATAATTGAGCCAAGGAGTGAACAAAAAAAGAAAAATATAGGGAAGGGGGAAGATTTTCCCAACAGGAAGGATACGGAGCTTTAAACCAAAGCAAGAAAAGGGACTTTAGGGAACTTTATCAATTTAAGGGACCAATAGGGACCTTCACTTGATTTTAGGCACTTTTAGGGACTTTAGGGATTTTGTGGCAGCCCTGTGTACCTAATCCGTCAATCGTTTGGCCCCTCACAGCTCTGAAGAACACCACAGGCTCATAATACAAGTTAACCTGTCGTGATGATGAGGTCACCTGTTGGTACAAGGTGTATTTCAGGGGACGATTGTCTTCTCAATAGATGTCGCTGTAAAACAAAAACAAAAAACTTAAACTGACATGAAACATCAAAGAATTTGACGCAAAGCAGTAAAGTACAATAATTTATCCTTTTAACTTTTAAAGTATTCAGTTCCGAACCACCATTATAAAAACCGACTTCTTACCTGCGCTAATCATTCATCAGAACACTAGCAGATTCACCGGAAAGTATTACTCGACTGTTAGATGGCGGAATTTCGAATAAAATTTTTTCTCGGGGTAGATGGCGAATTTAAATAAAGGTTATGACTGTCACTGACCGGAACTAGTTTTCTACTCGACTTCCTGGCATTACTTGAGGTCTTCGTCTAATTGATTTCTCAGTCAAATCTTGGAAATAAACTTTGAAATCTTTAAAACACTGAGTGATGAATGTGACGATTATCATTTTAATTGCATTACGTAGCCTTCGAAGTGTCTTATACTAGTGCATAGTTCAGGTATTTTTACGAACAACCGATCATTTGTTGAATAACAAGTGCCGATTGATTGTCTTTACAAAAATTACCGCAGCGCATATTGATGATAGTGAAACTTTTTTGTTTTGCACCAGACACCCAATTTGACTTCATTTTCTGTCTCAGCTTGTCATTCTGCATCAGAATCGTACTTCATTTCAAGAAAAACGGTCGGATACTAAAATTATATTTTTTTTCGGAAAACATTAAAAAAAATCACATCAAAAGCCAAAAAATGATTATTTTGCGTCGACTCAGAATATGCGAAAATGGATATGTTGTTCAGTTTTTTTTTCTCTACAAAAGGGTGTAATAAACATTTCTGTTGCAATTTGTTTCGGGTCAAACCTCCATTTGCCTGTACTACGTAGGAGAAATTGGAAAGGTTCTGAGAATCTTTATAAACCGGAGAAAACTACGTCAATGCATAATTAGATAAGGCTAATAGCATTTATAAATATTTCGGTGCATTCAATGTTGCAGGAGTTGTTATAAAATTGTACTTTCATAGTTATTTATGAAGATTATTTTATTAAATGGCAACATTAACAACATTTTTATTAAACAACATCAATATTTTAATATCTGTAACATGTTTTTTTGCTTGAGTTTCTAAATAAAAAAAAGAGAATTAATAATTTTTTAAACTAGAGGCACATTAGGATGATCCAGTTTAAGCACACATATTTTAATCGTATTTTTCAAATTTCCTAGGATTTTCACGTAACTAGGTTTAAACTAAGTGTTTCGGTGAAACCCCCCCCCCTCGGAGTATTTTTCATCATGCACATCCAATCAAATGTACATATCAGAATTGTGCCAGTTCATTAGGACAGGCAAACTGACAAGGGGGGGGGGTTACACATATAACTGGGTTTAAACTAAGTGTTTTGGTGAAGACCACCCCCCTTCGGAGTATATTTTATCATGCACGCCCAATCAGATTTACATGTCAGAATTATGCCTGTACATTGGAAAAGGCAAGCTGGCAACGGGGGGGGGGGCTTCGAGCCCTTTTCCTCCTTTATGGTGGTTCCGATGATTTCTTATGTTTTTATATGGTTCTATTAATTTTACTATTTTCTGAATTTTGCCTCGTTCCCCTGAAATTTTGGGTCCCCAAAAATTTCATGCGTGGGCCTACATACTTGCAATGGGAAAAAAATTGACATTTTTTTCTTGGTTTGAGAACTGAAACATATATGATTGTAACACAAATTTCCAAGCTAATATTCATTTCTCTGATTTTTCCTGAGTCCATAATCTCACCCGCATCCAAAGTTATGCTTAGCCCCGTTTTCATAAAACTTGGGTATTTGGATGTTTCAAAAATTGAAATCCAAATCCAAAGGAAAGCTTTCTAGAATAATTTTGCGCGCGAAAATCAAAACTGTAGTTTAGAATTCATTGTTTTTATACTAAAATATTTTGGAAGTTTTTTGGTTTGTCTGAAATACCAAAAATGGGTGGTGTGGGGGGGGAGGAATGACCCCCCCCCCAGTAAAATAAATGTAACTCCACCATCATTGATTTAGCACACAGAACAGCATTAGAAAACTCTCCTGAACAACAGTCTTTTTTTTCCTCTTTCTAATCCTAATCGAGAATTAGCGGAAATTTTCGAACAGTAGCCTTTGTTACACTGAGGAAGAAGATTAAATTTTTTAGGGTTGTAAGTTGTAACAAACGATTCCAGTATAACATTTAATGCTAAATTTAAGAATGTAACCATAATACCTCTATATCACCTACACTTTGCGACAATTTTATGATTTTTCACCCAAAACACTAGAATTCACAAATCTTATTACGTTTTGGAATTTTCAATTATAACTTAATTATAAGACTGCTTTAAGTGATTGAAGATTTTAAATCCAAATCTTCCACAGTTTGGAGAATAACTTGATGCAAAAACTTGGGACATGCATGTACGTCGGGGAGTGGACTTCAAAAGCATGCTTCCGGAAAATGTCTGATTTTACTACAGATTCTCACATGTAATCCACCCAGTTTTTACGTTACTTCAAAAGTTCTGACCCTCCACAACCTGAAAAAATTCTGTCTGTAGGCGACAGAAAAAAAAAAAAAATGAGATTGCATTTCCAAATTGATAAGCATAAAAATCTGCTCTGAAAGCACAATGACACTTTCTTGACCCGGAAACTGAGATTTCCCAGCGTTATTACAGAGCAAGTAATTAGTCATAAAGACCGGGTATAATGAAAAACAACCAGGTGATAATTTTATCCATTTTTTTCGTTAAATCTATTAGTCACTATCAATTGGGTAGACATTACCTCTTATCAACAAAGCAGAATACTAAGTTGGAAACAATTTTACATTTGTTGTATGTGACATGAATAAGATGTTCACTGTTTTAAAGTTCTGCTGCGGTACCATATCCGACAAAAACAGTACGACTAAAGGTGATTGTATTTCATGACTCAAGAAAACTTTTAGTTTCCTTTAGTCAAAATCATTAGCATCTCGCTGAAACAGTTTGCTTTTCAAATCACTTCTAAAATCAGCTTATTTAGAACCTTGTCCACCCTCAGTGGCGGTTCTGGTCTCTCTTGCACCCGAGAAAAAATTTTGATTATCCCCCCCCCCATCTCCCAAAAAATTGTTAGGCCAAATTAAAAAAAAAATTCTAATTTATAAACATTATTTTCAATTTATTAACATTTTATTTTTAATCATTGTTTAATGTATTATTTAATCACTATTAATTATATTATTTTTTTATTTCTAATTAATTTTTATTTTCATAACTAATTAATAATTTACTAATTATTTGTATTTATTAACTGCGTCGTCTACTTTATTTCAATAAAATCAAAATTTCAAAATTACGAAATGATTATAACTGTTAGTGTTTATTTGAAATTTTGTGCCCCTTAAATTTCTGCACCTGGAGTATGTACCCCCTCTGTCCCTCTCCTCAAACCACCTCAGTCCACTCTAATCTTTTCTTTTCATTAATTTGGAGAAAGCAACTTCATCAAACAGTTTCGTGGTAACGAACTATAAGTAAGGAGCGACCAGGCTCAATAGTAACTAAAACTCTAAAAAAAACGGAATTTGACACCAGTAAATGTATCAAAAGAATTGGATTTTTATTCTTATTTCAAATATTAAGTTTCATCAAGTTTAGTCTTATCCATCAATAGTTACGAGTTTTTTATTATTTAAAAAAATAAAGTTGTGAGACAGTCAATCTTTAGCGTAAAGACGAGGCGTTGAGGAGGGGACAGTCCCTTTCATAAACGGAATAATTTCTATTCGTTTTAAGTTTTAATGTCGCTCCTTACTTTCAGTTAAAAAAAAACTTTTTTATTATTTAATTTATCGAGAAGATCTTCTTTTGAATGATAGGCATTTTGTGTCTTATGACGACAAGTTTGTCATGGTTGCAGCGGAGCTGCAACCTAGTAAAAAGCAAACCACAGCCCATAGTAACCAACAACAAAAGTACGAAGAACAATAGGGAAATCTTTTTGCAAGACAGTGGAGATAATTTGAATGAATATTTCGGCCCTATGTCCAAGGGCCGTCCTCAGCAAGACAAAAATATATGAAAGAAAAAAGACTCACAACAACATACAACCAATAAAACCGAAAAATTAAATTTTTTTTAAAGCAGTCCTAGCATCCTTACTTCAGCGAAGTTCAACCAGGACTGATAAAAAGTAAGGTAAAACAAGACGATTCAATGAGAAGAAAGAAAAATAATTTAAAAACACGTTCTTATTGCTAATCCAGCTTTTTTGGCAGCTAACCTCAAAGGTCTTTTTGTGACCAGTTCTGTGTTAATTCTATCGGTTTTTTAGAATATTTTGTAAGATCATTTTTAATTAAATTTGTGTATAGAGCATTTAGTGTATATTCCCCCAAGTCCCTATTTAAGGAAATATTATTATTAATCTTAAGTCTGATTTCAATTGATTCTCGGACTACCTGCTTTATGCCTAGGTCATTGCTAATAAGGGCGGATTCATCAAAAAGTATATTGTGGCTAGGTTTTTCAAAAATATGGCTGCCTAATGCAGAATGAGATGAAACAACGGAAATACTAGAATTTAGAGCTTTGACTATATCATCTTTATGCTGTTGTATGCGTTTTTCTAAATTCTGGTGTGTTCTACCTACATAATATTTGCCACAATCGCATGGTATTTGATAGACCCCTCTTTGGCGAGTAACTGGGGTTTTATCTTTACCAGAATTTAGAAAATTTATGATTCTAAAATTATTTGTGAATTCTACATACAGATTATTTTTTGTGCAAACTTTTTTAAGATTTTTAGTGATTTTTGGGATGTAGGGGAGGTAAATTATGTTTAAGGGCTTGTCAGACATTCATTCAAATTATCTCCACTGTCTTGCAAAAAGATTTCCCTATTGTTCTTCGTACTTTTGTTGTTTGTTATGGAAAGGCAGTGTGGTCTTCGTCACTATTTTCGTCTCGCTTATGGGGAGCAATTGACCAATGATATCTTTTATTTTATTAATTTAGGGAAAAAACACGCTAATATCATTAACCAGCAAAAATTCTTGGAATCTTGCAAAATCGAAAATCTTATTCCCAAGTCTTTAAGATTCATATTACACTTAAATACCCAGAAAGAAGAGCAATTTGCTCGCACACTACAATTAAAAACATTAACACACATCATTAAAGACAAAAAACAAAAAAGATATACTATTTCCTCTGAAAGAAAATCCTTAGAAAATTTTTTATTTGAAAATTTGTCCTCTGTTGATTTTAGCCAGGTTGCTAGATTGAAAAGAAATTTGTTTAGTCATGATTTCCGCTTATCAAGGGAACGACTTATTAAGAAATTGGAAAACCTAAGATATGAATTTTCGAGGAATAGCCCTACTTACACTCCAAGATTCACTCCTGGACCGGCTGTTGTTAATCTATCCTCTAGAACGCTTGAACCAAAGGAAATTCAAATTCTCGAAAAAGGTCCAAGATTCTCTTTTCTTCCAAGACATATCCCTGTAGCAGATTTAATTTCCTCTCTAGAATCCTCTGTGCACAAATTTTATACATCTATATCCAACCCGGATGAAGTTAGGGCTAGTCTTATAGATACCCTTTACAACAATCAAAAAAGATTAATTCTCCCGCCAATAAAAAACCAGATAATTTGTATGACCTAAAAATACTATCTAAACTCCGTAAAGATTCATCCATTATTATAACTAAAGCAGATAAAAGCAATTCTCTGGTTGTCATGGATAGGACAGATTATGATACAAAAATTTATTCTCATCTAAATGACGAGACAACATATAGGACTACAACCCACGATCATACTGATCAATTTGCAAACAAAATTATAAATGAACTAAAAAGTTTAAAACAAAATGGTAAAATTACTCCACAGCTATACAATAAATTTTTCCCCCCGCGGTAGCTTTTGCCCAAAGTTTTATGGTCTACCAAAATTACACAAGCAAGGCATTCCTTTAAGGCCCATAGTAGCTTGTAGGAAAGCCCCCACATCCAATATTGGGAAATGGTTATGTACAGCCTTTAAACCTTTGCTTTACTCTCAAAAATCATATATATGTAATTCGGTAGATTTGGTTGAAAAACTCAAAAGCGTAAATATCTCAGAAAATACAATTATAAGTAGCTTTGACATTGTTTCAATGTATACAAATATTAATGTCACAGTATCTGAACAGTTATTAGAAAATAAAATCAAAGAAAATTATCACTTAATAGAAGCTTCAGCAGCAGGAATAGATTGTGATGTCTTAATGACCTTAGTTAAACTCTGTAACAAGTACTCAATGTATTTCCAATTCCGTAATTCTTTTTACCAGCAAATTAATGGCTTAGCGATGGGCGCGCCCCTCTCCGGGTTACTGGCGAATATTTATGTGGAACATATTGAAAATTGGGCATTAGATTCATATTTTTTTAAAACATGTCTTTTGGGGACGTTACATGGATGATGTAATTTCACTCTGGAACTATGGGGAAAATGAGCTTAAGGGTTTTTTAGATCACCTTAATACATACGATAGAAATTTACAGTTTACTTTAGAAATCGAAATCGCAAATAAAATCCCATTCCTAGATGTGTTAGTTATTCGTAGCTTCGATAAACTCAATTTTACTATTTATTGAAAACCAACACAAAATAATAGATATTTGCATTTTAAATCAAACCACCCCCCACAAGTTAAAAGAGCAGTTGTAATATCCCTCGTCCATCGGGCCCTAAACATTTGTTCTGATTCCCCCATAACAGCAGAATTAAATTTTATCAAGGACATACTTTTTGGAAATGGGTATCCTATTTTATTTATTAATAATGTAATTAATTGTAGACTGAAGAGACATTCCCGTAAAATTAATGACAGTTTACTATGTGATATTTCTGACAAGCCCTTAAACATAATTTACCTCCCCTACATCCCAAAAATCACTACAAATCTTAAAAAAGTTTGCACAAAAAATAATCTGTATGTAGTATTCACAAATTATCATAAATTTTAGAATCATAAATTTTCTAAATTCTGGTAAAGATAAAACCCCAGTTACTCGCCAAAGAGGGGTCTATTAAATACCATGCGATTGTGGCAAATATTATGTAGGTAGAACACACCAGAATTTAGAAAAGTGCATACAACAGCATAAAGATGATATAGTCCAAAGCTCTAAATTCTAGTATTTCCGTTGTTTCATCTGATTCTGCATTAGGCAGCCATATTTTTGAAAATCCTAGCCACAATATACTTTTTGATGAATCCGCCCTTATTAGCAATGACCTAGGCATAAAGCAGGTAGTCCGAGAATCAATTGAAATCAGACTTAAGATTAATAATAATATTTCCTTAAATAGGGACTTGGGGGAATATACACTAAATGCTCTATACACAAATTAATTAAAAATGATCTTACAAAATATTCTAAAAAACCGATAGACATTAACACAGAACTGGTCACAAAAAGACCTTTGAGGTTAGCTGCCAAAAAAGCTGGATTAGCAATAAGAACGTGTTTTTAAATTATTTTTCTTTCTTCTCATTGAATCGCCTTGTTTTACCTTACTTTTTATCAGTCCTGGTTGAACTTCGCTGAAGTAAGGATGCTAGGACTGCTTTAAAAAAATTTTAATTTTTGGTTTTATTGGTTGCATGTTGTTGTGAGTCTTTTTTCTTTCATATATTTTTGTCTTGCTGAGGACGGCCCTTGGACATAGGGCCGAAATATTCATTCAAATTATCTCCACTGTCTTGCAAAAAGATTTCCCTATTGTTCTTCGTACTTTTGTTGTTTGTTATGGAAAGGCAGTGTGGTCCCCGTCACTATTTTCCATAGTAACCAAAAATAAAAAACGCGTTTAGAAAAAAACTATGTAGTGAAAAAAAAATTCCACCTAACACTGATTCAGGAATGGTAACTATCATTTCGATTCGTCTTAAAAGTAAAAGTTTATTGCGAAAATAGAATTTTATGGTGATTTCGAAAAAAAAAGTTTGAAATCCCCTGAAAATGGTGTCTGATCAAAAGGAAACATCTACCATTGGAATCAGCACGGTCAAAAACCTAATAATGGGAAATACAGCCCCCTCCTTTAATAACAAGGAAAACGACTTTTTGGCATGAATTTTTAAGTAGCTCATTATAAAAAATATTGATCATATTTATGTCCTTCCTATAAATTCAACCATCAGAAAGTTCAAAATGGCACTAAAAAAGGCACTTTTGGTGCCACGTCTCAAGTGGAAAAGCTGGAGCTAGTGGACTACCAGTATACAGTGATGTTTCATGGATCATTTGAAAGCTATTGCTCGTATCTACCTGATGTTTATCAATTCTACCATCCGTAAGTGTGATATAGCACTAAAAACGGTACTTTTGATGTGACTTCTTAAGTAGAAAAGCTTGGAAGTACAAAAAGAAATTATCACTGTAATAATTATGGCCCAAAACCCGTAACTGGAGGTTTGCAAGAACACCTCTCGCATGTTCCTCCTCCAAGCCCTCTTAAGATACGCAATTAAGGTAAAAGCACTAATATATCAAATTAGATCATTAGAGGTGTGGTTCTGTTGGTACAGTGTTCGACTTCGAAATAGTGTCTTGCGTTCGATTCCTGCTTGGGTATATTTTTTTAAATTATGATTTTCTCCCTGCTATACGATCATTTTCAGATTATTTCACTGTTTTTATAAATGTGATGCACTCATTTTTTAAAGCATGTCCCAGGAAGGTATTTGGTCAAGTATTTTGATTCAAAAGGGAATAGAGGTCATCCAGTTCATGGTTTGCAACGACATTCTGAGTAGACTCTAAATCCACACCCCAACGGATGACATACTTTTGGCAAAATTCTGTGGGGAGGGGGGGGGGTCAAAGTTTGAGCCAATTTTCCCAAATCAAAAGAAAATGACAGAGAAAACTGAAAAACTGGCCGTATAGTAATCAAAAAAAGGTAAAGATGTACTAAAGAAAATTGACCTGTTTAAGTGGATGCTTGAATTATGCAAGCTTATCTTAGTTTTGACAGCATTTTTGGAGAAATTTAAATTTCAGGTGGAGGGGGGGACAAATTGGGGTCTGGAGGAAAATTGAGGTTGGGAGGGGAAGTTGCCCCCTCTACCCCATACCAAATTGCGCCCCTGACCCCAACTCCTTGCCACTAAGTGGTCGGTGAAGTGTGGGCATGTGGTTCTGGGACCACTCAAAGTTGTATATAAAAAGAAGGATTACTTATTGTTATACTTACTTATTCAAATTATTTACTTGGCAATTCCACCGTAATATTCTCTCCTTACGTAAGATTGTGGATCCAAAGAGGAAGAAAGACTAATGGAAACAGTTCTGTAGGAGAATTCAGGTAATTCTTCCCAAAATTTTTGAAATGAAAACAAACTTAGTTTGTAATGCCATTTATCATACCTACACAAGAAATGATCTTTTTTTGAAATTTCCATTCATTTCTGAGTAATGAGTGACTTTTTATTTAAGGACAGGTCAAATAAACCCCTAAGCCTAAAGGTAAATCTCTGTTTCGGAAAATTTTCCGCAAGTATGTCGATATACAAACCTGCCCGCTCAGTTAACCTTTTGTGTCGAAGCCACTCGCCTTGACCTACTTTCTTAAGTGTGTCTAAATTTAATTTTTTTAAACAAAGAATTAAAGACCTATTTCTTCTTTTTTAATTTTTTTTTTACAAAAAGAAACGACACTGTGTTTTGATTTTTTTTTTCCGCTCTAAATTTATTTTTTCCTTCAGTTCTTGTACCGCTTCTTAGTTCTTGTACTGCTTCTTAGTTCAGCTCCTTAATAAGGGTTGAGGTGTCTTATCTCCCCTAGATTGCTGGTGATTAGAAGTTATATAAAAAAGATAAGTTCTCAACTGAAACTAACGACCAACATTAAAACTTAAAACGAACAGAAATTATTCCGTATAAACAGAAAAAGTCATAGCTGTGTTGTTTCTAAATTATATTTTAATCAAAACGAGTATAGATTAATTTAAAAAAACAAAGTTTTTCCGAGGGGAAGTAAAGAGCGAATAGACAAGTTCTAAGTGAAGGAATCTTATTAGCATTAGGACTACAAACTCGCTTTAGAATTTGTATCACAACTTAAGATCTTCCGTTTTACAGAGAGAAATAACTTGACTTCCAGAGTTCACATTACAGTTGATATGTTCTTCATCAGAGGCAACGCTGTAGCGTTGCCTATAGTATTAACTTAAAAAAAAACAAGTTTTTTTTTAACTGAAAGTAAGAAGCGACATTAAAACTTAAAACGAACAGAAATTATTCCGTATATGAAAGGGGCTGTTCCCTCCTCAACGCCTCGCTCTTTACGTTAAAGTTTTTTATTGTTTAAAAAAAATAAGAGTTGTGAGAAAGTCAAACTTTAGCGTAAAGAGCGAGGCGTTGAGGAGGGGACAGCCCCTTTCATATACGGAATTATTTCTGTTCGTTTAAGTTTTAATGTCGCTCCTTACTTTCAGTTAAAAAAACTTGTTTTTTTAGTTAATTTCTGAACGTTTTTGAATTAATGCAGTTTTGATTTTGGCTCAACGTACATGAATAATTAAAACGAAAACTGCATATCAATTTTCCTTTTTTTGGCTAATTGGCTTTCTCGAAATTTCGTTTTGACGTAACTTACGAATTAACTTACGTAACGAATTTCTATATTCGTATTTTTGTATAACGTATATTAGGGAGTTCGCTCCATAGTCAATATGTCGCTCTTTACGTTAAAGTTCGAATTTTGTTCGAATCAGAAACCCCTGAATCACAAAGCCCGGTTAATTAGAATAGATAGCTCTTTTGAAAGTACTAAAAAAAAACTTTAGCGTAAAGAGCGAGGTATTGACTTGGGGGCGAACCCCCTCATATACGTAATAATTTCTGTTCGTTTTAAGTTCTAATGTTGCTTCTTACTTTCAGTTGAAAAAACTTGTTTTTTTAATTTAATTTCTGATCGTTTTTTAAATAATGCTGGGAAATCCGGCGCCCCATTCATAGAAATGTCCCTTACCCCAAGGAAACATCCTCCACGGAAAGATTCTCCCGGGATTAAGTCATCCTAACAGACATGTTTATTAGATTTTCGACTATGCTGAACAAAATGGCTATCTAAAAATTTTAATTGGGTGACTTCAGGACAAAAGAGCGTGGGAGGGGGCCAAGTTGCCCTCCAATTTTTTTGGTCACTTAAAAAGGGCACTAGAACTTTTAATTTCCGTTCAAACGAGCCCTCTTACGACATTCTAGGACTTTTGGATCAATACGATCACCCCTGGGGAAATAAAAAAAAAAACAAGAAAGAAAAAAAAAACAAATAAACACGAATCCGTGATCTTTCTTCTGACAATAATACAAAATTCCACATTTTTGCAGATAGGAGCTTGAAACTTCTACAGTAGGGTTCTCTGATACACTGAATCCGATGGTGTGATTAAAGTTCTATGACTTTTAGGGGGTGTTTCCCCTTTTTTTCTAAAATAAGTGAAATTTTCTCAGGCGCATAACTCTTAATGGGTAAAATTAAACTTGATGAAACTTATATATTTGAAATCAGCATAAAAATCTGATTCTTCTGATGTATCTATTGGTATCAAAATTCCGTTTTTTAGAGTTTCGGTTACTATTGAGCCGGGTCGCTCCTTACTTGCAGTTCGTTACCACGAACTGTTTGAAAGGCCATAAGGCTCCAATGATTTATTATTTATTTATTTATTATTATTATTTTTTCCCAGAGGCACTTCATATGGAAGGGATCGCCGTAGAAACTTCAAAGGGGGCTCATTCGATTGGAAATCGAGAGTTCTAGTGCCCTTTTTAATAGTCGAAAATGATTGGAGGGCAACTAGCCCCCCTCCCCGCCCATCATTACCCCAAACACATCCAATCAAAATTTTCAGACACCCATTTTGTTCAGCGTAGTTGATTTCCAGATAGAGAATATATTTTTTGAAGAGGACGCTCCCCCACAACCCTCAGGGCAAGGGTTTAAAGTTATGCCCTAGGGGCATATAAGGTTTTTATAGAACGCGTTGTCGTAGAAACTTCAAAAAAGGCTCATTCGATTAGAAACTCAAAGGGCTAGTGCCCTTTTTAATAGTCCAAAGTGATTAGAGGGCAACTAACCCCACCCCACGCCCATCATTCCCCCAAAAATATCCAATCAAAATTTGAGATATCCATTTCGTTCAGCGTAGTTGATTTCCAGATAGAAAATATGTTTTTGAGGAGGACACTCCCCCACAACTTTTAGGGCAAGGGTTTTAAGTTATGCCCTCGGGGCATACAAGGTTTTTATAGAAGGCGTTGTCGTAGAAACTTCAAAAAAGGCTCATTCGACTGGAAATTCAAAGGGCTAGTGCTCTTTTTAATAGTCAAAAGTGATTTGAGGGCAACTAACCCCCCTCTCACGCCACCTTTTCCCCAAACACATCCAATAAAAATTTTGAGACAGCCATTTTATTAAACGTAGTTTTAAGTTCTGGAAATTAGTTCTTTGAGGATGACAGCTCCCCCACGACCCTCAGGGCAAGGGTTGTAATTTAAGGATTCTCCGAATCCTTCCCATTATTTCTTATGGAAGGGATGCTCGTATAAACTTTAGAGAGGACTCATTTGATTGGAAATTGAAAGTTCTTGTTCACTCTTTAAGAGTCAAAAGAGATTGGAGGTCAACTAGCCCCCCCTCCTCAACGCCCTAAATGCATCAGATAAAATTTTGAGATAAATATTTTGTTAAAATAGTTCAAAGTTCTGATGACAAAAAACTCCGGTGTCGACACAGCCCACCAGGGCCCGGGGGCGTTGTAAGTTATGCCCTGAGGGGCATATAAACAATCAAACAATCATTAAATAAACAGTCAATGCAAACAAACATACAATAGATATTAATGTAAATTAATGGCAGTGGTCAAATATGGGTCTGAAGCATGGACGCTCCGAAAAGCGGATGAAGATTTGCTAGATGTTTTCCAGAGAAATTGCTTAAGGATTGTTCTGGGTACCCGGCTGACTGACCGTATTTCAAACAATAGGCTATACGAAAAATGTGGTACAATACCGCTCTCTAGGCCTATAATGAAAGAAAGGTTGAGGTGGTTAGGGCACGTTGTGCAGATGAAGGATGTCAGATTGCCGAAGATTGTTCTTTTCGGCCAACCATTTAGGGCTAAACGGAAAGCAGGTCGTCCCGGTCTGGGGTGGGAGGACGTCATAAAGAAAGATTTAAAGAAAATGGGAACTTCGTGGGCGGGTGTAAAAAGGGAGGCTTTGAATAGATTGGGGTGGTGGAGGAGCGTGCGTAGCTGTGTTGGCCTCAGGCGGCTTGGTGCTGCGGTGAGTTGTTAGTAGTAGTAGTAGTAGTAATAAATAAATTTAGTACTGATATTAATGTAAATTAATAAATAAATTTCTGCTGGGTGGAATTTAACGCGGGGGAATTATCAGCAGGAAAAGCAAATGTTCTTTGAGGGGGAGGAATTTCCCAGGGGTGGGTTTTCCAAATGTGAATTATTCAGGGAGGGGACGACTAAGCCCATTCGATAATATTCTAAGTTTTACATCTGAAAGTAACGGGAATAAAGAATCAACGGAAATGTCAGAGATAGCACTTCAGGTTCCTTTAGACGATTTTGTTCGTGTCTTTTGAAAAAAGACATTTTCAAAAGACAGATTATTTTCATTTGTATTACTTTCTCTGTGGCTTCTCAATTATGCATGTGAGGGGGGTACTTCCCCCCACCGCTGTCTACGCTAAGGTTTCAGGTTTTATTTCAAGGCTTAAAAATGAACGGTTAAAAATGAACACCATTCCACAATCTATGAAATCAATCCTGCAATAACTAAAAATATAAAGTATTTTTGAGTATTTTAACGAATTCCACAACTCAAACGGTCCAACATTCTACAGCCCAATGAGTCTGTATAATCTCCTAAATCGGGAACGGAGGAGATAAGGGAAGTTCCGCCCCGTATTGGATGAGTCTCCAACCCCACCCTCCCCCTCTCCTACTGTCTACGCTAAAGTTTTCTTCTTTATGCCAAGTACGCCGCCCCCACCCCAAAGACTTTAATAAGGTAAAGTTTTGTATGGGAAGATCACATAGTAAATCTATTATAACTATCCAATTATAAGGTTAAAATACATACTCTGTGAAAGATGCAAAATTGCTTTGGCACACAAAATCCTATTAAGGTCAATTCCAAACAGTCGTGATCCCTTTGTGTCAGCAAGTGAAATGGTCTAAACCCCCTTATTGGAGCTATTTTTTCAATCCATTCATTGTTGTCAATCGCTGACCACAAGTTATGCAAGCTGTCGGTTGTTCATACATAAGGTTTTTATCAAAGAGGTAATCGTATAGACTTTGAAAAAAGCCTCATTCGATTTAAATTGAAAGTTCTAGATCCGTTTTTTAAAGCCAAGAATAATCGGACAGTAAGCACCCCTCCCCCCCCGTGGCATAAAAACTTGAAACTTTTTGCAATCAAAAACGAACAAAAATTAATTTAAAAAAAAACTTTCCGAAAAATAAGTTTTTCAAAGAAAAGTAAAGTCAATTTTAAACTTAAGCTCAGGAGATACAAATACCTGTTAAAATTCAAACTCAAAACGACCAGAAATTACTATTAAAGAACAAAAGAAACCCAGAACGAACAGAAATTAAATAAATAATCATAGCAAGAAACATACAGCAAGTAATAATATAAATGAATAAATAGATCTTAAAAGAGTAGTAATGCTTAGATTGAATATGAAAACAAGCTTAAAACGAAAAAAAAATATTTTGCTATTAAGGTATAAAAGAAACTTAAAAGGAACAGAAATTAAATAAACAATCAATGCGAACAAACATACAATATATATTAATGTAAATTAATAAATAAATCTTAAAACGAGTGAAACTTAAATTGAATATGCAAATCAAGTTTGAATTGAATAAAAATAACTACAAACAAGAGTTTGGGTATTGCCTCACTGCAGAAGCCTAAAACCTACTGCGTCATTGGCGCTTTACTGAAAACGAATTATATTACAAATGTTTTCTTTTGTACTTAATATTGAAAATAAATATTAAAATTATAGTAAAATTTTGAACTGATGAGTTTTCAGCAATTAATATCATTATACATCAAATATTCAGTTAAATTTATTAGTTCTTTCCAAGATTGGTCAAGACAAATATAGTTTAACTACAAACAAAATTTGGATACTGCCCCTTCTTTAACTGTAAAAACCTAAAGTCTTCTGCGTCATTAGCGCTTCACTGAAAACGAATTACTCGTATATTACAAACTTATTCTTTTCCAGTTCTTACAGCATTGAAAATGAAAATAAAAATTACAGTGAAAAAAAATCTTGAACTGATGGATCTTTCAATAATTAATATCATTATATATCTAATATTCAATTTGATTGCGTTTATACTTTCCAAGACTGTTCAAGACTCATATAGTTTTCAGTAAGGCGCCAATGACGCAGCAGGTTTTAGGCTTCTGCAGTGAGGCGATACCCAAACTCTTGTTTGTAGTTATTTTTATTCGATTCAAACTTTATTTGCATATTCAATTTAAGTTTCACTCGTTTTAAGATTTATTTGTTCATTTACATTAATATATATAGTATGTTTGTTCGCATTGATTGTTTATTTAATTTCTGTTCCTTTTAAGTTTCATTTATACTTTAATAGCAAAATATATTTTTTTTTTCGTTTTAAGCTTGATTTTCATATTCAATCTAAGCATTACTCGCTTTAAGATCTATTTATTCATTTATATTATTACTTGTTGTAAGTTTTTTGCTATGATTGTTTATTTAATTTCCGTTCGTTTTGGGTTTCATTTATTCTTTAATAGTAATTTCTGGTCGTTTTGAGTTTGAATCTTAACAGGTATTTGTATCTCCTGAGCTTAAGTTTAAAATGGCCTTGACTTTTCTTTGAAAAACTTATTTTTCGGTAAGTTTTTTTTAATTAATTTCGAGTAATACTAGGTGAGACCAAGATGTTATCTGATAAATCAATCCATTATTTTACACACTGTGTAATGACTTTAAACTAATTATTTTTATGCCTAAGTTTTTAAGATAACTTTAATTGTATACTCAAAGTTACTGATATTACATCTCCTGTAGGACTATGAAAAGCGTTATAGATTAGTTCGTTTTTGTCAGGCTACGTATTTACTTTTGACTCCTAAACCAATATTCTTGTTTTTATACTTGGTTTTTGTGTTTTCAGTAAAGCGATAGTTATCTGTAATCCTACAAACACAGGGCAATATCACCAGTTGATTTATTTGCATTAGTTTTATTGATATATGTTAGATAGATTGTGAAGTAATAATTTTTGTTCGTTTTAAGTTCCAACTTCACTCTTTACTTCCCTCGGAAAAACTTTGTTTTTTAAAATTAATTAGAATAGCATTGACGGTTCTCCTATTTGAAATTGCGACATCATCGTTTAAAGTTTAGCGACTGAGAAAAAATGTCTAAATGTGGGAGAAAATTAAGCAGCCCAGCCATATACATATTTCGTCTCCACAGCTTTATTGAAAAACACGGCACCATGCTGTGATAAGGCTTGTCTGGCTCGTGCAGTCGGCGGGAATGGTTCCTGTCCATAGATTTTGCGCATCCAAATGAAGTTCTTTTACAAAATTAAATAAAAAAAAACAAGTTTTTTCAACTGAAATTAAGGAGCAACATTGAAACTTAAAAAGAATAGAAATTATTACGCATATGAAGGGGGTTGCCCCCTCCTCAACACCTCGCTCTTTACGCTAAAGTTTGTTAGTACTTTTAAAAAAGTGTCTTATTGTTCTAATTAAAAAGCCCTTGTGTGTCAGGAGTCATTCTTAAAGAATTGGGACAAAATTTAAACTTTAGCGTAAAGAGCGAGGTGTTGAGGAGGGGAGCCCCCTTCATATACGTAATAATTTCTGTTCGTTTTAAGTTTTAATGTTGCTCCTTAATTTCAGTTGAAAAAACTTGTTTTTTTATTTAATTTCTGATTGTTTTTTAAATAATGCCTGGAAATCTGGCCCCACCTCCACGGAGAAATCCTCTCCCCACAGTCTACATAATTGAATCCCGGTGAAAATTTACCCCAAATAATACTCTTAACCACTCCGCACATAAAATTAACACGGAAAAGAGAAAGTGAGACATATACAAAGAATTTTGTATTAGAATTTTGGCAAATTCCCGTAGTGTATAATTTCCCCTAACAAGTTCACTCCCTGGAAACTTCCCTCCCTATGGAAAATTCCCCCCGTGGAAAACCCCCCCAGCAAAAAATGTGTCCCCACCACCCGAAAGTGTATGCATGCATCCCAATAACAAATACTATGCGTAAACAATGGGTAAATTTCATAAATTAAAGACCTTACCCCTCGGGCTGCGGGGGGGGGGGGGGGGTCATATTATTCCCAAAAGCATAGTTATTGGACCTTTCAACTATGATGAACAAAATGGCTATCTCAAAATTTTGATCAGACGATTTTGGGAAAAAATGGGCGGGGGCCTAGTTGCCCGCCAATTTTTTTGGTCACTTAAAAAGGGCACTAGAAATTTTAATTTCCATCCGAATGAGCCCTCTCCTGATATTCTAGGACTACTGGGTCGATACAATCATCCCTGGGGAAAAAAAAACAACAAAATAACAAACATAAACACGCATCTGATCTTTCTTTTAACAAAAAATACAAATTCCACATTTTTGCAGATAGGAACTTGAAACCTATACATATACAATAGAGTTCTCCAATACGCTGAATCTGATGGTGTGATTATCATTAAGATCACTTGACCTTTAAGGGTGTTTCCCTCTTTTTTTTGAAAATCAGGAGAATTGTCTCGGGGTCGTAACATTTGATGGGTAAGACTAAACTTAATGAAATTTATATATTTGAAATCAGTATAAAAAACCGACTCTTTTGATACATGTATTGATATCAAAATTCCGTTTTTTAGAGTTTCGGTCACTATTGAGCTGGGTCGCTCCTTACTTACAGTTCGTTACCACGAACTGTTTAATCAGATTAGTGGGAGATGAAGGTCTTGGTTACCGAAACGTGACAATAAATCTGACCCAGAATTCGCGGTTTCAAGCGACCTAAATCAATCTTTAAGAAGTATGTACTTATCTCGTAGACCTTGACCAAAGGCCTGATTTACTGTTGGGCAAGTAAAAGAAATGCTATCAGTAATTAAGTTGCGAGTAAATTGAAAAAAGAACCACAATTGGTGTATTATCGTCACTTTATTACCAGTCTTATTATCTCAGCTTGTAATACTTGTGCCACAGTTTTGATGGATAAAAACCGCAAATCAGCTATGGTGCACTAGCATCTCAAGAACTAAAGTATGAGATGCAGTAACTGAATGTCACAATATACGCACAATTTATTGAAAAAATCGTATTATAAGGTCATGCATCAATGCTTCTCAGCCAAAATTTCGCGCAGGCTACTAAACATTATTAGCCGTTGATTGAAATTTTCCAGGATACAGAGGAAACGGATAAAGGCTTAGTTTCAAAAAGGAATATTTGAAGGATTGGAAAATGGATATTAGAAGGAAAGGCTGTAATATGCATAGAGCAAATCTTGAAAAGGTATTAGGTCATTTTCTTAGACCCCAAACTCAACCGTATTCTTCTTATTTTTGGAGCAAAATTTTACAAAATTGTTTAAAAGAATCAAATTGATACTGCAAACACTTTCAGAATAATAAAAAAAAGTTGTTAACGAGTTATTCTTTGGTAATCAACTATTTCTGAAAAAGAATAGACTATATAAGACATAGTTTTATTATTTGAAATTTCATTTAACATACTGAAATTTCAGGGAAGGTGGTTGGAAGGTTATTAAAGTGCACTTTTAGACTTGAAATTCCTGGTTATTATAAATTCTAGGCAATTCTACGATAAATTCGTAGGGGGGGGGGGGAGGGTATCAGACCTATCCTTCAGTCAGTGGTGCAAATTCAGGAACATTGAGGAGAGGGCAAAGATTTTTTTTTAAATATAAATACGAAAAAAAGGTTTTTCAAAATCCAGGGAGGGTTCATTTTTGTCCTTTTCTATTTAACTAAAAATACAAATTTTCAGATCTTGGGTTTATCATCCTCCCCTCCTATTGCTTTCCTACATTAGGGGAAATGTTTTGCCAATTAAATACCAACGGTTTTTCCAGTGAGCCTAATTACTCTGTTTTCTATTACTTCCTTCCTTACTTTTGATTGTATAGGTTAAGTAATAATATGATACCCAATTGTGTTTTTGATAACACAGTTTCTTTTAAAAATGTGGATGGGGAGCCTTAGGATTTGTAATCTGGCTTGTCCAAGCGGACTTACTATTCTCAGTGGAACACATTTCCAGGGTAATAGTAATAAAGTATTTTAAAAAAAATATAAATTTGAGAATTCTTAAAAATAATTTTAGACTTAGAGAGTTGCATTGAAAAAGTGCAATCTCATCATAGTAAACATTTTAAATTATATTAGAAACTTCTCCGCAATACCTCAAGATAAAAAAAAAATTACAAACCACATTCTCACTGACTCATTCTGATATCTTTCGGAAAACGCTGACACTAACTTGTTCCTGATACAACGAAAGCCAGCATAATACATTTTACTTCAAGAAAGATATCGTATATTTTCTTCTTTTGTCTCAGAAATAAAATACATTATTACGTTGAAGTCCGTAATAAAGATAAAATCTAGACTACAGAGTCTAAAAATGCAAACATTAGTTCATCACAAAAATTTTGCGTCCGCACTATTTATTTTGTATCATCATTGATCATAATTAGTTTGCATCCTCATCATCACTTGGTTGTGCTTAAAAAGAAATAACGTCGGAATAAACAGGCTTCTTAAAGTTCTTAGGTGGTAAAAACATAAAGTGGACTACAATGAAGATGCTCTATAAATCTCGTGATAGTAATAAAACAGAGTGTTAGTGAAATTCATCCAGCCAATAGCTGACGAGCTATAGAGCGGGTAGCGGAACAGATCAGTCAGTTTTTTTTTGGATGCTCACAAAAGAGCATGCGTTTTATTATATTTTTTTTTTTTTGCTTGAAAGCAAGTAACTATAGCCGAGGCCCTATCCATAGGGGGATGGGGTTTGAACCCCCCCCCCCCCCCCGAAACCTTTGTCCGGCTCGTAAGAATGTAACAAAAATGAATATAAACAAATGTTGATGTTTTTAAAGTTATTTATTGTAAATTTCACCCCACCCCCTGAACAAAAATCCTGAATCCGCCCTTGACTATACCTCATTAAAGGAATTGTATGCTGTCAATATGTTTCATTAAAGGTACTGAGTTTTTTACGTACTTATAATCTGTTTTGTCTCACGGCATGAAGATCGAATTTGAACTATCAAGAGATTAAACAAAAAACAAAAGGTGGTCTTAATCATACCGCAACTAGGATTAAGCAGATAAACAACTGATTGCACTTACGAGCTTCTACCGGCAAAAGTACAGGTTCCAAGGATCGCAATTCACATTTTCAGAAGAACTATATTTTGCACCACCCACTGAACTTTTCCTATTCTAACAGTGTGAAAATCAAAATTTAATATTGTTTCTTTCAGTTATAGATTAAGTTTGATGTAAGATTTTGCCAAACTGAAATAAAGACAAATATATAGGAGAATTAATGTAAAGGCCCTCGCCCTCCAGTGCGCAAGTATGATTATATGTTAGTAAGGATAATTGTAAAACTTTGAAAACCTACAAACACATAACGATTAGCCTTAGCCTATATTAATAAATCTATAGAGCCTAAGAGATCAAACTAACAATCGTTTAATAAGTTGTTATATATATATATATATATATATATATATATATATATATATATATATATATATATATATATATATATATATATATATATATATATATATATATATATATATAATATATATATATATATATATATAAATATATATATATATATATATATATATATATATATATATATATATATATATATATATATATATATATATATTATATATATATATATATATATATATATATATATATATATATATATATATATATATATATATATATATATATACGCAAAATTTTAACATAAAGTTAGTCAAACCTAGTTTCTAAAAGCTTATTTTGTTTTCAATATCCACCAAATTTTTAATTTGACTCATATAATCGCATTAAAAATGGTTACTTAATTTAATTTATTATAAGGAAAGAAAAGCAGCGTTGCACTCACGTGAAGGACCATCCAAAACTATTGAAAGGACATTCAGTCCCACAGTCACGGCGTAGAAGATGGGAAGCGCCCTCAAACCAGGAACTAATGGATTCGGAGCATTCAAAATCAGGTGCTTAATAGCCAAATAGAGGCAGGAAGACATTATTCCTGACATCACCGGTGAAATAAACCAAGAAGCAACTATAGAAAGAAAAATATTTGTGTTTTACAACACAAGTACAAACACAAAATAAGAACGGTGAAGATCAATAAATAATGAATTAAATAATAATAAATAAATACTAATAAACAGGTAATAAATAAATCAAACAAACAAATAATAAAAATAATAAATATAAACAAAAAAGTAAGAGCTTCGTCCAAATCGTGGTTCAGTTTGTCTTTTTACAAAAACTTATGTTTTACAACAAGCACACAAATAAGCCCTTAGTGCATTACAACATACAATCAATGGCACACATTTTTAGCTAACAAAAGATCTCAGTATCAATACATAGCCTTATTGATTTGGGCCAAAGAATAATGATAATAATAAACAAAGAAACGAATGGCCTCTAATACGGAAAACGTAACACTATACGGGACAATTTTTCTTATATAAGCCCTTTAATACAGTTTGTTTAATATCTAAACATCAAATACATTTAAAATGAAGCTAGAAATGCCTCCTTTAAAGAATTACTTTGATTCCTCATGAACAAGCTGCTGGCAGCAAATAAAGACAAAGCCCATTGACAATACTGTTTGGATACAATTGCGATTATTGCAACTAAAATCATTAGAGAAGTGGCTGCTAAAGTTTATCCTAGCCTCTTGTTCGACAATTCTAAATGACACATTTAAACAATCCCTTCTTGTTTCATCAGCATAATGTTTTCAAAACAGCTATTTTGAAAAAGCCTCTAAGAAATAAGGTATTTTGTTTAAATGCAAAAAATAAAAATAACTCATGAAGAGATCTAGATTAAAACCCAGAGAAAGAAGCTATGAACCGATGTCTAGTCATCGGATCTTTGTTATGAATACTTAAACCTAAAAAAAAAACCAAAAAAAAACAACATTCCAAAAATTGAGTATTCCCTCAGCTGTAAATAAAATTACCACAACGCAAAATCACAACGCTAAAACAGGTAAAAGCAACCTATGCACAGGGGCAATCCAGGTCTTTCGTTCGGAAGGGATATATACCCTTACCATTTCAGGAGAGTGGGGATGCCAAAAGATAGTAAACATTTTGAAGGCATTACATAGCCAAAGAGTGCACATTACTGAGCAAAGTTTTTGTTTCGGGGGGGGGGGGGGGTCTAAGTCCAATAAGTTATTTCACTAGGCATACCAATCTTTTATACATTCCTAAAGACTAATGCTCAACATCTGTATAATTAAATGAATCGTATGACTCATCACTATTCTCATTCTGCATTGAAAATAAGAAAAAAAAATTAAAATCTTCTTGTCTAGAAAGGTAGAAAAAACAAACAGATGAACTTGAGAGATAAGCCCAACTAGAGTGGGTGACATCTGATACTTTAGAACTGTTGTACCATAGAAAAATGGCGTAATAATTGGTTACCAGCGTTTCATATAATCATTTGTTGATTAACAAAATTAAGACACTTTTGGACTGGGGCTAGGGGAAAAAAGTCCTTGCACCCGATAATTTCCCTTGGCGAAATCTCTTCCGTCCGTATCGACTGCAAAAGAGCTCACCAAAATTATAAAAGCAATGCCCGAGATCAAGTCAGGTGATGCTAGAATAATTTGTGTTACAACTATAGGAAAAATTTATGAATCCAGTGTAGTGAATATTATATTTTTGTCATTACAATTTATTTATAGAGCTTCATTACTTTCTGATCATTCTTTTTTCACTTGCAATGATATTCTCAGAAAAATCGAAAACTATATGAGTTGTTTGAGTTACATATGAACTTCCTGTGTAAGTCATACTGGAGGTATTCATTTAGTCTAAAATATTTTACTAACGGTGTTCCAATGATCAAAGATCACTTTGATTACTGGTCAATCTCACTATCGCATTTCTTCACAAAAAAACTTCGAAAAATTATATGTATAATAAAACTACAGACATAAATGCTTTAATTGTAAGCTTTTAGACAGATTTTTACTTCTATACCAAGTATTATTGCAGTAATTTAAATACTTTTATAAACCCTTTATTTAAATTTTGAGCGCAGGTTTAATTATAGTCAACTCTCTTTAGTGATAGAAACTTGAGTGTGTTAATTATATTTATGTACATTGTATGGTTTAAAAAATTATAGCTTAGTTACAAGAAGAAAATACTTAAAGAAAAATGTAAATGTGGATGTTTCAACATTCGTAAACCGACATTTTATTCATATAACTGAGACTAAAAATATCAAATGCAGACATAGTGAAATTAAAACAGGATTAAAGAATAAACACAAGTCAAATAGGAATAAACCAAGTAAATACAATTTTAATTAGGTGAAAGTAGAACACGGAAATTAGTAACACGGAGTTTACATGCAACTCTAGCTAGACGTCCATGCCTAAACATTGATATCTAGCCAGGCAATGCGTTTGAATGCAAATCGTAAGCACAAGTTATAGATAAGGTGTCAAAAGAAGCTTCCTGTTACTTAGAATAAGACCTTAGACCTTAGATCCTACAGAGCAAGGAATGACACATAGGGCGTCTACGAAGCCTAACCAGACATCTCGGAAGTGAGCTGCAGCCGTGACATCCTCCCACTGTGGTTGAAGAGATAGCTCCGTACTTCTCGGGTCCCGGTCGTACTGCCGTCGTATGGTATGTCTTGGTCGACCTCTTAAGCGTCTCCCCTTGGGGCGCCACTCGTATAATGTTCTTGGGAGTCGATCCTCTGACATACGAAGGACGTGACCAAGGTAAGTCCATTTCCTACGCATCAGGAGGTCACTAACCAAGGGCTGACCGGTTCGCTGACACATTTCTATATTGGTGATATTTTCCTGCCACGATATGTTCAGGATCCTTTTATTGCACATGTTCTTAAAAACTAGAACATATTTTTCCAACAGGCCGTTTAATTTCCAGCATTTGCTAGCATAGAGGAGGATAGACATCACATTGTAATTTAGGAGTCGGAGCTTTGAGTGCAGAGAATATTTACTGCTGCGCCAGACTGGTTTCAACTTGTGGAAGGCCGATGTCACTTGTCCAATTCTCCTCTTGATTTCATTAGCTAATATGGAACGTAAGAAACAGTCAGACATATACAAGGGAGAAGGAGGCGTTCCTGCCTATCACCCTCCAAAACCTCGAAACTGTTCTTTTGCTTTTGCAATCGATTCGCCAGTTTTTTTCTTTTCTTCGAAGTCAGCCCTTCCCCCGAAATATTAACCGCTCCTTCAAAAACAAAGCCTGTTTCGTGTCTGCAATGAGCTATAAACTCTAAAACCGGAATCTTATTACGTCTACAAGTATAGTAGGTTTAGCTAGAGCAGTGGTCGGCAAAGTGCGGCTCCGGAGCCGCATGCGGCTCTTTGGCCCCACAAATGCCGCTCCAGCACAAATATTTAAATGCAGGCAGCAGACGCGCAAGTCGCGCCGAGGGTATCGGTCGGTTGACGATTGAAGGGAACGCGGCGCGGGGGAGACTCGCGCGTTTCTACATGCCAGCCACTGCCCACTGTGCATGAATTTTATCAAGAGTAAATTGAGAAGTCGTCTTATTGATGAGAACCTGGAATCGTGCCTAAAATTAAAAACAACAACATACAAACCTAACATACTCAAACTTTCCAAGGAGATACAAGGACATTGTTCGCATTAAGTGTCTGTCAGTTATTGTCATAATTAAATTTATGGATATCTTACTTTTTTTTAATCAATAAATATAATCTTTATTAATTTGAAATCAAGTTTCGTTCAGTGTACCCGTAATTTAATGAAGGTCTAAAATCATAATAAAGGTTTACTACATTAATAAACCCATCTGGCTCTCTAAATTTTTTTAATCCTGGTAATGTACATATATGGCTCTTTGGCGAAAAAGTTTGCCGACCACTGAGCTAGAGGTTCATGCGAACGTCGCCAAAAGCATTTCTTTTAAAGGGCTGAGACTCTTTATGAAGAGCTTAAACCTATTCTTGTGTGCTCACCGTGGATTTCTGTGGATTCTGTAGAAGCTTTTCAAGCCTTTATGTGGGGACTGAGCAAGTAATGTTCGGAGGGGGGCTCTTGCCATCAAGACCTAAAGTTTGCGCCTAATGACATGGCAGGTAAAATTTAGCTAAATAAAAAGGAAAGGAAATACCTATTTTCATCTGCCTAAAAATTCAACAATATGCCGAACTAACCTAAATTATACATACACTTAAACAAAGTTGAAGTAACAGGTAACATATCAGTTTGAGAAGTTTTACTTACGAAACCCAAAAATAAACGATTCCAGAAAAAATCACACTGCGTTCTACCTGAAAGAACAAAAAATAAAGACAGCAAGGATACCCAGCCCTGTACGAATCCCTTGCTTGTGACTTACTTCAAGAAATAATCAAAATTAAGTACCAATTTTGCCAAGGGTAATCCAGTGCAGTCCATCACTACCCCTGGCAACTAACGAAAATCCTATAGTAGCACCAACTATACTATGTGTACCGGAGATGGGCAGTTTTAAAAACGTTGCAGCAAGAAGCCATAAAGCGCTGCCACCTAGAAAAAAAAGACACTTTCAATTTATAATTCTATACTAATGGTCAGATTGATGCATCAGTTTATGAGATTGAAAAAATAGCTCATTTCAAGCTAAAAATGTGCAGAAATTCTCATCTTGAAAAGAATGGTGTCACAAATCCAGTCAAACTATCAGGAAAAGGTTAGTGATACAATCGACATTAATTAGCCGAAGGTTGCCTGCAGGATTAACTTTCAACTGTTTATTTTCCTTTGTGTAAGACCTTTCCTCTTTGTCCCTTTTTCGTTGTTCCACTATAATCACCTGCAATTGGGGGGTAACAATTGCACGGGTGTATTTTATGCCAGCTATCGGCATTAAGATTTTTTTCTAGATTAACATGACTACGGTAGTTTTACGATCGTAATTTTGAAAAGTTTTTAAATAAGCTCATTTGAACTTTTGAGAGTTTGATTCAGTGAAACTAAAAGTTTTAACGCCGGATTATCGAAGATAGTTGTTATGAGCTGCATTTTCGATGGTGACAGGTGCAACAGCTAGCCAGTTGTATTTTTCTTATGTATTAAAGCCAGAATATCGAACACAACTACTAATATCAGGTGATGAGCATGCAAACGCACAGTTATTTATTAAGTTATTTATTAAGCGGAAGAGGGGGGAAGGGGATGTACACATCCCAAAAACGCCAAGAAACGGAAAATGCAGAATAACATAAGACGTAATAGGGAAAAGCATAAGAATCTTGGAATTTCAGGGGATCTGGGCTCTAATTCAGTTCACTTCCCTCCTTGGTATGTGTCTTGTTTTGACCAGACATGCAGGGAATGAATTAGATGAAAAAATAATGCCGTTAATCTCGACATGTTTTCAATCTTTTTTCTACGCCATTTGTTTCCTTGGTATTTAGTATCCTCAAGTAGAAGTTGATGACCATAAAATGGAAAAAAAAAAGATAAGCTGATGAAAAACAAGATCAGGCTAGATTGGAACAAATTCGGAAATACAACAAAAAAGGAGGGGGTGGGATATCTATCTTGTCGTCTATCTCGACAGATTTTATCTTCTTGTTTGCCTTATCTTTTTAATAGTGGTTAGCAATCAATGTTGATTATATCTTGGAGTTATAACATTGATTGCAGATTTGGAGTCATTACGAATGTAGTATGGATGAGGTATATATATACCCCTTCGAAGACAAATACTCAAACCACTATAAGTAGATTAACTGCAAATATAGTTACTTTATCAGACAAATTATATTTTTATTCATGCAATTGCTGTATTTAGAAAAGTCTAGCCCAAAGTGTTCCCATTACACGGCACTATGAAGTAACTCAGACCTAAGCCTTTTGATGTAGGCTTCCTTTCGATTTGTGGATTTTGAAATTTTTTGCATAATTAAAGAACTGTTTTTAATAATTTAGCTTTTACCAGTATTGTCTCAGTCAAATGTGCCTTAGCATATTCTCAACATGACTCCAGGTCACGAACTAGCAGAACAAACCTGTGATATTCATGAGGTCAGCTATTTCTTAGAGGAAGCAAAACTTACTTTCCACCTAACCTAATTGTACATGAATCTAAATAATGTACATACGCAATATAATGTAAACAGCTATCGTGAATTCAGAAACTTAGAGACGTGACAACAATATTTAATGAAAAATTTTGCCTTCTTTTTTCATTGTTAAGTCGAATGAAGAGTAAAGTTTTCCTCGTATTTTTTTCTGCAAGACTTTTAACTGCCATGCAACAGACAGAAACAAACGGTGAGGTTCGAGAGGACCCGGTAATCATACAATAATTTTTTATTTTGATATAGAAGGAGGACAAATCACATCAAAGAGAGACATCAATTTTTATAGAATTTCTGCAAAAGGGATTACCTCCAAAAGCAGAAATGACTTCAACAACTTATTTCTTTTCAATACCCCCATCAGCCAGAATGTTAAGAGTTGTGACAATAATAATTAAAACAATTGTTTTCTTTTACTTTCGTATGTTTTGTACGACTCTAAACAGAATAACATAAACCCTATTAGACTAATAATGCTCCCTACGACCCTCAGCAAATTCCAACCCCTCGCGAATTGAGCTGAGCCATTCCTGAAACAGTACCCTGGCACAGTACTACAAACAGAATCAAACAGTTCGTGGTAACGAACTTGTGGATATTTGTATGATTTGCCAGAACAATGATCATGGATGCGTATTTATTTGTTTTTTTTTCCCAGGGGTGATCTTATCAAACCAATGGCTCATTCTGACCGAAACTAAAATCCTAGTGCCTCGTTTTTAGTGACCAAAAAAGATCGAGGGCAACTACCCCCCTCCCACGTCCTTTTTTCCCCAAAGCCATTCGATAAAAATTTTGGGATAGCCATTTTGATCAGAATAGTTGAAAAATCCAATAACTATGCCTTTGAGGATAACACGAACCCCCATAGCCCCTGAGAAAAAGGATGTAAGTTGTGAAATTTGCCCATAGTTTAAGTATAGCATTTGTTATTGGGAAGGAAAAAAACTTTTCTCGCGCGGGGGGGGGGGGGGGTTCTGTTTTGGTGGGGATTTTCTACGGGATGAATTTTCCATGGAGAGGGAGTTTCCGGTGGAGAACTTTCCAGGAAAAAATTTACACTTGGGACTTTGCCCGGATTCCAATACGAAATTATTTTTATTTGTCTAACTCTTTGTTGACTCAATTTTACATGTGGTGATGTTCCGGGGGAAATGAATGGGGTAAGTTTTCAGTGGGGTTAGGATTGCTTGGGGTTTTTTCGGGGGGAAGGGAGATTTTTAGCGGAAGAAATTCTCCATGGAGAAATTTCTTGCGAGGGCAACTTTCTAAGGGGGGATATTTCCAGGGAAAAATTTCCACGGAGGGGAATTTCCGGCATGATTTGAAAACCGATCATAAATCGAAGTCTTTTTCAAATAAAAGTATACAGGCGGAATCGTCCACAGGAGGTTTTCCTAGGGGAGTTTTCAGTGGGGATGTAATTGTCCAGGGGGATTTTGCGTGGGAGGAACTGTCCATGGAGGATTTTTAAGTGGGGTAGGAATTTTTTACGGATGGGGAGCCGAATTTCCCGGCATTATTTGAAAAACGATCAGAAATTTAATATAAAAAGAACAAGTTTTTTCAACTGAAAGTAAGGAACTATATTAAAACTTAAAAAGAACTGAAATTATTCCGTATATGAGGTGCGCTGCCCCCTCCTGAATACCTTACTCTTTACGCTAAAATTTTACTGTTTTGACCCAATTCAGCGTGAAGAGCGATGTATTTATGAGGGTTCCCCCTCACATTTAGAATATATTCTGCCTGTTTTAAGTTTTAATGTCGTTCCTTACTTTCAGTTGAAATTTTTTTTATTTTTTATTTAATCTAACTAGAATTGGGAAAACCCTCGACAAAACCTTAGTCACTCAATCTATTCGTTTCATACACAAGACGCAGAAGAGAAACTTCTCGTAAAAGGTCCATCCACAATGAGATTTTAATAGCACTTATTTGAACCAACGAAAGTTTTGGTACTTGTGCATTATACGGTACCCACGAAAGAAGTCAAGTTTGGTTAATGCTAATGAAATAAAATAAAATAGGATGAATATATAATAGTTTAGAAACAAATTTGGGCTATATATTTGCACATTAGGGGGTGGGGGTAAAGAATAGCATATATTAAATACGTAACCTAACCTAGGTACCCCCCCCCCTAAATCCCAAAAAAAACAAAGTTTAAATATTGTAAACGCAATCTTAAATCACGCTTTGCCATCCATTTATCTACAAAAAAAACCGTTTGTCTGGTTTCCTGTAGTAGTTCCTGGTACAGTATATAGCGGTGGGTAACATATAATTCACAAGTACCAAAGTTTTTACAGAGTTCTCTGATGTGCTGAAAATTCTACAAAAAAAATGTTGACTTCCGCTAGCTAAATCCGGCATCAGTAAAATCTCACTGGGGCAAATTTTGCGCACCAAGTGATATGATACGCAATTCCAGCGCCACCCTTGGCTCAGACTTTTGAGATCAGGCCTAAAGCAGTGCTCTCCTCTCATTGATGTTAAGTTTGGAGCTTTTATTAACTTAATAAATTTGTATATTTACTTTCGCCAGTATTTTTTAGATATTTACAGGCATTTTCTTACCACAGTTCCAGGTCATGAACTAGCAGAATAAGCAAAACAACATACAAAGGTAGCTTTTTAATCCAGAAAAACAAGTTGAGCAAGTTTTCTAAAAACATCAATTTCCCTCTCAAAGAAAATGTCCACATTTACAAGATTAGAGGAAAGAAAAGGTCAATAAACTTTCCATGAATGTTACTTCATTAATTCCCTATTAGGGTAATCCTATGAATGGACGAAAAATGTAAGTTGATCCCGTGGCTTCAAAAATTGAAAGACCAGGTAAAAGTGCCTAATAATGAATTTGATCCTTAGTGCATATTTAATTAAAGCATATTCCTAAGACTTTAAACAACAATTCGATACTCGTAATTATAGTTGAAACTGGCGAGGATGAACTTCAAGCGGAACATGGCAAACTACATCAGTTTTAGATGTTTATATAAAAGAATAAGAAATAATACTGAAGAGATCGATTGAATTATAAGTAGAATATAATTTCTGTCTTGACGTTTTTGTTCCATGTGAAAGTTTTTTTTATGTTATTTTTCTGCATTCCCATGGTTTTAATGTTTCCACACAAGACAGCAAATTTACTATCATTCGATAGCAGAGATTCAGTTTTATGTTTATTATTTAGTTTATTATATTTAATTAGTTTATTTATTTAATTTGCTCTGTACTTTTCTTATTCAAAAATACATTGAAAATAGGTGAAAAACTTGAGAAAATAGGAAAATTTCCGAATTTTATAAGCAAGTATAATTCTACAAAAAAAAAAGTCAAATATCATAATAATTATGACCAGATGAGTGAATAGATTTCAAACAAAAAAATTTAACAATATTGGTATCTTGTCCTTTCAGTGGAAGTTATAGCTGTAGCCTTACCGCAAAATAGCATGCTTTATAGGGAACATTAGAATTAAAAAGCACAATGACTATGCTTTTTCCACTGGAAATTTGCATGTAGCCAGGGCTTTATCCAGGGAGGAAGGGCTACCCGGTTTGAACCCCGCCCCCAAAATTTTTGTACGACTCGTAGAAAAGTAACATTAATACATATAAACATTTTTTTTTGCTGCGTTTTGCAACTTTGCTGTAAAGCTCCCTCCACTGGAACAACAATAACCCCTTCAAACATACATCCTGGAAACAGCCATGCATGTAGCGTTCTCAATTTATTCTCTTAAAAATCCGCAATACTAAAAAAAAAGAATTGTGCAATGTCTTCGGCTAAAATGGCTTGGCTTGACATCTGCTAAAATTTCACTTATTATCTAGAAATGGGCCTTGAAGTTACTATGAGTTTAGAACATATTTTGCTATTAAGTTCAAACCCCTTTATGGCAGGCTTCCTTTTCATAAAACAGGAAACGCGGAACTCCTGGGCCCATTTAAGATATCCTTCACCCAGATTCTTTGTGAGTGGAATCACATTTCCCATTCTTATCGCAGCCAACTTCTTACTTTGCAAATAATGAAATTACAAAAATCAGGAAGTTAATTTCAAAACCATAATCAAGAGAAATGATCATATTACGCATTCCAGCTTGTAGACATTTCACAGTCTAAGCTTTTAATCAATGAAGTTTTTTCACTAGGCGCCAGTTTCGGATTACTGTATCGATACCACACAAGAAAATAAGAGGGGGGGATTTTTTGGCATTACAGGAGTAACTTACAGCAAAGCCATGAAAACAACTTCGTTTCCACTGGTTAAATTCGTAATTGGCACTTGTGTATTATACAGGACACACTCAAGAAGTTTGCTGGTAGATCTGAGAAAACCGGTTTGTCTGTCAGTAATCGGTTATAATTAGCTAAGTCTTAGTGAGAAAAATTACGGTGTAAGCATATTTTAATTAAATATTTATTACATAGAGGTGGCTAGTTTTGGTATGTAATTTAATGTGTTCTAGGCGGCCTCCTTTCCATGATTCTTTGTTGTAGTTTCCATGATTTTGTTACTAAGTTTTTATATTTTCATCATATTTTGGTATATTTCATAAGGATTAACCTAACTTCACTTTTTGGGTGTGTTCTGTATAATACACAAGCACCTCGTAATTTTCTAAAAGCTTCTGAATTTCCAATTTGTAGGTTATTTTTTTAGTAAAAACTAGACATATCAATTTACGCAAATACTCCATTTCCAATAACAGTTTTTGTCACTATTATTTGCAAAGAGGCCTTATTTTTAAACCAGGTGCTTCTCTGAAAATTACACGAATATCCATGGCACACACCCCTTAAAAAGGGGAATAGGGGAAGTTATACCTTAAGGTTTGAGGATCCCCACCCCCTCATACGAAAACTTCAAGACACATAAAATATACTGAAATATGAATACTTGAAACTAAAACATATTTCTTCTAAATTATCAGACCCGCCCCCCAAAGAAAAGTTGTTGGCTCTCTTTTGAAAAATAGACAAGATCTGTAGACAAAAAATAGAGAAAAAAATAGACAAAATAGAGAACGATCTGTAGAAAAGTAAAACAAAACAAAAACACAGAAGTCTATCGAAAAGAATAGGCACCAGCTTATAGGAGCTGTGAACCAGAGCTGGTTCACAGATGCTCATTGTCCAGGAAGCAAGGTTGAAAGATTTTTTCAGAAACGATCATTACTTAATTTTAGCAAATTAGATCTGATCAAATTTAAAATGATGAATTGCAGTCTCGTCCGAAAAAAAAAAAATGAAAACTTGGCAATTGTATTCCACAAAGTCTAGATTCAACATAATCCCGAGTGTTGTGAAGCTTAACTCGAAAAGTTGCATTATGTTACTTCGGGTACACCACAAACAGGGAGGTTTATACAGGAAGCAAAACGGAAGGGTTGGAGGCACGTATTGGTGGAGATCTGTGACAGAAAATGTGCAAACTCTTGGCATTAGTATGGTAGCCGTTAGGGAATATTTTTTCTTCTTCTTTATTCAAAGTCAATCGGTCTTTCTTGAATCAAAATAGAGCGTGTGTTCTGTAGCGTTGCCCAGACGATAACACTGAACCCTTTCTGGTACAATTTGGAGGTCCTGATACAATGCGGTGCATTTGGATTTTTTTTGCATACAATATAAATTTTCCTGCGCATTTTGGTTTTACTTGCTCCTTCCTGACTTGGATATCTGTTCAATTTATAGTTTATCGATTTTTTTTCGTTATGGAATATTTTGGGGTGTTCCCATTTGAGCGCTTTCCATTTGAGCGCCACGGAATTTTGTTCTACTTTGATCGCCATGGAATTTTGTTTCCCATTTGAGCGCACGGAGTAATACCTTTTGAGCGCCACCCAAAATTGTGATTTTGCTGTGGATGAAGCGTGGTTTGGCCTGCACATTGACCTGTAAAATATTTATTGCCACAGACAACGACAAACCTGAGATTTTATTGGGTCAATGGTTGTGAAATAAACTCTGTACTGAGATTTAAGAAGCTAACGTTTTGTTAAAGCTTGTGAAGAATATAAGTGAAGATTTTACGCATCGTTCATGGGTTAAGAACTGATTGCCGCTGAAGAAGGCTTGCTGGTCAGTCCGAATATTCGGCTCTTTTTTTAGAGTTATTTCACAACGATCGTTTAGAAATGAGAACGAAATGCACCAAAATCGTGCCAAAAACGGATAATTCAATTCATCTCTTGGTAAAAAATACAGAACAAAACTGCTATATCCCATTCCCCTGCGAATGTTATGTGCGACACCCAAGAGAAGCTCGTCGCTGTTCGCTAGTTGCCAGCCCTGTACTCCGTCGACAGAAGCTTTTCGAGTCGTTTCTTCGCCCTGCATACTTCTTGTTCGTCGATGTATGACTGACCCCCTGCATAGCTGTTCCTTGCGAAATCGCGACTGCTTGTTCTTCTTCGGAAAGAGATAAACTGCCACCCACAATTTCGGGTGGTAGCGACGCGAACTCTTCGTTAAACCGCATGTTCCATGCTTCGAGTCGTTGTTTTGTTCCTTCGCTGGATGCCGGTAGACTGACCCGAATGGGAGGACATTGTCACCCACTGACGGCTGAATTAGTGACAACGACGAGGCGAGGCCAGGTACGAACGATGTTAGCAATGTTTTGAGTGGACCAGAGATTGATTCTGACGACGCGGGAGTAGGAACGCCAGAGACATAAGCTTTTCGAACGTAGAGGTTTGATCTGCATCGGTCATGTACAGCTACGGACTGAGTGACGCCCCAAGTTTCTGATTACTGCTTGCAAAAGTGGAAGTAACACCACGTGCTTGGGGCGGCCGGAAAAACTGCTTCCGATGTCAGCAGACGGTCTCAAAATCAGCGAGACGAAGACGGTCGTGGCGAAGTGTCACTCCTTCATCGCAGCCTGTAGATAACTCGGCTGAAGACGTCGTTGTAAATCTGTGCAGACTTGCTCTCCATGATCACGAGCACAGCGGGAATTTGCTTTGTCGCACGGGGGAGAAACGTGAACGTGAACAACCTGGCCGATGGGACGGAGCTTGAGTCGAAGTGCCGTCCATATACCTTCCGTGGCTCGTAAAGAACCTTAACGACTCGTCGGTTGCAAGCAAATCGCAGCGTTATTTTGAAGCTGAAAGAGGAGGCTCTCTGGTTTGCTAGACGCTCACGAAATCCTGGGTCAAGGGCGTCGGTACGGATATAGTATCAGCGGGCAGTGGTGGTATCAGCTTGTTTCGTGATCTGTACATTGGACGACTTCACGTGCTTAGAGGGTAAGTGATGCAAAAGCACTCATCAGCCCACTGGCAGCAGAACAGCACTTGCGACCTGGCCGTCGTAGATAGCGGGGACATCGGACGAGTAGTACGGTCTGACTCGCTTCGAAGGTCTGCCTGGAAGTTGTACTGCTGGTCTGCAGAGGATCAGCGCTGTGGGTCGTGCGTACCAACTGAAACTGGTGAGCGTCGCTGGAATCAGTGTGTAACCGCCCAGACATCCCCTCTTCATATCGCATCTCCAGCTCTTCTTTCTTCCTCCAGAAATCGGCTTATCGAATCTGTAACAAACCGTCGTGTTCAGCAGTTTGTTTATTTCTTGGAGCTCTTCATTGTCAAACTGACTTCCAGTGGTCCTTAGAATATCGAGGAGGGCTATTCGAATGGAATTAAAATTCTATGTGCCCTTTTCAGTGACCAAAAATAATAGAGGGCACTTAAAAGCCACCTCCCAGTCTCATTTTTTCCCCAAAGTCACTGGATTCAAAATTTTAAGATAGCCATTTTGTCAGCATGTCGAAAATACAATAACTACGTCTTGAGGATGACCCCCCACAGTCCCACGGGACGTCTGCAAGTTCTGAACTTTGCCCAATGTTTACACATAATATTGGTTATTGGGAGTTACAGAAGTTTTCAGGGCGATTTTTTCTGTGTAGTTGGGGTGGGGGGGGGTCCGGGTTTTTAAACGTGGGAGGATCTTTCCATGGAGGAAGAGGACATTACTAATGAGGGGGTGCCGGATTTCCGCAGAATATTTTAAAACAACAGATAGACATTCAATAAGAAAAAACAATATTTTCAACTGAACTAATGAGCACACCAAAACTTAAGAACACAGAAATTAATACTACAGGATTGGGTTTCGCCTCCTAGTCATTAGGCTACCTCTCTCCTTTGCGCTATTTTTTTTTTTTTATTTTCATCCGAGCTATTATTCTAACGTAACGGCATTTGTGTTAAGGGTCATTCTAAGAAACTGGAACAAAATTTGAACATTCTCGCTTATAAAGAGCGAGGTATTAGAATGGGGGCGAACCCCCTAATAGAACTAATAAAAATATACAATATAGTAAGGGTTTTTTTTTTCGTTATGTAAGTTATCGTAAGTTAGTCAGTTTATGTCAGTTATGATGATCGAAATATATATATATATATATATATATGTATATATATTATATTTTTATATCTATTATATATATATATAGGATATAGATATATATATATATATTAGTCATATATTATATATATATCTTTATAATATATATATATATAATATCATATATATATAGTATATATATATATATAATATTTTATATATATATATAATAAAATTTTATAAGTTAGTCCCCTATGCTTTCCTCCTTATGTGGCAGAAATATAGTAAAATTTAAATATTTTTCTATGCATTTTGCTATGCTCACTCTTTTTTCAACAAGTATACCGTAAATCAAATAAATTCTGACGAAAGCCAGAAACGGGGACATATTGGAATAATACATTCGTCGATCTATACGTCTGCACATTAGAGGTGCTGGGAGTAGTATAAGCGAATGATCTTTCAAAAAGTTTGATAACTCCAATTTTTTATATTATAATGGCACTGTCTATTAACATATCTCCTTTTCAATAGCCCCAATTTTAGCTTATCCTATATTATTGCTTTATAAGTATTATAAAACTCAGTAATTATATGTATTTATGTATACCATATATATTTACTACTAAATGGTTATACAGGTACTTTGCATTATGCGGTTCCACCGCTATATACTGTATGAGGAAAACAGACTGAATACCCGTCGTAAATTTTTTCGCAGTTTGACTATTTTGACATAATAATAAGTAACATACCACTCGAGTACCTTTTTATGCTCTTCCAATAGATAATCATTTTTTCTGATATAATTTTACCACCACCCCTATTATCCAATTTCGGGTATATATTGCACATTAGGGGGGGGGTAAATTTTTATTTCTGAATTTTAATGGGAGGTGAGTTTTAAAATTTACCCACCCCCCTATGTGCAATATATACCCTGGATTGTATACATAGGGTGGGTAAAATTCATTTTCCGACAAAAATGTTTATTATAGTTGAAGAGCCTAAAAAAGGCATCGAGTGGTGTGTTTACTTATTCGTAGTCCAATAATATGTTTGCAAAATGTACCTGATCACCTAGCTATATCACCTACATTATTAAATTTTTACTTACTAAATTTCTCTCACTCCTTTCCCGTGATGAATTTTCAAACTGAGGATTTACCCCGGGTGGTTTGACACTTGGCTTTTGTTTGAATTCAGAACCAACAACAATCGAAGGTTTCATTTTGTTACTTTTCATGAGGTTTTTGTGTGCGTTCGGACCGAGTAAGTTATATGAAAAGGTGACACCCCGCTTGTCTTTATCCTTGACCGTGAGCGTCAAAATCAGGTTAATATACCATTTATAGGTGAAAGAATTTGAAGAATTTTCAGAAGTTTTGCGTCAGGGAGAGCAGCAACCCCCGAAAACACAAAACAGAAGCTAAAAATAATTTAGATATAAGTCTTAGCCTCATTTGGTGATGAGTGACATTTTTTTTATGAAAGTAATTTGGTTTTACCTCTAAATTGGAAAATTTCCACTTTATGTCTAAAATCTGTCCATTGTTTGCCCTATTAGTCTCCAGAGCACATAGAAATATGTCCTTTGGCATAAATATGTCGAGTTGGCAACCCTGCTTGTATCACGCTAAAGCTGAAAGAAAACTAACGAAAAAAAAACCGGTCTATATGAACGGTAAGGGCTATAACCGTAGGTAATCGGTTGTGCATCGCTTACGCAATTAGGTTGCACATTACCTTGCATCGTAAAATTAGATATGGTCGCTTCAGAAGTAATGTTATAAGAGGGTGCAAGATTGTTAGCTCAGCTTCAGTCAATTTCGGACTTGATACTAGAGGCGAGTTTCACATGAAGAGGAAACGCAAAATATTATCTGGCGCTCAAATGGGACACAACTGAACTAATTAAAATACGGCGCGCAAATGGGAATTTCCCATTTGCGCGCCATGGCGCTCAAATGGGAAGCGCTCAAATGGGATCCCGGGAGCCCATATTTTTAACATGGCTGTTCAGATGGTACAAATTATCCTCTCGCGGTACACTTTTATTCAGAAAACTGGTACAGTTAACATCAAACCGATGACAACGCTAGTTTTCTGTACGTTTGTCGGATATATTAAACGAACTTCCACAACCCTTTCCCAAAAATGAACAATGGCTACTGGACGTGACCCAGTAAATTTATATTAATTTTAGACGCTCAGCTATTCTATCAATACAATAATTTTCTTTTGAGTCTCAAGAGCCAATTATAAGAAACCAATAGCATCCATTCGTATGGTGCATGGACCTTCTAATGACGCAAATATGATTTCTTGAGCTACTTGAATAAAATTGACATCACTGTCTGGAATACTACGGGTTATTAACGTTTATCATGAAACGTACGAAGTTAAACAAGTAAAGATATAAATGAAGAACCGGATCTAAAGTACATACGGTACTTGTCAATAATACGGGACACACTCAAGAAGTAAAGTTAGGTTAATCCTAATGAAGTATAACCTTCATATAACCTTTAGTTTATATAATAATGTAATTTGGGCTATATATTTGCAAATTAGGGGGTGTCCGATGCGTTCTGTCAGTCTGTCTAGGTCCAATGCATTGTATCACCTGTCACTTGTCTTTGAAACCAGTTTTCTGAGATCTAACCTAAGCGTAATTCTTCAGTATGTTCCGTATGATTAACATGTACCGTAGATACTAATGACTCGAGGCAAAAAAAGAGACTTCAAGTTCAATTAGTAGCATTTCTGTTTGCTTTTGTAACCGACGTTGCAAGTGGTTCGTTGCAGTCACTGTATATATAATTAAGTTGCACTAATTATATATATACAGTGGTTGCAGTAAAGTTCTCGCAGAAATTTTAAACATTACTTTCATGCGAATTGCCCCACCATAGGCCTATATTGTGTAAAATTACATAGAAGTGTTTCTTGTTTGACCACTGATATAAAATACCTTTCGAATAATTGCCCCCGAGTTCGGTCAGAAAGAACCCGTTTTTGTCGAAGAAATATTAAAATAATTAAGATAAAAAATGCTTTTTCCCTCCCCCCCCCCCCAAAAAAAAGTTCTAGCAGAAATTTTAAACATTACTTTCATGCGAGTTGCCCCACCATAGGCCTATATTGTGTAAAATTACATAGAAGTGTTTCTTGTTCGACCACAGTGGATATAAAATACCTTTCGAATAGCTGCCCCCGAGTTCGGTCAGAAAGAACCCGTTTTTGTCCAAGAAATATTAAAATAATTAAGATAAAAAAAAGCTTTTTCCCTCCACCCCCCCCCCCCCAAAAAAAAAAAAACGATGAAGTCCATTGCAGGTCTGACCTGTGTATATCCATGTTCATTGAAACCTTTTATTTCGACATTTAGAAAACAAAACCTATTCCTAATAGGTAAGAATGTTGCCGAGAATTTGTGACTACAGAAAAATTTCCTTTTGCTCCTTATTTTGATTATAATCTAGAAAGTTCCTAATTTACGAAGGGAAAGACGCCGATCAATAAACCATTTTGGACAGACTAGGAAAAAATTATAGATAGCAAACGGAAAATTCAAATAACAAATGTATTTCCCATGTAGTTTAGGGAATAAAGTAAAGAGAATAAAGAGAAAAGTAAAGAGAATAATTGTGTAAAGAGTGTAATTAAGAGAGTAATTGTGTAAAGAGAATAAAGGAAGGAGGGAACTTCCTAAAGCAAAGATTCGGTGCCTCTTTTGATCAAGTTAATAATTGTGTCCCTTAATGAAAGAGAAAACATTGGCTTTATTCTGCATTCACATTTTCTGCATGACTCTCTCTTCTCTCTCTCTTTTTTTTAACTGAATAGCAAATTATTTTATTTGCCTTTCTTTCAATCAATAGGAATTCGAACTTAAAAATATATCGAGAAAAACCTCTTTCAGTATTAAGGCCAGATTCTGTCTTACTTTCTCACTTACTGTCGTTTTGTCTTTCTGAACTGAATAGTAAAATTGTTTAATTTGTCTTTCTTGTTTCCATCAATAAGATTTCAGATTGGAAAATAAATTGAGAAAAAAACTGGACGGACATTTGAAGATTTTTTGAAGCAACAGCAATAAGTTTTTTAGGAAATCAGCACAATGAATCTTGAAAAAATAATTAAATTTTTATTCATTTTATCTTCACTAGAAAATAAAACAACTGTCCCCTTAAAAAGGTGAAAATAACAAAATCATGATACGTTGAAGAGATGGTGCCTTTATCAACGTGACAATACTCCTTCACGCAATTAATATCACTCAGGACGCAAATTTTCCTCCATGCGACATACATTGAATTCTAATACTCTAATCCAGGGGCTCATAAGTTGGCAGAGATACTCAAAATGAAACTTGGATCATGCCAATATATTCTTTAGATCTCGATGCTAGGTCTCTCAGATTTAAAATGACTAGAATAAAAACAAAACTGCCCAGGTCACATGACCGCACAATAAATCAATAAATTGTCTAAATCAACAATAGAAGATTCAGCCAAATTAGTTGACAGTAAGATTGCTTGTTTTGTTTTTAATTATTTACTATGATAGAGGTTGGTCACAACCTTAGGCATTAAATAACGATATCCCCTCTTAAGTTTTAATTATTGAGTTATAATTTACAGTTTAGGTTCTTCCAAGTTAAAATACAATAGCCTCTTTTCCTAAGGGCAAATTTGGTGTGTTTTTTTTTTTTTTTTATTTGATGTGATTTTCTGCTTTGGAAAAACTTTGGGTTAGGAAAAATTTTCCTAACCCAAAGAAATTATAACTTTCCTTTAGAAATTGTACAATTAATTACTGGCAGACACAATAAATTAATTAGACAATAACCTCAATCCCAAGTCAATTCAAGGCACTTCAGGGGACCTTAGACGGGTCAAACCATATTTCAGCTTCAGTCTCCTTTGTAACGAGACTTGCCTTGGAAATTCTGAGCATTTACTAAGCAATGTTTGGTAAATTTCTTTGTCAACTACACCGCTTTTCTTCTGATTATATTTGTATTGTAGACCAAATTACACTCAAAAATGTATGAGTGATAAATTTAAAGAGCTTGGGAATTAGCCCATAGCCTCAGAAGTTTTTAAACATAATTACATCTAGATAACTTAGTTCAAGAAGGCTTTCAATGGATTCTTTTTTTTTCGAACTACCCATAAGAAATTACTTTGGACGGATCGCGCGAGAAAGAAGGGCGAAAATTCAACCAAAAATGTATTTTTGAAGATTTGACCAAGAGACTGCGGCGCAATAAGGATTTTACGTACACCAGAGGTTCATTGGTATGGAGGCAGAATGGTTGTATCAGACACATCTTCCAAAGTACAAGAGGCAAGGCAGGCAGTTACAAAGGTGGGTTAAGGGAATACACACCCCCTCTCCTACACCCCCCCCACCCTAGTAGGTTAACAAGGTTGCTATACTTTTCTTTACTTTTCATATGATCAACCCTGCTCTTCAGCTCTCTCCCATTTCCGGCTGAAACAAGTGCCTCCCTGCATTTGTGGGGCTAGGCCGAAGGCAGAGAGAGACAAGGATCGAAGCATCTATTCCAGTATACATAGAACATACCCAATCAAAGGGACTAAGCACCACGTTTCTCCGTGACTGCCAGAGAATAGAGGCATGGACCGTGGGGCGGGGTTTCCAGAGGCAGCTTCTAATTATGGTTGTAACTCTGAGCCAAAAAATCGATTTTAATACCTCTTTGCACCCACCTGCTTAAAACCAAATTAGGCTCAGAGATTTGCAGACAGTGCAAGGGATAGCATGTTCTCCACCATTTGGTGTTTATCTCGGAATGCCACTTGTACCACCACGCATGGCATAGCTGACGCCCTAAATGAAACATTCTCGCCATACAGCGCCTCCTTGTATAGCACGTGGAACACTTTCACCACGCACCACATGATTTGCACGATTGTTGAAAGTGAATGGTCCCTTGAGAGGTTCGATGAAAGAGTGAGGGAGGGTAGAATCATAATTAAATTTGCGGAAGACGTTTTGAGCTGCAACAGAGGGTACGGTCGTTCTATTTCATGATTCATTACATTTAATGACTATAGACTGTATAGAATATGTTATGAAACAGGAAGGTCGATAAACATTCCCTTCATGTTTACCCTTTGACTCTGCAAGACCGTATCATCATAGTCTGGTTTTTAAACATCGTGCGCCAGGTACCGTGCGCAAAGCGTCGCATAAGTGCATCCCGTATGACGAAATAAGTGGCAGTTCGAGATGTAAACCACGTACCAGTAAGTGAGCGACCCCTCAGAACTTGGGCTGATAAATGACCAAAGCTTTGCATCAGAGTCGGTAAATTTCTGGCACAGTCGGGGTTGCCACCGTCAGTAGGATTTTACTAGATCTAGTAAAAAAAAATAATCCAGTAAATTTAGAGGATCTAGTAAATTTCCCAAAATCTAGTAAAAAGTTCTGATTTATAAGCACTAAGCACTCCATCACCTGAATTGCTTCGTGATTATGAGTTATAGCTGTTTTTCTTCGTAGATTGTTTTTTACTTTTTCAATATATCTGTATTTTACGACCTGAAGACCATTGATAAATTTAAAGCCGGCTTCACCAGCAGAATAAGATTCCAGACTATTGTTTGATGTCTTGCATACACCGCATCTGAAATATGAAGCCTATCCAGTAGTACATCATCCAAAAAAAGGGATTTTTGAACTTGTAGGTTTCCGGAATTTCAAATTTTTTTTTGAGCATTTAGTAAAAACAGGTGCGATTTAGTAAATTTTTCCTCTCAGATTTAGTAAATTCTTCCAGGTTAGGATGACAACCCTGGGCACAGCAGGCATTATTAGAAAGAGGACTGAACACCATGCTAGCATATGGAAAGGTGTGGTACATTCAGAAATATTTTTTGTTGCTAAGGCTCGTTAAGGAACAGGTCGGGTTGTATAGCCTGTCACACGAGATATAGTTAAGGCAACATTTTCACTAACAATTCTTCTTTGGTATCACCTTCAACAAAGTCTAAAAAGTATTTTTCTTGAAACTCATTAATTCAGGTACTAGTTTCAAATATTTAGGGTTATTCATGCTATAATAGAAGTTTCTGGAACTGGTTTGATACCAATACCATTTATATTTGAAAGGCAAAATAAAAGTAACGTTTCTTTTTCAAGCTAATATAGTTTTATCATTATGAACTTATTTTATACCAGTTTTAACCTGAAACATTCACGCTTCGCATTAAATTTTCAAGATGCTAATCGTATAGGTTGAAACTTTTCCATTAGGAAAATAAAAAGACCCGTCAAGAGTGAGAATGGCATCTAAAGGGGAAACGAGGAGGGTCTGACTTCCCTGAGTAGTTGAAAAATGTTAGGAAAGCCTTGAAGAAGCATCTCTAAAAAAGGGATGGTTTTATACCATTTAATGCGTCTGAACACCTCTGGGTTTTGTGGAAACGTTTTAACTGCTTACTAGGGTGATATAATAAAAAGGAAACTTCAAATAAATTTATACAAATAGACATTATAAATTTGTTAAGTTTCAAAAACCTTAATACCTAGTCAACAAGTTTCAGTTAAAAGAGTCAAAAGCATTGATTTACCATCTACGTACCTAGTGTAGACAAACTTCCAAACATGAGTTCAGCTTCTGAATTGTTATATACATTAACATCTAAAATTCCTTTTCTCATTGTGTCTGATACTTTGTAACCTGTTAAAGAAAATTGATCATCAGAATAGTTTCTTTTTTAAGAATCAAGCTTCTTTTCTTAGTCAACTTAACCAAACAGTTCATAGTCCTGAATAGTAACTGATTCGCTAAAAAAATTATATTAAAATGTAAAAAAAAATTTTATTTTTATGTTGATTCCAAATACAGAAACTTTTCAAGCTTAGGCTATAGTCACCAATCAAAATTATTAGCATTAGAAAAGCTGCTTATTTTCAGAAAGGGGACCAAAAGCGACAACAATCTAGATAAAAATAACAAAACCAAATTCAACATCAGGTCCAAAAATCCCTACATGGATGCTCCATCCTCATTCCACAAAAAAACAAAACATATCCTTTTAAAGGGGTAATCTTACAAAACTGGAAGAAGCCTTGGTGAAGGGAACCAGTTCTTTGAACTGGTGCTTTAAAAATGCTTTTCAAGTGACAAAAGAGATCACGCCACAGCAAAGGGCCTATTTCTCCCATTATATGCTGCAAAACCATGATTTTAGCCCGAATAGTGCCAAAAAACTGTCAAGCAAAAAAAATGAAATAGCTATTCACTCCAAATTATTGAAAAGGTTTGTGTCAAGCCTCAGAGTTTCAAAGGGTAGACAGCCACGTGTTGGTGTATTTCGCCCCTAATCAATTTATAGATGACCCCCCCCCCCGCATCTCCCCACCAGTCTTCTAGTAAAAAGTAGTCATACTGCACCTTGTTTGAACCTAAGTCACGCCGAAATTTCCAGTTAGTATTATTAGGAACCAAAAAGTGAGCCCTTAGCCGCTCAAAATATTCATTCTCAAAGTGCTATGATAACAAGAAGTACATATTTGGAAGCACCCAGCCACTGCAGATAAATTTAGAATTTATCTAAATGTATCTACAGTTTGCCCAGCCTACTGTTTTCAACACCGTCAGTTAATGTGAACCCCCGTCAAGAGAGCACGAAAAAAGAGGGATTTTTATCAATATTAATTTTAAAAAAAATTCCACAAAATAAGTTTTTCAAAGAAAAGTAACGAACTCCATTAAAACAAAAATGAGCAAAAATAAAATCAAATAATCTACCAAGCGTGAAACTATCACAAATCAGCATCGACAAATAAATGAAACCCAAAACGAACAGAAATTACCATAAATAACCGAGTCAAACTCAAACGAGCAGAAATTAAAATGAGTAGGACTCAAAAACCCTATGCCTTCCCAAGGCCAGAACATAATTTGCACTTTACTGAAATTTTTTTTTTTTTACTTTTGTAACTTTAAATCAAATAGTATTAACATTTTGATTAATAAATATCATTATATGTAGGCCTATATTAAACTGACAATGCACATGCATTTGTAGTTATTTCAGTAAAGTGCAAACTATGTTCTGGCCTTCGGAAGGGATAGGGGTTTTGAGCCCTACTCATGTTGATTTCTGCTTGTTTTGAGTTTGACTCGGTTATTTATTGTAATTTGTTTCCGTCTTTGGGTTTCATTTATTTATCGATGCTGATTTGTGGTAGAGCACTTTTTGAAGTTTCTACAACATCGCTATCTATAAAAACCTTATATGCCCCCAGGGCATAACTTACAACCCTTGCCCTGAGAGCTCTAAGGGGGTTATGTTCCTCAAAGACCTAATTTCTGAAACTTTAAACTACGTTGAACAAAATGGCTATCTCAAAATTTTGACTGGACGTGTTTGGGGAAAAGGTCGGCGCGAGAGGGGGGGTTAGTTGCCCTCCAATCACTTTCGACTATTAAAAACGGCACTAGCTCTTTGAATTTCCAATCGAATAAGCCCTTTTTCAAGTTTCTACGACAAAGCTTTTAATAAAACCTTATATGCCCCAAGGGCATAACTTACAACCTTTACCCTGAGGGCTGTGGGGGGAGTATCATCCTCAAAGATATAATTTCCGGATCTTTCAACTATTTTGAAGAAAATGGCTATCTCGAAGTTTTGATTGGATGTGTTTGGATAAATGGTGGGCGTGGAAGGGCTGTTAGTTGCCTTCCAATCATTTTCGACTATTAAAAAGGGCACTAGCCGTTTCAATTTCCAGTCAAATAAGCCCTTTTTGAAGTTTCTACGACAACGCTTTCTATAAAAACCTTATATGCCCATAGGGCATAACTTACAACCCTTACCATGAGGGCTGTGGGGGGTGGGGGGAGGGGGTTGTCATCCTCAAAGACCTAATTTCCAGAATTTTCAACTACGTTGAATAAAATGGCTATCTCAAAATTTTGATTGGATGTGTTTGGGGAAAAGATGGACGCGAGAGAGGGTTAGTTGCCCTCCAATCACTTTCGACTATTAAAAAGGGCACTAGCCCTTTGAATTTCCAATCGAATGAGCTCTTTTTGAAGTTTCTACGACAAAGCTTTCTATAAAAACCTTATATGCCCCCAGGGCATAACTTAAAACCCTTGCCCTTAGGGCTGTGAGGGGAGTGTCCTCCTAAAAAAATAATTTCTATTTGGAAATCAACTACGCTGAATAAAATGGCTATCTCAAAATTTTGATTGGATGTGTTTGGGGAAAAGATGGACGCGAGAGAGGGTTAGTTGCCCTCCAATCACTTTCGACTATTAAAAAGGGCACTAGCTATTCCAAGTTCCAATCGAATGAGCCCTTTTCGAAGTTTCTACGACAAGTCCTTCGACACGAAGTGCCTATGACAGTTATGCCACAAATGAAGTGTATTACATTGTACAAATATAAAAGCCACATTAATGGTAATGACATGTACACATTTACATACCCACTAAAGACGGATAGGGGTAACCACAAGCCCCTACCGAAAAAAATACTGCTTTATACATAGAAAAATTGTCGCACAAAAATATTAAAAAAATCCTAATAAATACATATTCCTCCTATACCCCCCATAGAAAATCCACTGATCCCCTTCCCCTTCCTCCCCCCTATGGTTGATCCTGTGTACACCTACGCATATTTATGTTACCGTACATGTATCATGTATCGCGCTGCCTAAGTAAAGAACGATGTTGGCACAATGTATTATTTTTTGTTTTTGTTTTGTTTTCTTCCATACCAGGGCACTTTGTAGCGAAGTTGTCGTAGAAACTTGGAAAAGGGCTCAAGTGATACCACTACGACACATCAGCATCGATAAATAAATGAAACCCAAAACGAACAGAATTTACAATAAATAACCAAGTCAAACTCAAAATGAGCAGAAATTAACATGAGTAGGGCTCAAAACCCCTATGACTTTCCAAGGCCAGAACATAATGTGCACTTTACTGAAAAAACTACAAATGAATGTGCATTGTCAGTTTAATATACATATACTGATATTTAGTAATCAAAATGTTAATATTATTTGATTTATTAAAGATATAAGAGTAAAAACATTTATATTTTTTCAGTAAGTGCAAATTTTATTCTGGCCTTGGGAAGGCATAGGGGTTTTGAGCCCTACTCATGTTAATTTCTGCTCGTTTTGAGTTTGACTTGGTTATTTATTGCAATTTCTGTTCGTTTTGAGTTTCATTTATTTATCGAAGCTGATTTGTGGTAGTTTCACGCTTGGTAGATTATTTGGTTTTATTTTTGCTCATTTTTGGTTTAATGGAGTTCTTTAATTTTCTTTGAAAAACATAGTTTATCGCTATGAAGAACATGGGACGTAACTAAATTTCTAAGTTTCTCGGAAGAGAAATTGATTGGTGATTGAATGTTGAAGCTGCTCACATCTTGAAGAATCATCCACCGTTTTTCAATATTGATCGCAGACGAATGAATACTGTTTCTGGCCAATAGGTAATTCGTACCTTTAGTTGGTCTTTTCCGTTTTATATATCAAACCACAAAAATGCAGGTATTCCCATCGCTATTTGTCACAAATATTATAAAATCACGTTGAATCGAATACACCAGAACTATTTGCAATCAAGGGTAAAGGCAATCGAAAAAAGCCCGTGAAGCATGCATTTTCGGCTAGTTATAGAGCAAATTGCACCAGCAAACATGATTCCGTGGAGTAATTTTAAAATAAAATCATTAATATACTCACCGATTAAAACAGCACCAGCAACTTCAAAAATAGTTGCCAAAATACAAGCTTGTCTGATTGTCAAGACCTTGCTTCCAACAGACGTTCCAAAACTATTGGCAACATCATTGGCACCAATGCCGAACGCTAAAATGAAGGAAAGGACGAAACCAAGGATCACAATCCAAAGAACATCAGGGGAAAATGGCTCCATCTTTCTCTTCGAAAAATACGGCTATAAAAATATCCTTTTTTGTCTAGTTGCTAAAACGCACTTCTTTTAACAGTTTTAATAAAAATATTCAGCTCCCAGCAACGAAGCAACAATATGTACAAGTCCACTTGGTGTTTTGGCCAATTTGAGCAAATAAAAAAAAATAACTTCAAATTCTTTCCCTATGTATCACTAAGTTCACTATGTCTAATATTTGGTAAGAGGGTTGAGAGAGTTGGGATAGTGACTGTCTCTTTTGTAATTTCAAATTTAGGCGGACATTCAGTGGCCGCCAATGGGAACAAAAATAGCATTATCGAAAACGGCACACAAGTTTAGCGACAGTTTAGATTTTGTTAGTTCTTCAGGTATAAAGCACACTGCAGTGACAGAAATGTTGGAAAATGCGTAAAAAATGGTCATCCACCGGACAAAACCTGAAAAAGAAATGTTACTAGTTAAGCTGAACTTGAGTAGCCCCATGTAAGAATATAAAAAGATCAGAAAAGCAGCTTGAAGGACGTTCTTGGAAAAAACAAATCAGGTAAATGGAAGATAAAGGCATTTATCAATATAAATAAAAGAACAGACAGATTTAAGCAAACATGTAAAATTCAAATATATTTGTAAGCAGCTATTCCATGTCACCGTACCTTTTTGAAGAACGTTACAATCTTTGATTAAAACTACCATCCCGAAACCTCACCGTACATACCTGTCATAAAATTTCCTAGCGAAAAGATGGTAGTAGCGAACACTTAGACCCTTGATTCAAATAATTTGTTAACAAAACAAGTGATTCTCCTTAAAATAATAAAATCAAAATATGTTAAATAATTTCAACACATAGAGGGGTAATGATTATCCTTACGTCATTCCTTCAAATACCATGCGAAACGGTAGTACCCTCAACTTCTTACACTGTCAACACGCCATAATTCTTTAGAACCATTAGCAGCCAAAATATATAGAGCATTAGTTGTTAAGTAATCTTTCGCAATATTGCGAACGATGGCGTTTTATCAGGCATTTGGGATTAAGCAATCATCACTACGGTATCGTAGGCTATTTAACGATGGTAAGAAAAAAATTCCGACTTCATTAAAATTCGTTCTACTTCAAAATATCTTAATAATTTGATGCGAGCCCGGTACACAAAGCGAAAAACAACAGAATTGAATAAGGGATTGTGAAAACCATTAAACTTAGGGGACAAATCGGAGGCTCGTTCTCCCAAATTTGCACGTACCTTTGAAGTAATAATGTGTCGATACTTTACAGCTGACTTCATTTATGACCATCAAATAAGCGGCAATAAGTTTTATATTTGAAATCCGGCGAGTATTCAGACAGTTGTCAGATCTGATACCAAATACAGGGGAAGCGGAAACCTAACCGGATTTAAAATTAGGCAAATCAGGTGGGTACATTTTCGATCAGAAACTAGTCAGCTAAGAAATATTTTGTTATTTCGCTTTTTGTGGGGCGCATGAAAAGTACCCTTTCGTTCGGCGTTATCAAACGTTATCAATCTAGGTGCCATTTCTGGAATATAGAATTAGTGAATATTGTGTTCCAAAACTATCCCGGAGTAAACAAATAGTACCAAATAGTAAACACGTGCGCATTGTACTAACAAAGGAAACTTGTACTACAAACTTCAAATTAGACCCTTTTTAAAACGTTTGATACGTGAACGCTATTTAAGGACAGAAGACGATTTTTTCTTCTCTAGAGGGAAGAAAACAATCCCTCGATGACCCCTGGTGGCACCACTGTCATGGGGAAAGAAATGACAAACCTAAACCAACACTGGAAAAGAATAAAAGTTTACTCGGTTATATCTTACTATTAATATTGTTATCACAAATCTCTGTTTTTAAGTATCACCTTTCCTCATTTTACATAAGAAAGAATAATTGACCATTAAGCTTATAATCTTGTGTTGGGGTTAAACTCCTTTTTTTATATACATATTACTTAATGAGGCCTCATGAAACTACGAATCTCCATAGAATTTGCAAATAGTTTCTTATTCATCCGAATTCATCGATGTCCAGTCTTCTTCTCTGAATTGAATATAATTACGGATGCCAAGACAAAAAATGTTGCTACACTTATATGCCCTATATTTCCCCCCGCGTATGCCGCTGAGACAAACGATGGTACTTCTCTGTTAAACAGAACATCCACAAGAACTACGCCGTCTAAGATCCGACAAAACCGGTTTGGATCAGCTATGATTTGCCTATTTTCAGTGAGAAAACTACGATGTAAGTATATTTTAATTTAATATTTAATATTTAGAGATGGTTAGTGGTTAGGTTTAGTTAAGTTAGGTATTTAATCTAATGCGTTCTGTGCAGCCTGCTTTCCATAATTCTTTGTCATAGTTTCAATAATTTTGTTTGTAAAGTATTATATTATCATCGTGTTTTGGTATATTTCATTAGGATTAACCTAACTTCGCTTCTTGAGGATGTTTGAGGATGTTTTGTTTAACAGACAAGTATCCAAATAATGTATAGGAAAACTGCATTCGCAGGAGATAGCACTCAAGAAAAGACGTAGGGCTATGAAGCCAGAACAGGCACCTAGCAAAATTGAAAATTCTGTATTTTACTTTAAGCTACTTTAATTCTCTATGCTTCGTTATTATTATTGGCACAGAGCGAGTGTCGAGCAAACAGTAAAAACTGTCGAGCGATCAGTCTTACATTTCTTCTGTTCTTCCCCGTTTTGAAAAAAATACCCCATTTATTCTTCGATTGTAATTCAGTAAGGGCGTCATTGCTGATGGAGGGAGGGGCGCATCCCTTTCAATATATTAGTAAAGTACAATGTTCATGATCAGTTAAAGATTCTTATTTACTATTCTTTATTCTACCTCCCATATTTTTTTGTTTGTAACAATTTGCTATGAATAAACGCTCCACCGAAACTATTCAGAAATGCTGTCGTTCTTAGGTCTTTGGATAGACTGACGTACCTATTATTGTAGAACTCGTTCTGACTTCTTTCTGACGAATCAAAGCGATGGATCAATAGGAATTATTGGATAACAAGGAAATCCTGAAAAAGAGAGGATCATTTGATTACAGCGAAATCTTGCAAACCTTAGAATTATTTTCTCGATGGTCTTGTTTAGAAGGGACAAAATTTCGGAGGCCAGGGTTACAACTTGGAACAAAGTGTCAAAATTAATTGAGTTAGATGGAAAATACAAGAATTATAGGGCTAATCATGAAAATATCGAGACGTTGAGAGAAGAGAACAGGTCCAAAGGCTACACTGTGCACCTACCTGGTAAGGTGTTTTAGAGGTTTTAACCCCCCCCCCTCCCTCCTCCGATGAAATATAAACTCACCACGTTTATTATTATTTTTATCATATTAATAGAAAAGCCAAAATACACAAACTCTCTGTGTGGTTGGGAGGATCATCCACGGGAAATGGCGAAACTGGTGTTGTAATAATTATGGCCCAAGCATTCATATTTGCGAATATCCTCGCACCCTGTTTTCCAAAAATCCATCTGGCCGTCCATATGGTTGTAGAGAGCGAATCAGGCGTGATATTATTGTATATTAGAGAATCACACAGGTTCCCACTAGGGGATTATCGGAGGATTTTTCCTGGGATAAAAAAGAGTAAAGATCCTCGAGCTGATGCATAGTGCGTGGAGTTGAGAGTAAACTGCCACTATATTTCAAACAAATTCCTAGGAGGGTATCATTCAGACTAACATAGGGGAAAAGATTGGATAAATTTATATATTTTCTGGTAGAATTTAAATAAAACAATATTATATTATCTTTACTATTATCATAACAATTATTCATAATTAGCTGACCTTGAAAAATCGAGGTGATTGAGGTTTGTCTAATAAACTATCAGCTTTATTTAATAAATTTGTTCAGAGCTTCAGTTGGCAAGAGCCTCGTCACATACAACATCAAGGAGGCACACTTGTGCCTCTTTAAAGAGGCGACCCACCACAATGTTAAGCAATTTATTGTTTAAAAAAAAGAGTTGTGAGAAAGTCAAACTTTAGCGTAAAGAGCGAGGCGTTGAGGAGGGCACAGCCCCTTTCATATACGGAATAATTTCTGTTCGTTTTAATTTTTAATGTCGCTCCTTACTTTCAGTTTAAAAAACTTTTTTTTTATTTAAAGGCTGCGAAAGCGGGGGGTTTGGGGGCGGCAGCCCCCCAACTGTACCTCTTAATCCCTGTACGTTTTAAGGTTCGAACTTGTGACTCAGCCTGTTTAACTCTTTAGAAAACGTAGTTTTTTTTCAAATAATTTGTTAAGCGACCTCATTTCTCATATATAGTTCTCTGGTGGGTCAAATGTGACGCAAGCCTAGTTAATGATTAAATGTAAAAAAAAAAACAATTTTTTTAACTGAAAGTGAGGAGCAACATTAAAACTTAAAACGATCAGAAATCATTACGTATATGAGGGGGGTTGCTCCTCCTCAACACCTCGCTCTTTACGCTTAAGTTTTTTAGTACTTTTAAAAGAAATCTTCGGGACTTGTTTAGTATCCAGTAAACACAGGATAAGTGAAGTTTCGTTAATGCTAATGAAATAAAACAAAATAGGAGGAAAATATAATAGTTCAGAAACAAATTTGGGCTATATATTTGCGCAGTAGGGGGTGGGGGTAAAGCATAGTATACATTAAATACGTAGCCTAACCTAGGTATCTTTTTTGCCCCTTCAACCCCAAAAAGCTAAAGTTTAAATCTTTGTCACGGAGTGAGCAATGCCTCACTAGGCAGCGAAAGCCTGTTATTCATTTAGCATCTTTGAGATTTCGATGCGGCCTTTCTCGCGTGTTTACTGGATTCTAAACAAGTACCAAATCTTCTTATTGTTCTAATTAAACGAACCTTGTGTTTCAGGAGTCATTCTGAAAGAATTGGAACAAGATTCAAACTTTAGTGTAAGTATCAAGGTATTGAGGAGGAGCCACCTCCCTCAAATACGTAATAATTTCTCTGCGTTTGATGTTTTAATGTTGCTCCTTACTTTCAGTTGAAAAAACTTGTTTTTTATTCAATTTCTGAACGAATTTTATAAATAACACCTGGAAATCTGGCTTAACCTCCATGGAAACTCCCTCCACCCCACATATATATTCACTAGACAATACAATCCTGGCGAAAATTTACCCCGGACAACTGATCTAAGATCTCCACGCGTAAAATTGTTGGCAAAGAGAAAACATGACAAAAGAAGAATTTCGTATAGGAATACTAGCAAATTTCCCCTGTATAAAATTCCCCTGAAAAATTCACCCCCTGGAAACTTCCCTCCCCATGGAAAATCCTCCTAGTAGAAAATTCACCCCCCCACACACACACAAAAAAATGTATGCATACTTCTCAATAACAAATACTATGTAAACAATGGGCATATTTTAGAACTTAACAGACGATTTTGAGAAAAGGGGCGTGGGAGGGGGCCTACTTGCCCTCTTATCTTTGTGATCGGTTAAAAAGGACACTATAAATTTTGATTTCCGTTCGAAAGAGCCGTCTCCCGATATTCTAGGATCACAGACTCGACACGATCACCCCTGGGAAAAAAAAATAATAAAAAATAAACACGCATCCGCGATCTTTCTTCTGGCAAAAAATACAAAATTCCACGTTTGTGCATATGGTAGCTTGAAACCTCTAAAGTAGTGTTCTCTGATACGCTGAATCTGATGGTGTCATTTTCATTAAAATTCTATGAGCTTGCGGGGGGGGGGGGGGGTATTTTCCCCAAAAAATCAGGCAAATTTTCTCAGGCTCGTATCCTTTGATGGGTTAGACTAGACTTAATGAAAATTATATATTTGAAATCAGCAACACACGTCAATTCTTTCGATATATCTATTGGTACTTTACTGAAAAAAATTCAAATGAATTTACTGAAAAAATGTGCATTGTCAGTTTAATATACATATGCTGACATTTATTCCTTAAAATCTTAATTACTTTTTTATTTCTTAAAGTTATAAGAGTGAAAACATTTATAAGTTTTGTTTCAGTAAAGTACACATTATATTCTAGCTTTTAGAAAGCATACGGTTTAGAACCCTACTCAGAATAATTTCTGCTCGTTTTTTAGTTTGACTTATTTTAATTTCTGTTTGTTTTGGGTTTCATTTATTTATTGATACTGATTTGTGGTAGTTGTATGCTTGGTAGATTATTTGATTCTATTTTTTTTTCATTTTTGGTTTAATGGAGTTCTTTACTTTTTTGAAAAACTTATTAAGTGCAAAAAGTTTTTTTTGATTAATTTCTGTTTGTTTTATATTGACATAGTCTTTTTCAGGGAGAAGGACTGAGCCTCTTCTGAAGTTAAACAACCATCCCTTCCATAAGAACCTTAAATACCCCCTGGGAATAACTTACAACCCTTGCCCTTGATCTCTGGGGTTTCTTTCAACCCCAAAAGCCTTGTTATATGATATTTAGACTATTTTGAATAGAATGGCTATCTCAAAATTTCTATTAGACGCATTTCGGGACAATACGACGTGTGTGTAGGGTGGAGGGGGTAGCAGCCCTCTGATCACTTTGACTCTTAAAAAGAGCACTAGATCGTCTAATTACCAATCTAATGAGCCCTCTCCGAAGTTTATATAACCACACTTTCTATAAAACCCTATATGTCCCCAGGGCATAACTTACAACCCTTGCCCTTAGGGCTGGGGGATTTGTTATTCTCAAAGACATAATTTCCAGACCTTGCTGATGGGCTGCACAAAATGGCTATATCAAAATTTGTCCTCTGATCACGTTCGACTAATAAAAAGCAGCTATGCAGCTATGACAAAACTTTCTATAAAAATCTTATATGCCACAAGGGCGTAACTTACGACCCTTGTCCTGAGGGTTATGGGGGAGGGTTGTCATCCTCAAAGACATAATTTCCAGACCTTTCAACTACGTTGAACAAAATGGCCATATCAAAATGTTGATAGGAAATGTTTGGGGCAGTGATTTGCACGGGGGGGCATTCTCCCTCCAATTACTTTCGACTATTAATAAGGGCAGTAGCCCTCTCAATTCACAATTAATGAGTCATTTTTGAAGTTTCTACGACAACGCTGGCAAAAACATAATTTCCAGAACTTTCAACTACGTTGAGCAAAATGTCTATCTCGAAATTTTGATTGGATGTGTTTGGGGAAATGGTGAGCGTGAGAGGGGCGTTTGTTGCCCTCCAATCACTTTTGACTATTAAAAAGGGCAATAACCCTTTGAATTTCCAATCTAATGAGCCCTTTTTGAAGTTTCTACGACAAAGCTTTCTATAACAACCTTATATACCCCCAGGGTATAACTTACAACCCTTGCCCTGAGGGTTGTGGGGGGAGTGTCCTCCTAAAAAACATTATTCCTATCTGAAAATCAACTACGTTGAACAAAATGGCTATCTCAGAATTTTGATTGGCTGTGTTTGGGGAAATGGTGGGCGTGGAAGGGGTGTTAGTTGCATTCCAATCACTTTTGACTATTAAAAAGGGCACTAGCCATTCCAATTTCCAATCGAATGAGCCCTTTTCGAAGCTTCTACGAAAACTCCTTCGATACGAAGTGCCCTGGTCTGGAAAAAAAATAAAATAAATAATGCATTGTGCCAACAACATCGTTCTTCACTTAGGCAGCGCTATTGTGCTGCCTATGATAACACGCGCTAAGTGAAGTTTTGTTAATGCTAATGAAATAAAACAAAATAGGACAAAAATATAAAAGTTTATAAACAAAATTGGGCTATATATTTGCACATTAGGGGGGAGGGGTAAAGCATAGCATATATTAAATATGTACCCTAACCTAGGTACTTTTTATCCCCTAAACCCCCAAAAACAAAAGTTTAAATATTGTAAACGCGGTGATAAACCACTGTTTGCAATCCTCAGCATAGGAAATCTCAGTTGAAAAAACCTGTTTGACTAGTTTCTTTAGCATCTTCGCTGTGCAATGCCTCGCGTGTTATACAGATAATAGAACAGTACTACCAAAATATTCTGAAAATATAATAGTTTAGTAACAAAATTTTGGAAACTACAACAGAGAACTATGGAAGGAGGGCCGCCCAGAACGCATTATAGGCTATTATATCATAACCTAACCTAAACAAAATGCCAACTGAATATTTAATTAAAATATAGCTACAATGTATTTTTCCACCGAACCAGTGTTGCCACTTGACCGATACCAAAAAGTGGTGTCGGTCAATGAAAAAAGCGGTGTTTTTGCGGTATCCTTTCTACCGAAACATGGTATAATTTATGGTGTATTTTGGTACCCGTAATGCAAATACGTTGTCACTAGTTTCAATAAAAACTCACTTGTTAAAGCAATTAATTCCTTACTACTTTTCTAGCAAATGGATACTATTCTTTATTATTTTTTAAGTGGTGGATTTTGCAATGGACTTTGAACAAGAAAGGTAGAATAAAATGAAAAGAGACATCCCCCAGATAACCAACCCATATAAAAAAGGGAAAAATAGTTCCAAATGATAAATTCATATCTTTTTCCCACTTTCTGGCACTCTCACCCGTTCTTCATTACTAGTAGCTCGTCCAGACAACCCATTCTTTAGAAAATTGGAAGCAGGATAATCTCTTCTATTTTAAACTAGATTAAAAGTTTATTTATCAATATTTGTTTCATTTTCAGCGCGTACTCCAGAAATACTGTGTATACTGCCGTTTTTGTCCCATTTTTCTATTTGTGGGTCCTTTGATATACCGGCCTTGAAAACGAAAAAAATGTACCAGTCTACACTTTCAGTCTTCCGCCACATTTTTTTTTTTTTTTTTTTTTTTTTTTTTTTTTTTTTTTTTTTTTTTTTTTTTTTTTTTTTTTTTTTTTTTTTTTAAGAAAGTAGACAGTTTGACGCACTCCAAAAGACGAGAATGCTCGATTGAAAAGTTTTTACTGGCTCAGCAAATATGCCAAACGACATTCTCGAACCAGATGCTCATTTTTTCCCGTTTTTAATTTTAGACGCTTTGCGCAACAGAAGCAGTTTTTACACAACTTACTTCCTTAAAATATATTTCAAGAAAATTAATGTAAAGAATAACAAAATTTGTAGTGATGCCTTTCTTCAATTTTCAACTTTTCGAGAGAGCATATTATTTAGCCTACTTGCTTTAAAAAATCCTCAGCATGATTCAGTTTCTAATTCGTCAGTATATTTTTTATTCCTTCGCTCGCCCAAAGCAAAGAAGGTAGTGACACCCTTGTCTACATAAGTGCCCAAGACATAATTGTCTGAAACTTCATTTCTTTGTTTATAAACTTTAATTTCTTTTACCGTATACTGTTCAGTCTATTTGGCTGTAAAAGTGGAAAAGTAATGCCCAAAAGAAGCAAGATGGGATAGCCCGGGACTACTTATTTACTAAACTCTACTACAGTATTCGCTCTGCTTTGCATTGTCTGCACACCTTTACCATACTAATGGTTGAAAATTACTTTCATTCTGGCACCTGACTGATATGTAAAATATTTGCTCTTGGAAGCACGTTAATTACTAGTTTGAATTTTCACGAGTTCCTCAGTAGCCTATCCAGCCGTATGTCTTTAGAAGTAGAGAGCAAACAATTGTCCCTTTTCCCGTACGGTGACATTATTTAGGATAAATTCAGTGATAAAAGTCATTTCGCATTATAAATACGCTGATCAAAGTCATTTCGGGGTATAATTACGGTATGCGGTATAATCAGAAAAAAGTGCGGTATTTCTCTCCAAATTGCGGTATAATACCGCAAAATGCGGTATAAGTGGCAACACAGCACCGAATTGAAGCTAATTGTCTGGTATAAAGACCGTGAAAATTGCTTAATGTCTGATCTTCGCGATACAAATTCTCGAGTGTGTACTAGCGAACAAGGAAGTAGGCCTACTTTTTTTGTCTCAGGGGTGATCGTATCGAACCAACGGTCCTTTAAGATCAGGATGGGGCAAATTTGAACGGGAATAAAAAGTTCTAGCCCCTTTTTAAGTGACCAATTATTGAATTATGAAAGAGCATAAAAAAGGCATCAAGTGATATAGGCTAGCCTATTCACTTTTATCCTGGCTGAATTGTGTTGAAAACTGCAACAATTTACCGAATTTCATTCTAAGGCTAGTGTTTTCTTTAAGATTTTTTTTTATTTGGAAATAGCCAAAAAATAAGGAATCTAATGATAGCCCACTACTTTCATTTGTTTAGCATGTTTCCTTCAGAAGTGACTAACCACTAAATATTTCCGTTACTTGTGCGTTATATCCTACACACGAAAGAAGTCAAGTTTGATTAATGCTAATGAAATAAATTGAATAGGATAAAAAAATAAGAGTTTAGAAACAAATTTGGGCTATACATTTGCACATTAGGGGGGGGGGGGGGGGTAAAGCATAGCATATATTAAATACGGTTCAAGGCGTTTACCTCCCTCGGAAAATACCCTCCCCCCGTGGAAATAAGGCTTTCCAAATTTGAAAATTTTATTCGGTTTTTATGTAGGGGGAAGGAAGTTTGATACTTGTGTATTATGCGCCACTCACTCAAGTTTACGCTGTGTAAAATTCGAGAACAGACCGGTTCTTTGTTAGTTTCTTCGTTACTTTAAAAATAAATTTGGGCTACAGATTTGCACATTAGGGGGGGGGGGGGTAAAGCATAGCATATATTAAATACGGATTCAAGGCGTTTACCTCCCTCGGAAAATACCCTCCCCCCCCCGTGGAAATAAGGCTTTCCAAATTTGAAAATTTTATTCGGTTTTTATGTAGGGGGAAGGAAGTTTGATACTTGTGTATTATGCGCCACTCACTCAAGTTTACGCTGTGTAAAATTCGAGAACAGACCGGTTCTTTTGTTAGTTTCTTCGTTACTTTAAAAAATAAAATTTTGGGCTACAGATTTGCACATTAGGGGGGGGGGGGGTAAATTATAGCGGGTCTGCATGCAAAAATGTGTTGGTACAGTTATTATGCATATTAGGATAGATAGATAGATAAATAAGTGTATTGTAAAGCCAAATATATGGCTATGAACACAGTAAAATAACATAAATGAAAGGCACAAATATAAAATAAACTTTGGTCAGCGATCATATTAAAACACTTAAACGAAACACTACATTAACTTAATAATACTACTTAATACTTTTTTTTAGTTAACAACATTTCCAGATACCTTGCTATTCTTCTGTAATTTTTTAGTGGCCATATACCTAGAAAGAATTGTTTTCTGACTTCAAACTGTTCAAATACTTTACCCCCCGGAAAATACTTTACCCCCCGTCAAAAACGGGTTTTTTCGTGACTATTTCCTTGTAACTGCCCATATAATGCCCAAGTACCCAGTTTAAATATTGTAAACGCAATAAGAAATCACGCTTTGTGATCCATTGCAAATACCCGTTTGACTGGTTTCCTGTAGTATTTTCTTGTACAGTCTATAGCGTTGTGTAGGATATAATCAGGGGCGAATCTCCAGCATTGTTATTGGGGGGGGGGGGATGAGGGGTCATTATCTGGATAGTCAAAGGGCATGGGAAATATAATATTTTCTTTTCCAAACATTATTGGGGGGGGGGGTAACCTCAACTGCCCCCCCCCCCAAAAAAAAAGACGCCCCCGGATATAATGCACAAGTACCACATTTCCCATTTCTATCCTATAAGTAACCTTACGATTCACAAAATAATACCTACTTGTTCGAACAGTAAAACAATCTCTGAACTTAAGGAATGATAAGGTAACAAGCACAACTTCCGCAGTTGAAAGCAACTCACGAATGAAAATATTGAAACCGGCAATCAGTTTTGGAACCACGAGGATATTTTTTGAGTATTGCGCATGCTTGTCAAATGCAGATGTTCTCTTCAGGCGGTAACTGGAAATCAGCCAGTCTGGAAAAAAAAAAAAAAAACTAGTTTTCATCCAACTATTTCTTCACAGAATTGATCATATGTTTTTTTATTCTTTTTTTTGGCAACAACAATATGTAAACCCCACAGGATAAGCTTGGAATTGCTCCCAGCGGGAGGGGGGTTCGGCCATCAGTCAAACATAAATTTTAAAGATGATTTTGAAGATTTTTTAAGGGCATTGCCCCCTTCCTGGCTACAATCTTAAATTTAATTCGAAATAACACATCTACGAAATGAAGTCTTTAGTCGTTGGAAAATTAAACGTAAATTGCTTGCAGTGTGAAATTAGGACTTGATTTAATTCGAATCGAGGAGGGCAAACACATCTACGAAAGGGTGAAGACTATAGGTTCGTCAGCAAAAAATATCAACCAGTTCGTGAGGTAAGTAAAATCCGGTAAACACGCGAGAAGTGAAGTTTGTTAATGCTAATGAAATAAAAAAAGGATAAAATATAATAGTTTTTATCAACAAATTGGGGTTATATATTTGCACAATAGGGGGGGGGGGGGGGATAAAAAGCATTGCATATATTAAACACGTAACCTAACCTAGGTACCTTTTTTTTGTCCCTTCAACCCCAAAAATTTTAAAAGTTTAAACAAAACTTTGTCACGGAGTGAGCAATACCTCACAAGGCAGCGAAAACCTGTTTTTCATAAAGCATCTTTGAGATTTCGATGCAGTCTTTCTCGCGTGTTTACCGGATTCTTAAACAAGTACCTTTCGTGGTAACGAACTGTAAGTAAGGAGTGACCCAGGTCAATAGTAACCGAAACTCTACAAAACAGAATTTTGATACCAATAGATGCATCAAAAGAATCAAAACTTAAATATCAAAATCATCAAATTTTAAATATATAACTTTTACTAAGTTTAGTTTTTACCCACCAAAAGTTACGAGCCTAAAGAATATTTGCCCTATGTTCGAAAAATGGGAAAACACCCCCCCTTAAAAGTCATAGAATCTTAATGAAAAATCACACCATCAGATTCAGCGTATCAAAAACCCTACTGTGGAGGTTTTCAAGCTTATATCTGCAAAAAATGAGGAATTCTGTATTTTTTGCCAGAAGAAAAGTTCATGGACGTGTGTTTATTTGTTGTTGTTTTTTTTTCCAGGGGTGATTGTATTGACCCAGTGGTTCTAGCTCATCAGGAGAGGGCTCATTCGAATGGAAATTAAAAGTTCTAGTGCCCTTTTTAAGTGACCAAAAAATGGAGGGTAACTAGACCCCCTCCCACGCTCATTTTCCCCAAAGTCACCGGATCAAAAATTTTGAGATAGCCGTTTTGTTCAGCATAGTCGATACTATGAAAATCCAATAATTATGTCTTCGAGGGTGACTTAATCCCCCATAGTTCCCGGGGGAAGGGCTGCAAGTTATGAACTTTGCCCATTGTTTACATATAGTATTGGTTATTGGGGAGTATACAGACGTTTTCAGGGGGGATTTTTTTCTGGTGGGGGGGGGGTCAGGGAGGGAGTTTCGTAGGAGCATCTTTCCATAGAGGAATTTTTCATGAAGGGGGTGCCGAAATTCACAGCATTATTTAAAAAACGATTTTAAATATCTTCTCTATCTTCCTCTTTGGTATAGGAATAGAAAAATAAAAAATAAGTTTTACCTTCCGAATATTATTGAGAAGCTAACTGGTTTATTCACAAAAAGCTTTCAGAACAGCGTATCGGCGTTTGGCCTGATTATGGTTTTGATCCGTCCGTTTTATTCATTTTATTTATTTTGATTTTATTGTTGTTTATTTTGTATTGGTGTTGGTTGTTTTTTTTATGTAATGTTATTGTGTGATTTTGTTTTTGAATCACATTTTTTTTGTTTTGTTTTTTTTAAGTGTTTTTACTCCACTATTTATTTTGTGATGTCAGTGGGTTATAAATAAATATTATTATTATTATTATTATCATAGGGGAGCATTATCAGTCTGTTTGTTTGAACCAGTTTTATAGATACGTGTTGCATATGCTGAGAAGCAATAGCTTTTGGTTCGTTTAATGTTTCAATTAAATGTTAATCAATTTAATTTTTCAATTACACACCATCTATGTAATAGTTACCGCTGGCTCTTTACTTTCAGCATAAAAACTATTTTATTTTTGTTAATATTATTCAGGAGGTTTCCCAAAGCCTTCAAATACATACCTAACATGAACTTAATATAGTGATTGAGAATAAGGTTTTCCGGAGGTGTATGAGGTCTATTTCATTTTGAAGTTATTCGAGTAAATCAATAAAGGAAGAACAAACTGCAACAAAACGCTTCGCTTGTAAACTACCACTACTACTACTACTACTACTAGTAACAACTCACTGCAGCATCAAGCTGCCTGAGGCCAACACAGTGCTACGCACGGTCCTCTCCCATCCCAATCTATTCAAAAGCCTCCCTTTTTACACCCGCCCATGAAGTTCCCATTTCCTTTAAATCTTTCTTTATGAAGTCCCCCCACCCAGACGAGGACGACCTGCTTTCCGTGTTTACAGCCCTAGACGGTTGGCCGAAAAGAAAAACTCTTCGGCAATCTGTCATCCTTCATCCACACACAACGTGCCCTAGCCACCTCAACCTTTCTTTCATTATAGCCCTAGAGAGCGGTATTGAACCACATTTTTCGTATAGCCTATTGTTTTGAAATACGGTCAGTCAGCCGGGTTCCCAGAACCATCCTTAAGCAATTTCTCTGGAAAAAACATCTAACAAATCTTCATCCGCTTTTCGGAGCGCCCATGCTTCAGAGCCATATTTGACCACTGTCTATCATTGTAGCTTCTAATATTCTAATATTCTTGGTTTGCTGACTTATCTTCTTATTCTTCCAAACTTTTTTTTTAACTGTGAAAAAACACCCTGCCTGAGCCTTGGCTATTCTACTTTGCTACTTGGCTTTCACTGCTCCCCACAATCTTTACTATAATACTATCAAGGTAAGTGAAGCTGTTCACCTGATCAATCTTTTCATTACCCAACTTCACCTTTTCATATTCACTTATTCCTAGCCTTAGTGACTTAGTCTTCTCAACATTAATTTTTCAAACCTATTCTAGCACCCTGAACTCTCAAAACCTTTAGAAACTTCATTCATTTTGCTCGCACTTTCATCTAGGATGCTTAAAAATCATCAGCATAATAATCTAAGTCAAGGAGACTTTTTTCCTGCCCATTTGATTCCGTGGTCTCCTGTTTTGCATTTCCTTGCTGCAGGGGTCTTACGACAAAGTCCATCAAAAATAATCCATATAAAGGGGGATAGAAACACAACCTGCTTAAACTCCTGATTTAATACAAAACCAGCTGCTAACCTCATTTCCTACTTTAACCGCAGCAGTGTTATTCTCGTACATAGCACTAATCACTTTAAATTGTATTTGTCGACTGGTATACCATACAAGGATAAAACCTTTACTAAAGCTCTTCTATCTACAGAATTCATCGAACGCTCGAAAGACGCTCTCATAATCTATAAAACTGAGGACCCAAAGGTGTTTGAAAAAACTCAGGCACTTCTCAATTATTAACCTAAGAGTGAAAATTTGGTCGAAACATCCTCTAGCCTTTTCTAAAACCGCACTGTTTTTCTCTTATAAAGCCTTGGTCTACGGCATCTCTCAGTTTAAAAAAGTATCTTATTACTAAGTAATTTACTACCTACAGAAACCAGACTAATCCCTCGATAATTACCACACTCACTTTTATCACCTTTCTTATAAAGTGGCTTAATTAATGTTTTCCTAAAATCGTTTAGGTACTTCCCCTTTTTCAAAAATCATATTCATTAATCTTCAGTAACTTATTTCTAACCTCAGAGCCACCATATTTAAGAAACTCATTTACCACCATATCAGCACCTGGAGCCTTATTATTTTTTAACCAGTCCTTTTAGTACTTTTGCTAATTCCCTCCTCACAAAATCAATCTTTTCCTTCACATCCAATGTATCACAAACTTTTTCATTTTCCTCTATATCTCTTCCTTCAACTCTATCTCGGTTAAGCAAATTCTCAAAATGTTCGGCCCATCTCTCTTTAGGTTTTTTCCTTATCGCTATTGCGGCCCCATTCCTACTTTAAATGGGCCAAGCCAAGTCCGCATTGACTACTCCTCTCTCAATTTGTTAACACATGCCCAGTACAATATTTTACTATTATGCCGTCTAGCTGCATCTTCCAGATCTTGGCAATTTTATCCATGGCCTCCCACTTCACACCTCCTTAGTTCATATTTTAATACTTTCTCACTTTCTTTACATTCCTTTTGTTTTCATATGATCTATCACTAAGGTAATTCTTGTACAAGCCCTTCTCCCCTTTCTATCAAACATAAAGCTTTTTCACTAATATTCTTAGCTGCAGTTCTAGCTTGTCTTCCCTAAGACACCTTCAGCAACTTCACAATTATTTTTTCTAAAATTATTCAACCATCTTCCACATTATCAAATTTTTTAAACCTGTCAAGTTTAGTATTCAACTGTTCCTGGAAAGTATCTCTCAAATTCTTATCCTGGAGTCTGAACAACATCATAACTTCCCGGAGGTAGTTACCATCTTCCCATATTTTCAGCTTTAAATTAAACCCTTGACACTGCTAGATTGGTGTGATCTTTACTTTTAACTGGTCAATAACGGCACTCCTATATACCCTAGTATCTTGTATTGATCCTGCCAATCTCTTCGGTTTACAATAACATAATCAACAAGGTTTGCTCTCTTGCCATCACGTGAATACCATGTTAACCTTATTATGAGCCAATTTTATGACCAAACACCGTATTGGTTTTTATAACTAGATTGTTTATACCTGCAAAATCCAGCAAAAGTCTGTATCCATTACTGTTTTTCTTTTCCTACACCATATTTACCTAGGCTAGGATACCATCTATCCCTATTTCTACCAACCTGGGCGTTATTTTTTTTATTGTTAAAATCCCAAAGTAAAAACATCATATTTCTACCTGGGACCCTGTCTATTTGCTCCTGTAACTACTAACTACTACTAACAAACCTCATCGCAAAGCCCACCCTCTCTCAAGCTGCCGCCTGAGGCCAACACAGCTACGCAACGCTTCTCCCTCCTCCACCCCAATCTATTCAAAGCCTCCCTTTTTACACCGCCCACGAAGTTCCCATTTCCTTTAAATCTTTCTTTATGACGTCCTCCCACCCCAGACGGGGACGACCTGCTTTCCGTTTAGCACCTAGATGGTTGGTCGAAAAGAAACAATCTTTTGGCAAATCTGTCATCCTTCATCCGCACAACATGCCCTACCACCTCAACCTTTCTTTCATTATAGACCTAGAAGCGGTATTGAAACCACATTTTTCGTAATAGCCTATTGTTTGAAATACGGTCAGTCAGCCGGGGGGGTACCAGAACAATCCTTAAGCAATTTCTCTGGAAAACATCTAGCAAATCCTTCATCCGCTTTTCGGAGCGTCCATGCTTCAGAGCCATATTTGACCAACTGTCATCACTGTAGCTTCTAAGATTCTAATCTATGGTTTGCAGACTTATCTTCCTATTCTTCCAGACTTTTATTAACTGTGAAAAAAAACACCTGAGCCTTGGCTATTCTATTTTTAACATCTTCACTGCTCCCACCATCTTACTAATAATACTACCAAGTGTAAGTGAAGCTGCCCACCTGATCAATCTTTTGTAAAAACCAAAATGTAAAAACCAAACCTTAAAATAAAAACACACCAAACTAAAATTGGACGACCCTTTCCTAGTAACGGTGAAAGGGTAAAATAAATGTACCCTTTCACCGTTTACTAGGAAAGGGTCGTTCGTCCAATTTTAGTTTGGTGTTTTTATTTAAGGTTTGGTTATTACATTTATCAGTCAGTTTTATTTCTGCACTGAGGACGGTCCAGCGGAGGTCTTGACCGAAAATATTTTGCATAATTTTTCATTTTTTTTTCACTGGCTGTTAATTGTCCTCGTTTCCTTTCCTTCGCGATTTTTTGTTTATCATGATTAGCCAGTGTGTTCAGAGAAATTTCAGAAATTATTTCATGTCTTCAACTGTTCCTGGAAAGTTTCTCCTGTAACTGTAAGTAAAAAAGTCATCTGAGTCACTAGTATCTCCGTCAGTCGGTTTCTACAGGGGCCGTATACTACTATAACTGATACCCTGAACTTTTTAGTCATAAAATGAGCAATTAGTAGTCTATTATTAATACCTTCCCAGAGCCTAAACAAGACTTAGCAGCTTCCTTATTCATCATGAGCCCTACTCCCTGTCTATGTACCCAAGCATCCTTCCTGCCTGAGTAAACAAATTCTATATCACCTAATTTCATACTTCCTACCCCTGGGATATGAGACTCTGAAACTCCTAATAAATCCAGTTCGAATCGTTTGAATTCGTCAGTTAAAAATGTCGATACGATAGTCATTTTTTAACGTCGTAACATCCCAAGTTCCAATTTTCATGTTTTTTAAATCATTGAAATTATTTTTGCCTCAGGGAAAAGCAATGATCCCAGATACCAGTGCAGGACGGGGATCACATATCTTCTCAAGTCTACACCGAAGTGCTTAAGCCGGCTTAGAACCGGACAGCAAGAAGTCCCCTGGGACCTCCATGAATGGGAGCTTAGTGCAATCCTGGGCCCATCTTGCTCATAACATGGTTTTCAGCACTTGACGATGCTCTTCTATCAACAAGAGTCGAAATCCTGCACAGACAATCTCAAGCCTGTTACCTCCGACTCGTTATATTATTCATGCCTACAAATATTATGCTACTTCGCTTGTAAATAACATTGCATATTCTCACTTTTAACAAATGAAATTCAGCATGACTTTCTCAAGGCTTATAGAAAAAGATCAACCGTTCACAAGTCCAAAAATACCAACAGGACTGTCGCGAAGGGCAGAGCAAACTCCTCAGGGCCCAAGCCTCAATAGTACCCAGAGCGAGTTTACTTCTTTTAATGCTCAAATTTATGTTACCTTTTCTTTGTTTCCGACTTTTTTACTTGTCTTTCCTTCTGGATAGACAATGGAAGATCAAAAAGGGACCTCCTGTCAAAATTTTTGAGAAAACTTGACAGGTTTGCTGAAAGAGCCACGGAAATGTTTAGTGGAGTTCCCTGATTTCTATCCCTCATTTCGACCTGTCACATTCATTTATTATTCCTTTTGTCCAAAAAAAGCCTTTCGATAAAAAAATGCCCAGAAATTTGGGGATTTCAGTGGGGCCAAGCCCCGAGGTCCCCTTGAGTAGCCCACGTTCCTGAAAACGTTATATTGGAAAAAATCTTAAAATGTCTCAACACATTTGACATTCAAACTCGGTATGTGTGAGAATTTATCTTGGGGAGGGGGGGGGGGTGCATGAATCATATTGGATCTTTTAACAGAGTTGCAAAATTGTAAGATTTTTCGGAATGACAGACGAGGCTGTTTTTACTTGCGGCATCTGATTCCAACTGCAAGAATAAAAGAATAAAGTCACTCAAAAAACCATTGATGGCGCATAAGGCGTAGACAATTGTCGACGTCTCAGTTGCTGGGTCTTTTTACAAGGACGCGTAGAAAATAACTGTTGCCCAACCTTGCAGCAGCTGGGATAGAACCCCAGGTTCCATGTTTCCAAGCTGAGATCAATCCACTGCGCTACCACAGGTTAGAAATTAATATTTTACTGCTACACTAACGACAGAGCTTACTCGTTACTTAAGAGTACTTGAATTCGATCCTCCTGTCCTGGAGCCGAATCCTTTACAACCATATCGGGGTGAAGTCGTTATCCGTGACAGAGAAATTATGAACCTTTCTTGCGACAGGCAGGATAGACCAGAACCTTTGCTCAGGACACACTGCCTCACCCAATTTGTTGTCAAAAGGTGACTGCAAGAACGCTACGTTTATGGTTATGGCCCCTGTGAAACACGCGATAGTGCGACAAGGCTACATCTATATATCATGGTTGCAGCGACAGCTGCTACCTAGTAAAGAACAAACCCCAGCCGATAGCAACTTTAAACTTGAAAACCCGTTTTTAAAAAAAAAAGCTGTGTAGTGAAAACAAATTCCCATTTATAGCTAATTCAGAAGTGGTAACTGTTATCGGGGATTAATCTTAATTATAAGAGTTTGTTTTAGAAGCAATTGCACCAAAAGAACAGGATACTTGTATCATTGAATTCATTAATTTTAGACAAATCCATTCACTAAGTCAGAATCATGATTTTACTTATACTTTTTTTTTCTTTGAGAACGACTCAAACTTCCTTAAAAGTAGGAATATTTTGTAATTCGACAGATATTATATTGCTGAGTCTCTGCTCTTGAGTATTAGCAAAATTGTCAGTAGGCTGAAACTTTAAAACTTTAAAAACAACTAACATAACGAAAACTTCCAAATAGAAGACAAATATGAAGCATCTCACCTCAACGCCTTATAACAAAGTTTTAGATTCTTAACAAAACCAAATCTCACAAAAAGAAATCGGCAAGAGTTGGTAAGCACACTATTTAAGTTTGGAAACGAATAACAGAAAAACCTCTTTATCTTTATATCCATTGGGAAACTTGTAAATGCCATTATATACTAACTCAGATTGCTGACCTACATGGATGTTTTATATACGTATGGTTTAATCAGTGGAAAGCACTACGTAATTTTATATGGGCTAATGATTTGTAAACACTTTTGCGTCTTTTCTTCTACTTTTTATTAGTTGTTTATTTGTTTTTTTCTCGGAAAAGAAAAATTGAGGGTAGGACCTTAAATATGAGAGAATAAAAAATCTTTAATCAATGTTTGAAGCGAATTTCCAATGCTGCCACTACTACGAACAACTCATGGTAGTATTAAAGCACCCGAGGGCAAAAGAGCTGCACAAGATACCTTCCACTCAACTATTTTCAAAACATCACTAAACTCCACCCCATACAGCACTAACTTTCTTTATTTTTTTCTCTTCCCACCTTTTCAGAAATGTCCCCAGTTGAACCGAAAGAACTTTTTTCAAGGTTTTAGTGAGTACCTATTCTGAAAGGTTTTTTCCCAGCTAGACAATCGTTAGAGGTTTTCCTCAAAAAATTCGTTCAACGGCTAGATCAGTGGTTTCCAAACTTTATTTGGTATTTGTGTATTATGTGGTACACACTCGAGAAGTGGAGTTAGGTTAGACCTATTAAAATATACAAAAATATAGTGAGGATACAATACTTTATTAACAAAATTATGAAAACTACAACAAAGAATTATGGTAGGAAGGCCGCACAGAACGCATTATATTAAATAACTAACCTAGCCCAAAATACCATCTCTATATTTCAAATATTTAATAAACAAAAAATTAAGCAAGAAGTACGGGTTTTAATTTTAATAAAGCAGTGAATAAATAACAACAAAATAAACACTTAATTAAAAAACACTCCAAATATTTCGGCCCCACGTCCGGGAGCCTTTCTCAACGAAAAAAAAAGAGAAAAAAATATTCTTTTTAAAAAAATAACATACATCGAAGTCAAGGCCGTATTCAGGGGAGGGCTAGGGGATTTGACCCCCCCCCCCCCGAAATGTTTGTCCGACTCGTAAAAACGTAACAAAAATGGACATAGACAAATTTTGTGTGCATTTTTTGAGTTTTTTGTGTAGATCTCCCCCCCCCCCAAAAAAAAATTATTTTGTGCGTAAAACCCCCCTCTGAAAAATTCCTGGGTACGACATTGATCAAAATAAAACAAACCCGTTTTAAAATTAAAAGCCATTTTTCTTGCTTAATTTTTCGTAAATGGAAAGCAGTGTGGTCTAAGAAATTATTAAATATTTAATAAAAAACAAATGAAAAAACTTTTTCCACAAAATGATTTTTTTCAAAAGAAAAGTAAAGAACTCCATTAAACCAAAAATGAGCAAAGATAAAATCAAGTAATCTACCAAGCGTGAAACTACCACAAATCAGCATCGATAAATAAATGAAACCCAAAACGAACAGAAATTACAATAAATAATCGAGTCAAACTCAAAACGAGCAGAAATTAACATGAGTGGGCTAAAAACCCCTATGCCTTCCCAAGGCCAGAACATAATTTACAACTATACTGAAAAATATATAGGTTTTTACTTTTACAACTTTAATAAATCAAATAATGTTATCATTTTGATTAATAAATATCAGTATATGTATATTAAACTGACAATGCACATTTATTTGTATTTATTTCTGAGGGGGCTATCATCCTCAAGACCAAATATCTAAAACTTTTAACTACGTTGAACAAAATGGCTATCTAAAAGTTTCGATTGGATGTGTTCGGGGAAAAGGTGGGAGTGAGAGGGGGGTTAGTCGCCCTCAAATCACTTTCGACTATTAAAAAGGCACTAGTCCTTTGAATTTCTGATCGAATGAGCCCTTTTTCAAGTTTCTACGACAACGCTTTCTATAAAAAAACCTTGTATGCCCCCCAGGGCATAACTTACAACCCCTGCCCTGAGGGCTGTGGGGGGGGGGGGGGTTATCCTCAAAGACCTAATTTCATGAACTTTCAACTACGTTGAAAAAAAAAATGGCTATCTCAAAATTTTGATTGGATGTGTCTGGGGAAAAGGTGGGCGTGAGAGGGGGGTTAGTTGCCCTCCACTCACTTTACACTACTAAAAAGGGCACTAGCCCTTTGAATTTCCAATCGAACGAGCCTTTTTTGAAGTTTCTAAGACAATGCTTTCTATAAAAACCTTATATGCCCTCAGGGCATAACTTACAACCCTTGCCCTAACGGCTGCGGGGGAGTGTCCTCCTCAAAACATAATTTCTGTCTGGAAATCAACTACTCTGAACAAAATGGCTATATCAATGTGTTTGGATGTGTTTGGGGATGTCTTTGGGGAAATGGTGGCGTGGAAGGAGTGTTAGTTGCCTTCCAATCACTTTCGACTATTAAAAAGGGCACAAGCCACTCAGATTTCTGATCGAATGAGCCCTTTTTGGAGTTTTCTACGACAAACTCCTACAATACGAAGTGCCCTGGTCTAAGACCAAGAACCCCCCCCCCCCCCCCCAAAAAAAAAATACATTGTGCCAACATCGTTTCTTTACTTAGGCAGCGCTATTGCGCTGCCTATGATTTACCTACAACGTAGATTTCAACTTAGCCTAGGCTAATTTTCTTCAAATACTGACAGGTATAAACCAGTTATTGTCTTATCTGTAGATCCCAATTCTCGAACATGAATCATATAATGCACAAGTACCCTTTATTTTACCACGATTATGGTGCCTCCCTTCCATTTCATAAGACAATACATACACGAAATTGTTAGTACTACGAAATCTATCAAGACAAATTCTTATAAGCAAAGAAAAAGAAAACCAATTTTAGATTATTGTCTTTTAATGAGATGCATTTGCTTGCCTGTAATTAGCACAAATTTGTCAAGCCTCAGTGTCAATAAGATGAGTGCGCGAATCTCCTTTACTACGATCAAACGAACACGATATTTCATTTCAGCTATTGCAGAAAATCCTGTTCAAACAGTTCGTGGTAACAAACTGTAAGCAAGGAGTGGCTCGGCTCAATAGTAACTGTAACTCTAAACAACAGAATTCCGATATCAATAGATACAGCGAGAGAGTTGGCTTTTTGTACTGATTCCAAAAATACAAGATTCATTTAGAAGTACACGTTTAGCGTTCAAACAGTTCGTGGTAACGAACTGTAAGTGAGGAGAGACCCGTCTCAATAGTAACCGAAAGTCTAAATAACGAAATTTTGATACCAATAGATACATCAAAAGAATCAGATTTTAATGCTGATTCCTAATATATTAGTTTCATCAAGTTCAGTCTTACTCGTCAAAAGTTACGCGCCTGAGAAAATTTGCTTGATTTTCGAAAAAAGAGGGAAACACACCCCTAAAATTCATAGAACCTTAATGAAAATCACATCATCAGATTCAGCGTACCAGAAAACCCTACTGTAGATGTTTCAAGATCCTATCTACAAAAATGTGGAATTTTGTATTTTTTGCCAGAAGAAAGACCACGGATGCGTGTTTATTTGTTTTTTTTGTTTGTTTTTTTCCCCAGGGGTGATCGTATCGACTCAGTGATCCTAGAATATCGGAGAGAGATCTTATTGGAATGGAAAATTAAAAGTTCTAGTGCCCTTTCTAAGTGACCAAAAAAATGGAGGGCAACTAGGCTCCCTCCCACGCTCATTTTTTCCCAAGGTTACACGATCAAAATTTTGAGATAGCCAGTTTGTTCAGCATGGTCAAAAATATAATAATATGTCTTTTAGGATGACTTGATCTCTCCAAAGTCCCCGGGGGGGAGGGCAGAAAGTTATGAACTTTACCCAATGTTTACATATGGAATTGGTTATTGGGAAGTATACAGACGTTTTCAGGGGGGATTTTTTCTGTTAGTGGGGGGCGGTCGGGGTTATGTGGGAGGATCTTTCCATGGAGTAAGTTTTTATGGGGGAAGGGACATTGCTATGAAAGGGGCACCGAATTTCCCAGCATTATTTAAAAAAAACGATCAGAAATTAAATAAAAGAAACAAGTTTTCAACTGAAAAACTTTTCAACATGAAAACTTTTTAAAACGAAAAGAAACTATTACTTATATGATTGGGTTCAACCCCTAGTCAATACCTCGCTCTTTACGCTAAAGTTTTTTAGTACTTTCACAAGAGCTATTTATTCTAATTAACGGCCTTTTTGATTAAGGGCTCATTCTTAAAGAATTGGAAAAAACTCAAACCTTAGTGTAAAGAGCCAGGTACTGACTAGGTGGCGAACCCCCTAATATACGTAATAAAAATATACGAGTATAGAAGTTCGTTACGTAAGTTAATTCGTAAGTTACGTCAGAACAAAATTTCGAGAAAGCCAATTAGCCAAAAAAAAGGAAAATTAATATGCGAATTTCATTTTAATTGTTCATGTACGGTGAGCCAAAAATCAAAGTTACACTAATTCAGAAACGTTCAGAAATTAACTAAAAAAAACAAGTTATTTTAACTGAAAGTAAGGAGCGACATTAAAACTAAGAAAGAACAGAAATGATTCCGTATATGAAAGGGGCTGTCCCCTCCTCAACGCCTCGCTCTTTACGCTAAAGTTAGACTCTTCCTCACAACTCCATTTTTTAAAACAATAAAAAACTTTAGCGTAAAGTGCAAGGCGTTGAGGAGGGGACAGCCCCTTTTATATACGGAATAATTTCTGTTCGTTTTAAATGTTAATGTCGTTCCTTACTTTCAGTTAAAACAAACTTGTTTTTTTTTAGTTAATACCAATCAAAAGTTAGGAGCTTGAGAAAATTTGCTTGATTTTCGCAAAAGGGTGAAATTTCATAGGCAGCGCGCTAGCGCTGACTAAGTAAAGAACGACGTAGCCACAATTTGTGTTTTTTTTTTTTTTTCTTCTTCTTTCTTCGACAGGAACTTCGTATCGTAGGAGTTGTCGTAGAAACTTCGAAAAGGGCTCATGCGATTGGAAATTGGGGTGGCTAGTGCCCTTTTTAATAGTCGAAAGTGATTTGAGGGCAACTAGCCCCCCCCCTAAGCCCATTATTCCCCCAAACATATCCAATCAAAATTTTGAGGCAGTCATTTTGTTCAGCGTAGTTGATTTCCAGATAGAAAATATGTTTTTTGAGGAGGAGACTCTCCCACTACCCTCATGGCAAGGGTTTTAAGTTATGGCCTGGGGGCATATAAGGTTTTTATACAAGGCGTTGTCGTATAAGGCGTTGTCGGGCAAGGGTTTTAAGTTATGCCCTGGGGGCATATAAGGCGTTTATATAAGGCGTTGTCGTAGAAACTTCAACAAAGGCTCATTCGATTGGAAATTCAAAGGGCTAGTGCCCTTTTTGATAGTCGAAAGTGATTGGAGGGCAACTAGCCCCCCCCCCAAGCCCATATTCCCCCAAATACATCCAATCAAAACTTTGAGATAGCCATTTTGTTCAGCGTAGTTGATTTCCAGATAGAAAATATGTTTTTGAGGAGGAGACTCTCCCACTACCCTCAGGGAAAGGGTTTTTAAGTTATGCCCTGTGGGCATGTAAGGTTTTTATAGAAGGCGTTGTCGTAGAAACTTCAAAAATGCTCATTCAATTGGAAATTCAAAGGGCTAGTGCCCTTTTTAATAGTCGAAAGTGATTGGAGGGCAACTAGCTCCCCCCACGCCCATCATTTCCCAAACACATCCAATCAAAATTTTGAGATAGCCGTTTTGTTCAGCGTAGTTGATTTCCAGATAGAAAATATGTTTTTGAGGAGGACCCTCCCCCACAACACTCGGGGCAAGGGTTTTAACTTATGTCCTGAGGGCATATAAGAACGATGTTGGCACAATGTACTCTATCTTTTTTTTCCTTTAGAGCTGGGCACTTCATATGGAAGTGGTCGTCGTAAAAAACTTCAAAAGGGGCTCATTCGATTGGAAATTGAGAGTTCTAGTGCCCTTTTTAATCGTCGAAAGTGATTGGAGGGCAACTAGCCCCCCCCCCCCCCACGCCCATCATTTTCCAGAACACATCCAATCAAAATTTTGAGAGAGTCATTTTGTTCAGCGTAGTTGATTTCCAGATAGAAAATATGTTTTTTCGGAGGACACTCCCCCACAACTCTCAGGGCAAGGGCTTTTACGTTATGCCCTGAGGGCATAAAAGAACAATGTTGACACAATGTACCAAATATTATTTTTTTTACTTTAGAGCAGGGCACTTCATATCGAAGGGGTCGTCGTAGAGACTTCAAAAGGGGATCATTCGATTGGATATCGAGATTTCTAGGGCCCTTTGGAATAGTCGAAAGTGCTTTGAGGGCAACTAGCCCCTCCCCCACGCCCATCATTCCCCAAACACATCCAATCAAAATTTCGAGATATCCATTTTGTTCAGCGTAGTTTATTTCCACATAGAAATGTGTTTTTGAGGAGAACACTCCCCCACAACCCTCAGGGCAAAGGTTTTAAGTTATGCCCTGGGGAATATAAGGTTTTTATAGAGGGTGTTGTCTTGGAAACTTCAAAACAGGCTCATTCCATTGGAAATTTAAAGTGCCAGTTTTAATAGTCGAAAGTGATTGAAGGCAACTAGCCCCCCCCCCCCCCCCCCTACGCCCATCATTCCCCCAAACACATCCAATCAAAACTCTAAGATAGCCATTTTGTTCAGCGTTATTGATTTCTAGATAGAAAATATGATTTGAGAAGGACACTCCCCCACAACCCTCAGGGCAAGGGTTTTAAGTTATGCCCTAGGGGCATATAAGGTTTTTATATAAGGCGTTGTCGTAGAAACTTCAAAAAAGAATCATTCGATTTGAAATTCAATGGGCTAGTGCCCTTTTTCAATAGTCGAAAGTGATTGAAGGGCAACTAGCCCCCCCCCCCACGCACATTATTCCCCCAAATACATTCAATCAAAATTTTTGAGAAGTGGTCGTCGGAGAAACTTCAAAAGGGGCTCATTCGATTGGAAATTGAGGGTTCTAGTGCCCTTTTTAATAGTCAAAAGTGATTGGAGGGCAACTAGCCCCCCACGCCCATCATTTCCCCAAATACTTCCAATCAAAATTTTCAGATAGCCATTTTGTTCAGCGTAGCTTATTTCCAGATGGAAAATATGTTTTTGAGGAGAAAACTCCCCCACAACCCTCGGGGCAAGGGTTTTAACTTATATCCTAAGGGCATATAAGAACATTGTTGGCACAATATATTATTTTTTTTTCCCCTTAGAGCTGGGCACTTCATATGGAAGTGGTCGTCGTAGAAACTTCAAAAGGGGCTCATTCGATTGGAAATTGAGAGTTCTAGTGCCCTTTTTAATAGTCGAAAGTGATTGGAGGGCAACTAACCCCCCCCCCCCACGCCCATCATTTTCCAGAACACATCCAATCAAAATTTTGAGATAGCCAATTTGTTCAGCGTAGTTGATTTCCAGATAGAAAATATGTTTTTGAGGATGACATTTCCCCACAAATCTCAGGTCAAGGGTTTTAAGTTATGCCCTGGGGCCACACAAGGCTTTTAAAGAAGACGTTGTCGTAGAAACTTCGAAAAAAACTCATTCGATTTGAAATTCAAAGGACTAGTGCCCTTTTTGGCAGTCGAAAGTGATTGGAGGGCAACTATCCCCCCACGCCCATCATCCCCCCAAACACATCCAACAAAAATTTTGAGATAGTCATTTTGTTCATCCTAGTTGATTTCCACATAGAAATACTTTTTTGAGGAGGACACTCCCCCACAACCCTCGGGGCAAGGGTTTTAAGTTATGCCCTGAGGGCCTATAAGAACAATGTTGGCACAATGCACTATATATTATTTTTTTCCTTTAGAGCAAGGCACTTCATATGGAAGGGGTCGTCCTAGAAACTTCAAAGGGGGCTCATTTGATTGGAAATTGAGATTTCTAGTACCCTTTTTAATAGTCGAAAGAGATTGGAGGGCAACTAGCCCCCTCCCCCCACTCCCATCATTCCCCCAAACACATCCAATCAAAGTTTTGAGATAGCCATTTTGTTGAGCGTAGTTGATTTCCAGATAGAAAATATGTTTTTGAGGAGGAGACTCTCCCCCACTACCCTCAGGGCAAGGGTTTTAAGTTATGCCCTGGGGGCATATAAGGTTTTTATAGAAGGCGTTGTCGTATAAGGCGTTGTCGGGCAAGGGTTTTAAGTTATGCCCTGGGGGCGTATAAGGCGTTTATATAAGGCGTTGTCGTAGAAACTTCAAAGAAGGTTCATTCGATTGGAAATTCAAAGGGCTAGTGCCCTTTTTAATAGTCGAAAGTGATTGGAGGGCATCTAGCCCCCCCCCCCCACGCCCATCATTTCCCCAAACACATCCAATCAAAATTTTGAGATAGCCATTTTGTTCAGCGTAGTTGATTTCCAGATAGAAAATATGTTTTTGAGGAGGACCCTCCCCCACAACACTCGGGGCAAGGGTTTTAACTTATGTCCTGAGGGCATATAGGAACGATGTTGGCACAATGTACTATTTATCTTTTTTTCCTTTAGAGCTGTTCACTTCATATGGAAGTGGTCGTCGTAAAAACTTCAAAAGGGGCTCATTCCATTGGAAAATCAGAGTTCTAGTGCCCTTCTTAATCGTCGAAAGTGATTGGAGGGCAACTAGCCCTCCCAAATAACACATCCAATCAAAACTTTAAGATAGCCATTTTGTTCATCGTTATTGATTTCTATATAGAAAATATGTTTTTGAGAAGGACACAACCCTCAGGGCAAGGTTTTAAGTTATGCTCTGGGGGCATATAAGGTTTTTATATAAGGCGTTGTCGTAGAAATTTCAAAAAAGGCTCATTCGATTGGAAATTCAATGGGCTAGTGCCCTTTTTAATAGTCGAAAGTGATTGAAGGGCAACTAGACCCCCCACGCACATTATTCCCCCAAATACGTTCAATCAAAATTTTGAGAAGTGGTCGTCGTAGAAACTTCAAAAGGGGCTCATTTGATTGGGAATTGAGAGTTCTAGTGCCCATTTTAATAGTCAAAAGTGACTGGAGGGCAACTAGCCCCCCCGCCCATCATTTCCCTAAATACTTCCAATCAAAATTTTCAGATAGCCATTTTGTTCAGCGTAGTTGATTTCCAGATGGAAAATATGTTTTTGAGGAGGACACAGAGAGAAGAAAATCCCCCACAACCCTCGGGGCAAGGGTTTTAACTTATATCCTGAGGGCATATAAGAACGTTGTTGGCACAATGTATTATTTATTTTTTTCCTTTAGAGCTGAGCACTTCATATGGAAGTGGTCAGTAGAGAGGACCCTATAACTCGTGACGGGCACCCCTGCTGCCACCTACAACTTTTTTACATAATTTATGCATGTTTTTATGTCTGTTCGTTGTCACTGAGAATGAAAAACAGGATTTTTCTCACTTTGATGGATGTTTTCTGGACGGTTATGTGTGTTGATCAATTTATTTGATGTTTTTCATGGATTTCAACATCAATTTATGTCTGTTTTATGGTTTTTGTCAGTGAGAATGGAAAAACAGGAATTTTCTAACTTTGATAGATGTTTTTCTGGATTATTGAGTCTAATATCACCTGTCGGAATTGTTTCCGGGGAAGTTAATTAATGTCTGACAGATGACGTCAAGTTAATTAATGTCTTTGATGTATTTCCAAAGAGGATTGTTTCCGGGCGAATGTTTAGTAATACCTGACAGATGATGTCATGATTGATTGATTTGTCACGAAAGGAGAATTAATTTGTTGTTTCTAAGGAGAATTATTGATTCACGAAAGGGGAATTAATTTGTTGTTTCCAAAGAGAATTTTTTCCGAGCGATTGTCTATTAATGTCTTTGGAGTTCTACCAAGAGAATTGTTTCCGGGCAAATGTTTTGATCTTAGCGATGAAGTGCAAAAACAAAAGGAACACGCAGAAATTACGTTTAGGGTTATTTGGGCGAAACCGTTTTAGACATTATAGGGAATTATTTCGGCGAAACAGTTAGAGACATTTTAAAAGATGATTTTATAAAAGGTTTTAGAAGAGAAGGTTTTAGAAGAGAATTTGAGGGTGAAACTCTGTGGTCGTTATAATACACAAGTTCCATTTGAACAGTGTCGTGAGGTCCTCTACCCCAACCACAAAAGGGCTCTCTACCCCACCCCAACCCCGAAGGAAGCCCCCGGTCCTCAAAGGTCCCCCGGTTTCCTAGTAATTTCAAATGTGAGGTTAGGTTAGGTTAGGTTATGTTATGTTATGTTATGTTATGTTAGGTTATGTTATGTTATGTTATGTTATGTTATGTTATGCTATGTTATGTTATGTTATGTTATGTTATGTTATGTTATGTTATGTTATGTTATGCTATGTTATGTTATGTTATGTTATGCTATGTTATGTTGTGTTATGTTATGTTATGTTATGTTATGTTATGCTATGTTATGTTGTGTTATGTTTGTTTATGTTATGTTATGTTATGTCATGTTATGTTATGTTATGCTATGTTATGTTATGTTATGTTATGTTGTGTTATGCTATGTTATGTTCTTTTCAAAGGGCATTTCAGAGCAAGTTCCTTTCTTAGTGACCGTCCTAAACCCATTTTCCAACTTGAAGTACCCATCCTTTTAGCTTAGAGTTTTAGTTTGGTTTAGTTTTAGTTAAAAGTTTAGAGTTTTTAGCTTAGAGTCTTAGCTTAGAGTTTTTGTTAGAGTTCTAGTTTAGTTTACTTTTAATTAAGAGTTTAGAGTTTTTAGCTTAGAGTCTTAGCTTAGAGTTTTATTTAGAGTTCTAGTTTAGCTTAGTTTAGTTACAGTTAAGAATTTAGAGTTTTAGCTTAGAGTCTTAGAATTTTACTTAAAGTTATAGTTAGGTTAAGTTTTAGTTAAGAGTTTCGAGTTTTAGCTTAGAGTCATAGCTTAGAGTTTTTGTTAGAGTTCTAGTTTAGTTTAGTTTTAGTTAAGAGTTTTAGAGTTTTACCTTAGAGTCTTAGCTTAGAGTTTTTAGTTAGAGTTGAAGTTTAGTTTAGTTACAGTTAAGAGTTTCGAGTTTTAGCTTAGAGTCATACCTTAGAGTTTTACTTAAAGTTTTAGTTTGGCTAAGTTTTAGTTAAGAGTTTCGAGTTTTAGCTTAGAGTCTTAACTTAGACTTTTTTTTGTTAGAGTTCTAGTTTAGTTTAATTTTAGTTAAGAGTTTGATGTTTTACCTTTGAGTTTCAGTTAGAGTTCTAGTTTAGTTTAGTTTTAGTTAAGAGTTTGGTGTTTTACCTTAGAGTCTTAGCTTAGAGTTTTTAGTTAGAGTTCTAGTTTAGTTTAGTTTTAGTTAAGAGTTTAGAATTTTAGCTTAGAGTCTTAGCATAGAGTTTTTGTTAGAGTTCTAGTTTATTTTAGTTTTAGTAACGAGTTTAGAGTTTTTAGCTTAGAGTCTTAGCTTAGAGTTTTTGTTGAAGTTCTAGTTTAGTTTAGTTTTAGTTAATAGTTTAATGTTTTAGCTTAGAGACTTAGCTTAGAGATTTTGTTAGTTTTAGTTTAGTTTATAGTTAAGAGTTTAGAGGTTTTTAGCTTAGAGTCTTAGCTTAGAGTTTTTGATAGAGTTCTAGTTTAGTTTAGTTTTTAGTTAAGAGTTTGGTGTTTTACCTTAGAGTCATAGCTTAGAGTTTTAGTTAGAGTTCTAGTTTAGTTTTGTTTTTAGTTAAGAGTTTAGAATTTTAGCTTAGAGTCTTAGCTTAGAGTTTTTGTTAGAGTTCTAGTTTATTTTAGTTTTAGTTAAGAGTTTAGAGTTTTTAGCTTAGAGTCTTAGCTTAGAGTTTTTGTTGAAGTTCTAGTTTAGTTTTAGTTTTAGTTAAAAGTTTAGAGTTTTTAGCTTAGAGTCTTAGCTTAGAGTTTTTGTTAGATTTCTAGTTTAGTTTAGTCTTAACTTTGAGTTTTTTTGATAGAGTTCTAGTTTAGTTTAATTTTAGTTAAGAGTTTGATGTTTTACCTTTGAGTTTCAGTTAGAGTTCTAGTTTAGTTTAGTTTTAGTTAAGAGTTTGGTGTTTTACCTTAGAGTCTTAGCTTAGAGTTTTAGTTAGAGTTCTAGTTTAGTTTAGTTTTATTTAAGAGTTTAGAATTTTAGCTTAGAGTCTTAGCTTAGAGTTTTTGTTAGAGTTCTAGTTTATTTTAGTTTTAGTTGAGTTTAGAGTTTTTAACTTAGAGTCTTAGCTTAGAGTTTTTGTTGAAGTTCTAGTTTAGTTTAGTTTTAGTTAATAGTTTAGAGTTTTAGCTTAAAGTCTTAGCTTAGAGTTTTTGTTAGACTTGAAGTTTAGTTTAGTAATAGTTAAGAGTTTAGAGTTTTAGCATAGAGTCATAGCTTAGAGTTTTACTTAAAGTTGTAGTTTAGGTAAGTTTTAGTTAAGAGTTTCGAGTTTTAGCTTAGAGACTTAGCTTAGAGTTATAGTTTAGTTTATTTTTAGTTAAGAGTTTCGTGTTTTTACCTTAGAGTCATAGCTTAGAGTTTTAGTTAGAGTTCTAGTTTAGTTTAGTTTTAGTTAAGAGTTTAGAATTTTAGCTTAGAGTCTTAGCTTAGAGTTCTAGTTTATTTTAGTTTTAGTTAAGGGTTTAGAGTTTTTAGCTTAGAGTCTTAGTTTAGAGTTTTTGTTGAAGTTCTAGTTTAGTTTTAGTTAAAAGTTTAGAGTTTTTAGCTTAGAGTCTTAGCTTAGAGTTTTTGTTAGAGTTCTAGTCTAGTTTAGTCTTAACTTAGAGTTTTTTTTATAGAGTTCTAGTTTAGTTTAATTTTAGTTAAGAGTTTGATGTTTTACCTTTGAGTTTCAGTTAGAGTTCTAGTTTAGTTTAGTTTTAGTTAAGAGTTTTGGTGTTTTACCTTAGAGTCTTAGCTTAGAGTTTTAGTTAGAGTTCTAGTTTAGTTTAGTTTTAGTTAAGAGTTTAGAATTTTGGCTTAGAGTCTTAGCTTAGAGTTTTTGTTAGAGTTCTAGTTTATTTTAGTTTTAGTTAAGAGTTTAGAGTTTTTAGCTTAGAGTCTTAGCTTAGAGTTTTTGTTGAAGTTCTAGTTTAGTTTAGTTTTTTTAGTTAATAGTTTAGAGTTTTAGCCTAGAGTCTTAGCTTAGAGTTTTTGTTAGACTTGAAGTTTAGTTTAGTAATAGTTAAGAGTTTAGAGTTTTAGCTTAGAATCATAGCTTAGAGTTTTACTTAAAGTTGTAGTTTAGTTAAGTTTTAGTTAAGAGTTTCGAGTTTTAGCTTAGAGACTTAGCTTAGAGTTATAGTTTAGTTTAGTTTTAGTTAAGAGTTTAGAGTTTTTTAGCTTAGAGTCTTAGCTTAGAGTTTTTGTTAGAGTTCTAGTTTAGTTATAGTTAAGAATTTAGAGTTTTAGCTTAGAGTCATAGCTTAGAGTTTTAGTTAAAGTTATAGTTTAGTAAAGTTATAGTTAAGAGTTTCGAGTTTTACCTTAGAGTCATAGCTTAGAGTTTTTGTTAGAGTTCTAGTGCAGTTTAGTTTTAGTTAAGAGTTTAGAGTTTTAGCTTAGAGTCTTAGCTTATAGTTTTTGTGCTAGAGTTCTAGTTTAGTTTTAGTTATTTTAGTTAATAGTTTAGAGTTTTAGCTTAGAGTCTTACCTTAGAGTTTTTGTTAAAGTTGAAGTTTAGTTTAGTAATAGTTAAGACTTTAGAGTTTTAGCTTAGTCTTAGCTTAAAGTTTTTGATAGAGTTCTAGTTTAGTTTAGTTTTAGTTAAGAGTTTAGAGTTTTTAGCTTAGAGTCTTAGCATAAAGTTTTTGTTGAAGTTGAAGTTTAGTTTAGTAATAGTTAAGAGTTTAGAGTTTTAGCTTAGAGTCTTAGCTTAGAGTTTTTGTTAAAGTTGAAGTTTAGTTTAGTAATAGTTAAGAGTTTAGAGTTTTAGCTTAGATTCTTAGCTTAGAGTTTTAGTTTAGTTTACTTTTAGTTAAGAGTTTAGAGTTTTTTAGCTTAGAGTCTTAGCTTGGAGTTTTTGTTAGAGTTCTAGTTTAGTTTAGTTTTAGTTAAGAGTTTAGAGTTTTTTGCTTAGTCTTAGCTTAGAGTTTTAGTTAGAGTTCTAGTTTAGTTTAGTTTTAGTTAAGAGTTTAGAGTTTTACCATAGAGTCTTAGCTTAGAGTTCTAGTTAGAGTTGAAGTTTAGTTTAGTTACAGTTAAGAATTTAGTGTTTTAGCTTAGAGTCATAGCTTAGAGTTTTACTTAAAGTTGTAGTTTAGTTAAGTTTTAGTTGAGAGTTTGGTGTTTTACCTTAGAGTCTTAGCTTAGAGTTTTAGTTAGAGTTCTAGTTTAGTTTAGTTTTAGTTAAGAGTTTAGAATTTTAGCTTAGAGTCTTAGCATAGAGTTTTTGTTGAAGTTCTAGTTTAGTTTAGTTTTAGTTTAATAGTTTAGAGTTTTAGCTTAGAGTCTTAGCTTAGAGTTTTTGTTAGACTTGAAGTTTAGTTTAGTAGTTTAAGAGTTTAGAGTTTTAGCTTAGAGTTTTACTTAAAGTTGTAGTTTAGTTAATTTTTAGTTAAGAGTTTCGAGTTTTAGCTTAGAGACTTAGCTTAGAGTTATAGTTTAGTCTAGTTTTAGTTAAGAGTTTTGGTGTTTTACCTTAGAGTCATAGCTTAGAGTTTTAGTTAGAGTTCTAGTTTAGTTTAGTTTTAGTTAAGAGTTTAGAATTTTAGCTTAGAGTCTTAGCTTAGAGTTTTTGTTAGAGTTCTAGTTTATTTTAGTTTTAGTCAAGAGTTTAGAGTTTTTAGCTTAGAGTCTTAGTTTAGAATTTTTGTTGAAGTTCTAGTTTAGTTTAGTTTTAGTTAAAAGTTTAGAGTTTTTTAGCTTAGAGTCTTAGCTTAGAGTTTTTGTTAGAGTTCTAGTTTAGTTTAGTCTTAACTTAGAGTTTTTTTTATAGAGTTCTAGTTTAGTTTAATTTTAGTTAAGAGTTTGATGTTTTACCTTTGAGTTTCAGTTATAGTTCTAGTTTAGTTTAGTTTTAGTTAAGAATTTGGTGTTTTACCTTAGAGTTTTAGCTTAGAGTTTTAGTTAGAGTTCTAGTTTAGTTTAGTTTTAGTTAAGAGTTTATAATTTTAGCTTAGAGTCTTAGCTTAGAGTTTTTGTTAGAGTTCTAGTTTATTTTAGTTTTAGTTAAGAGTTTAGAGTTTTTAGCTTAGAGTCTTAGCTTAGAGTTTTTTGTTGAAGTTCTAGTTTAGTTTAGTTTTAGTTAATAGTTTAGAGTTTTAGCTTAGAGTCTTAGCTTAGAGTTTTTGTTAGACTTGAAGTTTAGTTTAGTAATAGTTAAGAGTTTAGAGTTTTAGCTTAGAGTCATAGCTTAGAGTTTTACTTAAAGTTGTAGTTTAGTTAAGTTTTAGTTAAGAGTTTCGAGTTTTAGCTTAGAGACTTAGCTTAGAGTTATAGTTTGGTTTAGTTTTAGTTAAGAGTTTAGAGTTTTTTAGCTTAGAGTCTTAGCTTAGACTTTTTGTTAGAGTTCTAGTTTAGTTTAGTTATAGTTAAAGAATTTAGAGTTTTAGCTTAGAGTTTTTGTTAAAGTTGAAGTTTAGTTTAGTAATAGTTAAGAGTTTAGAGTTTTAGCTTAGAGTCTTAGCTTAGAGTTTTTGTTAAAGTTGAAGTTTAGTTTAGTAATAGTTAAGAGTTTAGAGTTTTAGCTTAGATTCTTAGCTTAGAATTTGAGTTTAGTTTACTTTTAGTTAAGAGTTTAGAGTTTTTTAGCTTAGAGTCTTAGCTTAGAGTTTTTGTTAGAGTTCTAGTTTAGTTTAGTTTTAGTTAAGAGTTTAGGTCAAGTTAAGTTAGGTCAGGTTAAGTTAGGTTAGGTTAGCCTACGTACGCGCGCGTACGTAGGCTAACCTAACCTAACTTAACCTGACCTAACTTAATCTAACCTAACCTAACCTAATTTAATCTTTTTACCATGTTTAAGTTAGGTTAGGTTAGCTTATCATGAGCGTTAACTAAACTGAACTAGAACTCTAACTAAAACTCTAAGCTATGACTCTAAAGTAAAACTCTAAACTCTTAACTATAACTTTACTAAACTATAACTTTAACTAAAACTCTAAGCTATAACTCTAAGCTAAGACTCTAAATTCTTAACTATAACTAAACTAAACTAGAACTCTAACTAAAACTCTAAGCTCTAAGGTAAAACTCTAAACTCTTATCTAAAACTAAACTAAACTAGAACTCTATCAAAAACTCTATTGTAAGACTCTAAGCTAAACTCGAAACTCTTAACTAAAACTTAACTAAACTACAACTTTAAGTAAAACTCTAAGCTATGATTCTAAGCTAAAACACTAAATTCTTAACTGTAACTAAACTAAACTTCAACTCTAACTAGAACTCTAAGCTAAGACTCTAAGCTAAAACTCTAAACTCTTAACTATTACTAAACTAAACTTCAACTTTAACAAAAACTCTAAGCTAAGACTCTAAGCTAAAACTCTAAACTCTTAACTATTACTAAACTAAACTAGAACTTCAACAAAAACTCTGTGCTAAGACTCTAAGCTAAAAACTCTAAACTCTTAACTAAAACTAAAACTAAACTAGAACTCTACAAAACTCTAAGCTAAGACTCTAAGCTAAAACTCTAAACTCTTAACTATTACTAAACTAAACTTCAACTTTAACAAAAACTCTAAGCTATAACTCTAAATTTTTAACTATAACTAAACTAAACTAGAACTCTAACAAAAACTCTAAGCTAAGATTCTAAGCTAAAAAACTCTAAACTCTTAACTAAAACTAAACTAAACTATAACTCTAAGCTAAGTCTCTAAGCTAAAACTCGAAACTCTTAACTAAAACTTAACTAAACTACAACTTTAAGTAAAACTCTAAGCTATGACTCTAAGCTAAAACTCTAAACTCTTAACTATTACTAAAGTAAACTTCAAGTCTAACAAAAACTCTAAGCTAAGACTCTAAGCTAAAACTCTAAACTATTAACTAAAACTAAACTAAACTAGAACTTCAACAAAAACTCTAAGCTAAGACTCTAAGCTAAAAACTCTAAACTCTTAACTAAAACTAAAATAAACTAGAACTCTAACAAAAACTCTAAGCTAAGACTCTAAGCTAAAATTCTAAACTCTTAACTAAAACTAAACTAAACTAGAACTCTAACTAAAACTCTAAGCTAAGACTCTAATGTAAAACACCAAACTCTTAACTAAAACTAAACTAAACTAGAACTCTAACTGAAACTCAAAGGTAAAACATCAAACTCTTAACTAAAATTAAACTAAACTAGAACTCTATAAAAAAAAACTCTAAGTTAAGACTAAACCAAACTGGAACTCTAACAAAAACTCTAAGCTAAGACTCTAAGCTAAAAACTCTAAACTTTTAACTAAAACTAAACTAAACTAGAACTTCAATAAAAACTATAAACTAAGACTCTAAGCTAAAAACTCTAAACTCTTAACTAAAACTAAAATAAACTAGAACTCTAAAAAAAAACTCTAAGCTAAGACTCTAAGCTAAAATTCTGAACTCTTAACTAAAACTAAACTAAACTAGAACTCTAACTAAAACTCTAAGCTATGACTCTAAGGTAAAACACAAAACTCTTAACTAAAACTAAACTAAACTATAACTCTAAGCTAAGTCTCTAAGCTAAATCTCGAAACTCTTAACTAAAACTCAACTAAACTAGAACTTTAAGTAAAACTCTAAGCTATGACTCTAAGCTAAAACTCTAAACTCTTAACTATTACTAAATTAAACTGCAAGTCTAACAAAAAACTCTAAGCTAAGACTCTAAGCTAAAACTCTAAACAGTTAACTAAAACTGAACTAAACTAGAACTTCAACAAAAACTCTAAGCTAAGACTCTAAGCTAAAAACTCTAAACTCTTAACTAAAACTAAAATAAACTAGAACTCTAACAAAAACTCTATGCTAAGACTCTAAGCTAAAATTCTAAACTCTTAACTAAAACTAAACTAAACTAGAACTCTAACTAAAACTCTTAGCTAAGACTCTAAGGTAAAACACCAAACTCTTAACTAAAACTTAACTAAACTACAACTTTAAGTAAAATTCTAAGCTATGACTCTAAGCTAAAACACTAAATTCTTAACTGTAACTAAACTAAACTTCAACTCTAACTAGAACTCTAAGCTAAGACTCTATGGTAAAACTCTAAACTCTTAACTAAAACTAAACTAAACTAGAACTCTAACTAAAACTCTAAGCTAAGACTCTAAGCAAACTCTTAACTAAAACTAAACTAAACTAGAACTCTAACAAAAACTCTAAGCTAAGACTCTAAGCTAAAAAACTCTAAACTCTTAACTAAAAGTAAACTAAACTAAAACTCTAAGCTAAGAATCTAAGCTAAAACTCTAAACTCTTAACTATTACTAAACTAAACTTCAACTTTAACAAAAACTCTAAGCTAAGACTCTAAGCTAAAACTCCAAACTCTCAACTATTACTAAACTAAACTTCAACTTCAACAAAAACTCTATGCTAAGACTCTAAGCTAAAACTCTAAACTCTTAACTAAAACTAAACTAAACTAGAACTCTATCAAAAACTCTAAGCTAAGACTCTAAGCTAAAACTCTAAACTCTTAACTATTACTAAACTAAACTTCAACTTTAACAAAAACTCTAAGCTAAAACTCTAAATTCTTAACTATAACTAAACTAAACTAGAACTCTAACAAAAACTCTAAGCTAAGACTCTAAGCTAAAAACTCTAAACTCTTAACTAAAACTAAACTAAACTATAACTCTAAGCTAAGTCTCTAAGCTAAAACTCGAAACTCTTAACTAAAACTTAACTAAACTACAACTTTAAGTAAAACTCTAAGCTATGACTCTAAGCTAAAACTCTAAACTCTTAACTATTACTAAAGTGAACTTCAAGTCTAACAAAAACTCTAAGCTAAGACTCTAAGCTAAAACTCTAAACTATTAACTAAAACTAAACTAAACTAGAACTTCAACAAAAACTCTAAGCTAAGACTCTGAGCTAAAAACTCTAAACTCTTAACTAAAACTAAAATAAACTAGAACTCTAACAAAAACTCTAAGCTAAGACTCTAAGCTAAAATTCTAAACTCTTAACTAAAACTAAACTAAACTAGAACTCTAACTAAAACTCTAAGCTAAGACTCTAAGGTAAAACACCAAACTCTTAACTAAAACTAAACTAAACTAGAACTCTAACTGAAACTCAAAGGTAAAACATCAAACTCTTAACTAAAATTAAACTAAACTAGAACTCTATAAAAAAAACTCTAAGTTAAGACTAAACTAAACTTGAACTCTAACAAAACTCTAAGCTACGACTCTAAGCTAAAAACTCTAAACTTTTAACTAAAACTAAACTAAACTAGAACTTCAACAAAAACTCTAAACTAAGACTCTAAGCTAAAAACTCTAAACTCTTAACTAAAACTAAAATAAACTAGAACTCTAACAAAAACTCTAAGCTAAGACTCTAAGCTAAAATTCTAAACTCTTAACTAAAACTAAACTAAACTAGAACTCTAACTAAAACTCTAAGCTATGACTCTAAGGTAAAACACTATTAACTTAACTAAAACTGAACTAAACTAGAACTCTAACTGAAACTCAAAGGTAAAACATCAAACTCTTAACTAAAATTAAACTAAACTAGAACTCTATAAAAAAAACTAAGTTAAGACTCAACTAGACTAGAACTCTAACAAAAACTCTAAGCTAAGACTCTAAGCAAAAAACTCTAAACTCTTAACTAAAACTAAACTAAACTATAACTCTAACAAAAACTCTAAGCTAAGACTCTAAGCTAAAAAACTCTAAACGCTTAACTAAAAGTAAACTAAACTAAAACTCTGTGCTAAGACTCTAAGCTAAAACTCTAAACTCTTAACTAAAACTAAACTAAACTAGAACTCTAACAAAAACTCTAAGCTAGGACTCTAAGCTAAAACTCTAAACTCTTAACTATTACTAAACTAAACTTCAACTTTAACAAAAACTCTAAGCTATAACTCTAAATTCTTAACTATAACTAAACTAAACTAGAACTCTAACAAAAACTCTAAGCTAAGATTCTAAGCTAAAAAACTCTAAACTCTTAACTAAAACTAAACTAAACTATAACTCTAAGCTAAGTCTCTAAGCTAAAACTCGAAACTCTTAACTAAAACTTAACTAAACTACAACTTTAAGTAAAACTCTAAGCTATGACTCTAAGCTAAAACTCTAAACTCTTAACTATTACTAAAGTAAACTTCAAGTCTAACAAAAACTCTAAGCTAAGACTCTAAGCTAAAACTCTAAACTATTAACTAAAACTAAACTAAACTAAAACTTCAACAAAAACTCTAAGCTAAGACTCTAAGCTAAAAAACTCTAAGCTCTTAACTAAAACTAAAATAAACTAGAACTCTAATAAAAACTCTAAGCTAAGACTCTAAGCTAAAATTCTAAACTCTTAACTAAAACTAAACTAAACTAGAACTCTAACTAAAACTCTAAGCTAAGACTCTAAGGTAAAAACACCAAAACTCTTAACTAAAACTAAACTAAACTAGAACTCTAACTGAAACTCAAAGGTAAAACATCAAACTCTTAACTAAAATTAAACTAAACTAGAACTCTATAAAAAAAAACTCTAAGTTAAGACTAAACTAAACTGGAACTCTAACAAAAACTCTAAGCTAAGACTCTAAGCTAAAAACTCTAAACTTTTAACTAAAACTAAACTAACTAGAACTTCAATAAAAACTCTAAACTAAGACTCTAAGCTAAAAAACTCTAAACTCTTAACTAAAACTAAAATAAACTAGAACTCTAAAAAAAAACTCTAAGCTAAGACTCTAAGCTAAAATTCTGAACTCTTAACTAAAACTAAACTAAACTAGAACTCTAACTAAAACTCTAAGCTATGACTCTAAGGTAAAACACAAAACTCTTAACTAAAACTAAACTAAACTATAACTCTAAGCTAAGTCTCTAAGCTAAATCTCGAAACTCTTAACTAAAACTTAACTAAACTAGAACTTTAAGTAAAACTCTAAGCTATGACTCTAAGCTAAAACTCTAAACTCTTAACTATTACTAAATTAAACTGCAAGTATAACAAAAACTCTAAGCTAAGACTCTAAGCTAAAACTCTAAACTATTAACTAAAACTGAACTAAACTAGAACTTCAACAAAAACTCTAAGCTAAGACTCTAAGCTAAAAACTCTAAACTCTTAACTAAAACTAAAATAAACTAGAATTCTAACAAAAACTCTATGCTAAGACTCTAAGCTAAAATTCTAAACTCTTAACTAAAACTAAACTAAACTAGAACTCTAACTAAAATTCTTAGCTAAGACTCTAAGGTAAAACACCAAACTCTTAATAAAAACTTAACTAAACTACAACTTTAAGTAAAATTCTAAGCTATGACTCTAAGCTAAAACACTAAATTCTTAACTGTAACTAAACTAAACTTCAACTCTAACTAGAACTCTAAGCTAAGACTCTATGGTAAAACTCTAAACTCTTAACTAAAACTAAACTAAACTAGAACTCTAACTAAAAACTCTAAGCTAAGACTCTAAGCAAACTCTTAAACTAAAACTAAACTAAACTAGAACTCTAACAAAAACTCTAAGCTAAGACTCTAAGCTAAAAAACTCTAAACTCTTAACTAAAAGTAAACTAAACTAAAACTCTAAGCTAAGAATCTAAGCTAAAACTCTAAACTCTTAACTATTACTAAACTAAACTTCAACTTTAACAAAAACTCTAAGCTAAGACTCTAAGCTAAAACTCCAAACTCTCAACTATTACTAAACTAAACTTCAACTTCAACAAAAACTCTATGCTAAGACTCTAAACTAAAACTCTAAACTCTTAACTATTACTAAACTAAACTTCAACTTTAACAAAAACTCTAAGCTAAGACTCTAAGCTAAAACTCTAAACTCTTAACTATTACTAAACTAAACTTCAACTTTAACAAAAACTCTAAGCTAAAACTCTAAATTCTTAACTATAACTAAACTAAACTAGAACTCTAACAAAAACTCTAAGCTAAGACTCTAAGCTAAAAAACTCTAAACTCTTAACTAAAACTAAACTAAACTATAACTCTAAGCTAAGTCTCTAAGCTAAAAACTCGAAACTCTTAACTAAAACTTAACTAAACTACAACTTTAAGTAAAACTCTAAGCTATGACTCTAACTAAAATTCTAAACTCTTAACTATTACTAAAGTAAACTTCAAGTCTAACAAAAACTCTAAGCTAAGACTCTAAGCTAAAACTCTAAACTATTAACTAAAACTAAACTAAACTAGAACTTCAACAAAAACTCTAAGCTAAGACTCTAAGCTAAAAACTCTAAACTCTTAACTAAAACTAAAATAAACTAGAACTCTAACAAAACTCTAAGCTAAGACTCTAAGCTAAAATTCTAAACTCTTAACTAAAACGAAACTAAACTAGAACTCTAACTAAAACTCTAAGCTAAGACTCTAAGGTAAAACACCAAACTCTTAACTAAAACTAAACTAAACTAGAACTCTAACTGAAACTCAAAGGTAAAACATCAAACTCTTAACTAAAATTAAACTAAACTAGAACTCTATAAAAAAAAAACTCTAAGTTAAGACTAAACTAAACTAGAACTCTAACAAAAACTCTAAGCTACGACTCTAAGCTAAAAACTCTAAACTTTTAACTAAAACTAAACTAAACTAGAACTTCAACAAAAACTCTGAACTAAGACTCTAAGCTAAAAACTCTAAACTCTTAACTAAAACTAAAATAAACTAGAACTCTAACAAAAACTCTAAGCTAAGACTCTAAGCTAAAATTCTAAACTCTTAACTAAAACTAAACTAAACTAGAACTCTAACTAAAACTCTAAGCTATGACTCTAAGGTAAAACACTATTAACTAAAACTGAACTAAACTAGAACTCTAACTGAAACTCAAAGGTAAAACATCAAACTCTTAACTAAAATTAAACTAAACTAGAACTCTATAAAAAAAACTAAGTTAAGACTCAACTAGACTAGAACTCTAACAAAAACTCTAAGCTAAGACTCTAAGCTAAAAACTCTAAACTTTTAACTAAAACTAAACTAAAAACTAGAACTTCAACAAAAACTCTAAACTAAGACTCTAAGCTAAAAACTCTAAACTCTTAACTTAAACTAAAATAAACTAGAACTCTAACAAAAACTCTAAGCTAAGACTCTAAGCTAAAATTCTAAACTCTTAACTAAAACTAAACTAAACTAGAACTCTAGCTAAAACTCAAAGCTATGACTCTAAGGTAAAACACCAAACTCTTAACTAAAACTAAACTAAACTACAACTCTAAGCTAAGTCTCTAAGCTAAAACTCGAAACTCTTAACTAAAACTTACCTAAACTACAACTTTAAGTAAAACTCTAAGCTATGACTCTATGCTAAAACTCTAAACTCTTAACTATTACTAAACTAAACTTCAAGTCTAACAAAAACTCTAAGCTAAGACTCTAAGCTAAAACTCTAAACTATTAACTAAAACTAAACTAAACTAGAACTTCAACAAAAACTCTAAGCTAAGACTCTAAGTTAAAAACTCTAAACTCTTAACTAAAACTAAAATAAACTAGAACTCTAACAAAAAACTCTAAGCTAAGACTCTAAGCTAAAATTCTAAACTCTTAACTAAAACTAAACTAAACTAGAACTCTAACTAAAACTCTAAGCTAAGACTCTAAGGTAAAACACCAAACTCTTAACTAAAACTAAACTAAACTAGAACTCTGAAACTCAAACTAACTGAAACTCAAACTAACTGAAACTAACTAAACTAACTGAAACTCAAAGGTAAAACATCAAACTCTTAACTAAAATTAAACTAAACTAGAACTCTATAAAAAAAACTCAAAGTTAAGACTAAACTAAACTAGAACTCTAACAAAAACTCTAAGCTAAGACTCTAAGCTAAAAACTCTAAACTTTAACTAAAACTAAACTAAACTAGAACTTCAACAAAAACTCTAAGCTAAGACTCTAAGCTAAAAACTCTAAACTCTTAACTAAAGCTAAAATAAACTAGAACTCTAACAAAAACTCTAAGCTAAGACTCTAAGCTAAAATTCTAAACTCTTAACTAAAACTAAACTAAACTAGAACTCTAACTAAAACTCTAAGGTAAAACACCAAAAAGCCCTAAGGTAAAACACCAAACTCTTAACTAAAACTAAACTAAACTAGAATTCTATCAAAAACTCTAAGCTAAGACTCTAAGCTAAAACTCTAAAACTATTAACTAAAACTAAACTAAACTAGAACTTCAACAAAAAACTCTAAGCTAAGACTCTAAGCTAAAAACTCTAAACTCTTAACTAACTAAACTAAACTAACTAAACTAGAACTCTAACTAAAACTCTAAGCTAAGACTCTAAGCAAAACACCAAACTCTTAACTAAAACTAAACTAAACTAGAACTCTAACTGAAACTCAAAGGTAAAACATCAAACCCTTAACTAAAATTAAACTAAACTAGAACTCTATAAAAAAAACTCTAAGTTAAGACTAAACTAAACTAGAACTCTAACAAAAACTCTAAGCTAAGACTCTAAGCTAAAAACTCTAAACTTTTAACTAAAATTAAACTAAACTAGAACTTCAACAAAAACTCTAAACTAAGACTCTAAGCTAAAAACTCTAAACTCTTAACTAAAACTAAAATAAACTAGAACTCTAACAAAAACTCTAAGCTAAGACTCTAAGCTAAAATTCTAAAACTCTTAACTAAAACTAAACTAAACATGTTGGCACAATGTACTATTTATCTTTTTTTCCTTTAGAGCTGTTCACTTCATATGGAAGTGGTCGTCGTAAAAAACTTCAAAAGGGGCTCATTCCATTGGAAAACTCTAAGTTTCCATTGGAAACTGGAACTCTAACAAAAACTCTAAGCTAAGACTCTAAGCTAAAAACTCTAAACTTTTAACTAAAACTAAACTAAACTAGAACTTCAATAAAACTCTAAACTAAGACTCTAAGCTAAAAACTCTAAACTCTTAACTAAAAACTAAAATAAACTAGAACTCTAAAAAAAACTCTAAGCTAAGACTCTAAGCTAAAATTCTGAACTCTTAACTAAAACTAAACTAAACTAGAACTCTAACTAAAACTCTAAGCTATGACTCTAAGGTAAAACACAAAACTCTTAACTAAAACTAAACTAAACTATAACTCTAAGCTAAGTCTCTAAGCTAAATCTCGAAACTCTTAACTAAAACTCAACTAAACTAGAACTTTAAGTAAAACTCTAAGCTATGACTCTAAGCTAAAACTCTAAACTCTTAACTATTACTAAATTAAACTTCAAGTCTAACAAAAACTCTAAGCTAAGACTCTAAGCTAAAACTCTAAACTATTAACTAAAACTGAACTAAACTAGAACTTCAACAAAAACTCTAAGCTAAGACTCTAAGCTAAAAACTCTAAACTCTTAACTAAAACTAAAATAAACTAGAACTCTAACAAAAACTCTATGCTAAGACTCTAAGCTAAAATTCTAAACTCTTAACTAAAAACTAAACTAAACTAGAACTTTAACTAAAACTCTTAGCTAAGACTCTAAGGTAAAACACCAAACTCTTAACTAAAACTTAACTAAACTACAACTTTAAGTAAAATTCTAAGCTATGACTCTAAGCTAAAACACTAAATTCTTAACTGTAACTAAACTAAACTTCAACTCTAACTAGAACTCTAAGCTAAGACTCTATGGTAAAACTCTAAACTCTTAACTAAAACTAAACTAAACTAGATTTCTAACTAAAACTCTAAGCTAAGACTCTAAGCAAACTCTTAACTAAAACTAAACTAAACTAGAACTCTAACAAAAACTCTAAGCTAAGACTCTAAGCTAAAAAACTCTAAACTCTTAACTAAAAGTAAACTAAACTAAAACTCTAAGCTAAGAATCTAAGCTAAAACTCTAAACTCTTAACTATTACTAAACTAAACTTCAACTTTAACAAAAACTCTAAGCTAAGACTCTAAGCTAAAACTCCAAACTCTCAACTATTACTAAACTAAACTTCAACTTCAACAAAAACTCTATGCTAAGACTCTAAGCTAAAAACTCTAAACTCTTAACTAAAAACTAAACTAAACTAGAACTCTATCAAAAAATCTAAGCTAAGACTCTAAGCTAAAACTCTAAACTCTTAACTATTACTAAACTAAACTTCAACTTTAACAAAAACTCTAAGCTAAAACTCTAAATTCTTAACTATAACTAAACTAAACTAGAACTCTAACAAAAACTCTAAGCTAAGACTCTAAGCTAAAAACTCTAAACTCTTAACTAAAACTAAACTAAACTATAACTCTAAGCTAAGTCTCTAAGCTAAAACTCGAAACTCTTAACTAAAACTTAACTAAACTACAACTTTAAGTAAAACTCTAAGCTATGACTCTAAGCTAAAACTCTAAACTCTTAACTATTACTAAAGTAAACTTCAAGTCTAACAAAAACTCTAAGCTAAGACTCTAAGCTAAAACTCTAAACTATTAACTAAAACTAAACTAAACTAGAACTTCAACAAAAACTCTAAGCTAAGACTCTAAGCTAAAAACTCTAAACTCTTAACTAAAACTAAAATAAACTAGAACTCTAACAAAAACTCTAAGCTAAGACTCTAAGCTAAAATTCTAAACTCTTAACTAAAACTAAACTAAACTAGAACTCTAACTAAAACTCTAAGCTAAGACTCTAAGGTAAAACACCAAACTCTTAACTAAAACTAAACTTAAATAGAACTCTAACTGAAACTCAAAGGTAAAACATCAAACTCTTAACTAAAATTAAACTAAACTAGAACTCTATAAAAAAAAACTCTAAGTTAAGACTAAACTAAAACTAGAACTCTAACAAAAACTCTAAGCTACGACTCTAAGCTAAAAACTCTAAACTTTTAACTAAAACTAAACTAAACTAGAACTTCAACAAAAACTCTAAGCTAAGACTCTAAGCTAAAATTCTAAACTCTAAGCTAAGACTCTAAGCTAAAACTCTAAACTCTTAACTATTACTAAACTAAACTTCAACTTTAACAAAAACTCTAAGCTAAGACTCTAAGCTAAAACTCTAAACTCTTAACTATTACTAAACTAAACTAGAACTTCAACAAAAAACTCTGTGCTAAGACTCTAAGCTAAAAACTCTAAACTCTTAACTAAAACTAAACTAAACTAGAACTCTAACAAAAACTCTAAGCTAAGACTCTAAGCTAAAACTCTAAACTCTTAACTATTACTAAACTAAACTTCAACTTTAACAAAAACTCTAAGCTATAACTCTAAATTCTTAACTATAACTAAACTAAACTAGAACTCTAACAAAACTCTAAGCTAAGATTCTAAGCTAAAAAACTCTAAACTCTTAACTAATACTAAACTAAACTATAACTCTAAAGTAAGTCTCTAAGCTAAAACTCGAAACTCTTAACTAAAACTTAACTAAACTACAACTTTAAGTAAAACTCTAAGCTATGACTCTAAGCTAAAACTCTAAACTCTTAACTATTACTAAAGTAAACTTCAAGTCTAACAAAAACTCTAAGCTAAGACTCTAAGCTAAAACTCTAAACTATTAACTAAAAACTAAACTAAACTAGAACTTCAACAAAAACTCTAAGCTAAGACTCTAAGCTAAAAACTCTAAACTCTTAACTAAAACTAAAATAAACTAGAACTCTAACAAAAACTCTAAGCTAAGACTCTAAGCTAAAATTCTAAACTCTTAACTAAAACTAAACTAAACTAGAACTCTAACTAAAACTCTAAGCTAAGACTCTAAGGTAAAACACCAAACTCTTAACTAAAACTAAACTAAACTAGAACTCTAACTGAAACTCAAAGGTAAAACATCAAACTCTTAACTAAAATTAAACTAAACTAGAACTCTATAAAAAAACTCTAAGTTAAGACTAAACTAAACTGGAACTCTAACAAAAACTCTAAGCTAAGACTCTAAGCTAAAAACTCTAAACTTTTAACTAAAACTAAACTAAACTAGAACTTCAATAAAAACTCTAAACTAAGACTCTAAGCTAAAAACTCTAAACTCTTAACTAAAACTAAAATAAACTAGAACTCTAAAAAAAACTCTAAGCTAAGACTCTAAGCTAAAATTCTGAACTCTTAACTAAAACTAAACTAAACTAGAACTCTAACTAAAACTCTAAGCTATGACTCTAAGGTAAAACACAAAACTCTTAACTAAAACTAAACTAAACTATAACTCTAAGCTAAGTCTCTAAGCTAAATCTCGAAACTCTTAACTAAAACTTAACTAAACTAGAACTTTAAGTAAAACTCTAAGCTATGACTCTAAGCTAAAACTCTAAACTCTTAACTATTACTAAATTAAACTGCAAGTCTAACAAAAACTCTAAGCTAAGACTCTAAGCTAAAACTCTAAACTATTAACTAAAACTGAACTAAACTAGAACTTCAACAAAAACTCTAAGCTAAGACTCTAAGCTAAAAACTCTAAACTCTTAACTAAAACTAAAATAAACTAGAACTCTAACAAAAACTCTATGCTAAGACTCTAAGCTAAAATTCTAAACTCTTAACTAAAACTAAACTAAACTAGAACTCTAACTAAAACTCTTAGCTAAGACTCTAAGGTAAAACACCAAACTCTTAAATAAAACTTAACTAAACTACAACTTTAAGTAAAATTCTAAGCTATGACTCTAAGCTAAAACACTAAATTCTTAACTGTAACTAAACTAAACTTCAACTCTAACTAGAACTCTAAGCTAAGACTCTAAATTCTAAACTCTTAACTAAAACTAAACTAAACTACAACTCTAAGCTAAGTCTCTAAGCTAAAACTCGAAACTCTTAACTAAAACTTACCTAAACTACAACTTTAAGTAAAACTCTAAGCTATGACTCTATGCTAAAACTCTAAACTCTTAACTATTACTAAACTAAACTTCAAGTCTAACAAAAAACTCTAAGCTAAGACTCTAAGCTAAAACTCTAAACTATTAACTAAAACTAAACTAAACTAGAACTTCAACAAAAACTCTAAGCTAAGACTCTAAGTTAAAAACTCTAAACTCTTAACTAAAACTAAAATAAACTAGAACTCTAACAAAAACTCTAAGCTAAGACTCTAAGCTAAAACTCTAAACTCTTAACTATTACTAAACTAAACTTCAACTTTAACAAAAACTCTAAGCTATAACTCTAAATTCTTAACTATAACTAAACTAAACTAGAACTCTAGCAAAAACTCTAAGCTAAGATTCTAAGCTAAAAAACTCTAAACTCTTAACTAATACTAAACTAAACTATAACTCTAAGCTAAGTCTCTAAGCTAAAACTCGAAACTCTTAACTAAAACTTAACTAAACTACAACTTTAAGTAAAACTCTAAGCTATGACTCTAAGCTAAAACTCTAAACTCTTAACTATTACTAAAGTAAACTTCAAGTCTAACAAAAACTCTAAGCTAAGACTCTAAGCTAAAACTCTAAACTATTAACTAAAACTAAACTAAACTAGAACTTCAACAAAAACTCTAAGCTAAGACTCTAAGCTAAAAAACTCTAAACTCTTAACTAAAACTAAAATAAACTAGAATTCTAACAAAAACTCTAAGCTAAGACTTTAAGCTAAAATTCTAAACTCTTAACTAAAACTAAACTAAACTAGAACTCTAACTAAAACTCTAAGCTAAGACTCTAAGGTAAAACACCAAACTCTTAACTAAAACTAAACTAAACTAGAACTCTAACTGAAACTCAAAGGTAAAACATCAAACTCTTGACTAAAATTAAACTAAACTAGAACTCTATAAAAAAAACTCTAAGTTAAGACTAAACTAAACTGGAACTCTAACAAAAACTCTAAGCTAAGACTCTAAGCTAAAAACTCTAAACTTTTAACTAAAACTAAACTAAACTAGAACTTCAATAAAAACTCTAAACTAAGACTCTAAGCTAAAAACTCTAAACTCTTAACTAAAACTAAAATAAACTAGAACTCTAAAAAAACTCTAAGCTAAGACTCTAAGCTAAAATTCTGAACTCTTAACTAAAACTAAACTAAACTAGAACTCTAACTAAAACTCTAAGCTATGACTCTAAGGTAAAACACAAAACTCTTAACTAAAACTAATTTAAACTATAACTCTAAGCTAAGTCTCTAAGCTAAATCTCGAAACTCTTAACTAAAACTTAACTAAACTAGAACTTTAAGTAAAACTCTAAGCTATGACTCTAAGCTAAAACTCTAAACTCTTAACTATTACTAAATAAACTGCAAGTCTAACAAAAACTCTAAGCTAAGACTCTAAGCTAAAACTCTAAACTATTAACTAAAACTGAACTAAACTAGAACTTCAACAAAAACTCTAAGCTAAGACTCTAAGCTAAAAACTCTAAACTCTTAACTAAAACTAAAATAAACTAGAACTCTAACAAAAACTCTATGCTAAGACTCTAAGCTAAAATTCTAAACTCTTAACTAAAACTAAACTAAACTAGAACTCTAACTAAAACTCTTAGCTAAGACTCTAAGGTAAAACACCAAACTCTTAAATAAAACTTAACTAAACTACAACTTTAAGTAAAATTCTAAGCTATGACTCTAAGCTAAAACACTAAATTCTTAACTGTAACTAAACTAAACTTCAACTCTAACTAGAAAACTCTAAGCTAAGACTCTATGGTAAAACTCTAAACTCTTAACTAAAAACTAAACTAAACTAGAACTCTAACTAAAACTCTAAGCTAAGACTCTAAGCAAACTCTTAACTAAAACTAAACTAAACTAGAACTCTAACAAAAACTCTAAGCTAAGACTCTAAGCTAAAAAAAACTCTAAACTCTTAACTAAAAGTAAACTAAACTAAAACTCTAAGCTAAGAATCTAAGCTAAAACTCTAAACTCTTAACTATTACTAAACTAAACTTCAACTTTAACAAAAACTCTAAGCTAAGACTCTAAGCTAAAACTCCAAACTCTCAACTATTACTAAACTAAACTTCAACTTCAACAAAAACTCTATGCTAAGACTCTAAACTAAAAACTCTAAACTCTTAACTAAAACTAAACTAAACTAGAACTCTATCAAAAACTCTAAGCTAAGACTCTAAGCTAAAACTCTAAACTCTTAACTATTACTAAACTAAACTTCAACTTTAACAAAAACTCTAAGCTAAAACTCTAAATCTTAACTATAACTAAACTAGAACTCTAACAAAAACTCTAAGCTAAGACTCTAAGCTAAAAAACTCTAAACTCTTAACTAAAACTAAACTAAACTAAAACTCTAAGCTAAGTCTCTAAGCTAAAACTCGAAACTCTTAACTAAAACTTAACTAAACTACAACTTTAAGTAAAACTCTAAGCTATGACTCTAAACTAAAACTCTAAACTCTTAACTATTACTAAAGTAAACTTCAAGTCTAACAAAAACTCTAAGCTAAGACTCTAAGCTAAAACTCTAAACTATTAACTAAAACTAAACTAAACTAGAACTTCAACAAAAACTCTAAGCTAAGACTCTAAGCTAAAAACTCTAAACTCTTAACTAAAATTAAAATAAACTAGAACTCTAACAAAAACTCTAAGCTAAGACTCTAAGCTAAAATTCTAAACTCTTAACTAAAACTAAACTAAACTAGAACTCTAACTAAAACTCTAAGCTAAGACTCTAAGGTAAAACACCAAACTCTTAACTAAAACTAAACTAAACTAGAACTATAACTGAAACTCAAAGGTAAAACATCAAACTCTTAACTAAAATTAAACTAAACTAGAACTCTATAAAAAAAAAAAACTCTAAGTTAAGACTAAACTAAACTAGAACTCTAACAAAAACTCTAAGCTACGACTCTAAGCTAAAAACTCTAAACTTTTAACTAAAACTAAACTAAACTAGAACTTCAACAAAAACTCTAAACTAAGACTCTAAGCTAAAAACTCTAAACTCTTAACTAAAACTAAAATAAACTAGAACTCTAACAAAAACTCTAAGCTAAGACTCTAAGCTAAAATTCTAAACTCTTAACTAAAACTAAACTAAACTAGAACTCTAACTAAAACTCTAAGCTATGACTCTAAGGTAAAACACTATTAACTAAAACTGAACTAAACTAGAACTCTAACTGAAACTCAAAGGTAAAACATCAAACTCTTAACTAAAATTAAACTAAACAGAACTCTATAAAAAAAACTAAGTTAAGACTCAACTAGACTAGAACTCTAACAAAAACTCTAAGCTAAGACTCTAAGCTAAAAACTCTAAACTTTTAACTAAAACTAAACTAAACTAGAACTTCAACAAAAAACTCTAAACTAAGACTCTAAGCTAAAAACTCTAAACTCTTAACTAAAACTAAAATAAACTAGAACTCTAACAAAAACTCTAAGCTAAGACTCTAAGCTAAAATTCTAAACTCTTAACTAAAACTAAACTAAACTACAACTCTAAGCTAAGTCTCTAAGCTAAAACTCGAAACTCTTAACTAAAACTTACCTAAACTACAACTTTAAGTAAAACTCTAAGCTATGACTCTATGCTAAAACTCTAAACTCTTAACTATTACTAAACTAAACTTCAAGTCTAACAAAAACTCTAAGCTAAGACTCTAAGCTAAAACTCTAAACTATTAACTAAAACTAAACTAAACTAGAACTTCAACAAAAACTCTAAGCTAAGACTCTAAGTTAAAAACTCTAAACTCTTAACTAAAACTAAAATAAACTAGAACTCTAACAAAAACTCTAAGCTAAGACTCTAAGCTAAAATTCTAAACTCTTAACTAAAACTAAACTAAACTAGAACTCTAACTAAAACTCTAAGCTAAGACTCTAAGGTAAAACACCAAACTCTTAACTAAAACTAAACTAAACTAGAACTCTAACTGAAACTCAAAGGTAAAACATCAAACTCTTAACTAAAATTAAACTAAACTAGAACTCTATAAAAAAAACTCAAAGTTAAGACTAAACTAAACTAAACTAGAACTCTAACAAAAACTCTAAGCTAAGACTCTAAGCTAAAAACTCTAAACTTTAACTAAAACTAAACTAAACTAGAACTTCAACAAAAAAACTCTAAGCTAAGACTCTAAGCTAAAAACTCTAAACTCTTAACTAAAGCTAAAATAAACTAGAACTCTAACAAAAACTCTAAGCTAAGACTCTAAGCTAAAATTCTAAACTCTTAACTAAAACTAAACTAAACTAGAACTCTAACTAAAACTCTAAGGTAAAACACCAAAAAGCTCTAAGGTAAAACACCAAACTCTTAACTAAAACTAAACTAAACTAGAATTCTATCAAAAACTCTAAGCTAAGACTCTAAGCTAAAACTCTAAACTATTAACTAAAACTAAACTAAACTAGAACTTCAACAAAAACTCTAAGCTAAGACTCTAAGCTAAAAACTCTAAACTCTTAACTAAAACTAAACAAAACTAAACTAAACTAGAACTCTAACTAAAACTCTAAGCTAAGACTCTAAGGTAAAACACCAAACTCTTAACTAAAACTAAACTAAACTAGAACTCTAACTGAAACTCAAAGGTAAAACATCAAACCCTTAACTAAAATTAAACTAAACTAGAACTCTATAAAAAAAAACTCTAAGTTAAGACTAAACTAAACTAGAACTCTAACAAAAACTCTAAGCTAAGACTCTAAGCTAAAAACTCTAAACTTTTAACTAAAATTAAACTAAACTAGAACTTCAACAAAAACTCTAAACTAAGACTCTAAGCTAAAAACTCTAAACTCTTAACTAAAACTAAAATAAACTAGAACTCTAACAAAAACTCTAAGCTAAGACTCTAAGCTAAAATTCTAAACTCTTAACTAAAACTAAACTAAACTAGAACTCTAACTAAAACTCTAAGCTATGACTCTAAGGTAAAACCCCAAACTCTTAACTAAAACTAAACTAAACTATAACTCTAAGCTGAGTCTCTAAGCTAAAACTCGAAACTCTTAACTAAAACTTAACTAAACTACAACTTTAAGTAAAACTCTAAGCTATGACTCTAAGCTAAAACTCTAAACTCTTAACTATTACTAAACTAAACTTCAAGTCTAACAAAAAAACTCTAAGCTAAGACTCCAAGCTAAAACTCTAAACTATTAACTAAAACTGAACTAAACTTGAACTCTAACTGAAACTCAAAGGTAAAACATCAAACTCTTAACTAAAATTAAACTAGACTAGAACTCTAACAAAAACTCTAAGCTAAAAACTCTAAACTTTTAACTAAAACTAAACTAAACTAGAACTTCAACAAAAACTCCAAACTGAGACTCTAAGCTAAAAACTCTAAACTCTTAACTAAAACTAAACTAAACTATAACTCTAAGCTAAGTCTCTAAGCTAAAACTCGAAACTCTTAACTAAAACTTAACTAAACTACAACTTTAAGTAAAACTCTAAGCTATGACTCTAAGCTAAAACTCTAAACTCTTAACTATTACTAAAGTAAACTTCAAGTCTAACAAAAAAACTCTAAGCTAAGACTCTAAGCTAAAACTCTAAACTATTAACTAAAACTAAACTAAACTAGAACTTCAACAAAAACTCTAAGCTAAGACTCTAAGCTAAAAACTCTAAACTCTTAACTAAAACTAAAATAAACTAGAACTCTAACAAAAACTCTAAGCTAAGACTCTAAGCTAAAATTCTAAACTCTTAACTAAAACTAAACTAAACTAGAACTCTAACTAAAACTCTAAGCTAAGACTCTAAGGTAAAACACCAAACTCTTAACTAAAACTAAACTAAAACTAGAACTCTAACTGAAACTCAAAGGTAAAACATCAAACTCTTAACTAAAATTAAACTAAACTAGAACTCTATAAAAAAAACTCTAAGTTAAGACTAAACTAAACTAGAACTCTAACAAAAACTCTAAGCTACGACTCTAAGCTAAAAACTCTAAACTTTTAACTAAAACTAAACTAAACTAGAACTTCAACAAAAACTCTAAGCTAAGACTCTAAGCTAAAATTCTAAACTCTAAGCTAAGACTCTAAGCTAAAACTCTAAACTCTTAACTATTACTAAACTAAACTTCAACTTTAACAAAAACTCTAAGCTAAGACTCTAAGCTAAAACTCTAAACTCTTAAGTATTACTAAACTAAACTAGAACTTCAACAAAAACTCTGTGCTAAGACTCTAAGCTAAAAACTCTAAACTCTTAACTAAAACTAAACTAAACTAGAACTCTAACAAAAACTCTAAGCTAAGACTCTAAGCTAAAACTCTAAAACTCTTAACTATTACTAAACTAAACTTCAACTTTAACAAAAACTCTAAGCTATAACTCTAAATTCTTAACTATAACTAAACTAAACTAGAACTCTAACAAAAACTCTAAGCTAAGATTCTAAGCTAAAAAACTCTAAACTCTTAACTAATACTAAACTAAACTATAACTCTAAGCTAAGTCTCTAAGCTAAAACTCGAAACTCTTAACTAAAACTTAACTAAACTACAACTTTAAGTAAAACTCTAAGCTATGACTCTAAGCTAAAACTCTAAACTCTTAACTATTACTAAAGCAAACTTCAAGTCTAACAAAAACTCTAAGCTAAGACTCTAAGCTAAAACTCTAAACTATTAACTAAAACTAAACTAAACTAGAACTTCAACAAAAACTCTAAGCTAAGACTCTAAGCTAAAAACTCTAAACTCTTAACTAAAACTAAAATAAACTAGAACTCTAACAAAAACTCTAAGCTAAGACTCTAAGCTAAAATTCTAAACTCTTAACTAAAACTAAACTAAACTAGAACTCTAACTAAAACTCTAAGCTAAGACTCTAAGGTAAAACACCAAACTCTTAACTAAAACTAAACTAAACTAGAACTCTAACTGAAACTCAAAGGTAAAACATCAAACTCTTAACTAAAATTAAACTAAACTAGAACTCTATAAAAAAACTCTAAGTTAAGACTAAACTAAACTGGAACTCTAACAAAAACTCTAAGCTAAGACTCTAAGCTAAAAATTCTAAACTTTTAACTAAAACTAAACTAAACTAGAACTTCAATAAAAACTCTAAACTAAGACTCTAAGCTAAAAACTCTAAACTCTTAACTAAAACTAAAATAAACTAGAACTCTAAAAAAAACTCTAAGCTAAGACTCTAAGCTAAAATTCTGAACTCTTAACTAAAACTAAACTAAACTAGAACTCTAACTAAAACTCTAAGCTATGACTCTAAGGTAAAACACAAAAACTCTTAACTAAAACTAAACTAAACTATAACTCTAAGCTAAGTCTCTAAGCTAAATCTCGAAACTCTTAACTAAAACTTAACTAAACTAGAACTTTAAGTAAAACTCTAAGCTATGACTCTAAGCTAAAACTCTAAACTCTTAACTATTACTAAATTAAACTGCAAGTCTAACAAAAACTCTAAGCTAAGACTCTAAGCTAAAACTCTAAACTATTAACTAAAACTGAACTAAACTAGAACTTCAAACAAAAACTCTAAGCTAAGACTCTAAGCTAAAAACTCTAAACTCTTAACTAAAACTAAAATAAACTAGAACTCTAACAAAAACTCTATGCTAAGACTCTAAGCTAAAATTCTAAACTCTTAACTAAAACTAAACTAAACTAGAACTCTAACTAAAACTCTTAGCTAAGACTCTAAGGTAAAACACCAAACTCTTAAATAAAACTTAACTAAACTACAACTTTAAGTAAAATTCTAAGCTATGACTCTAAGCTAAAACACTAAATTCTTAACTGTAACTAAACTAAAACTTCAACTCTAACTAGAACTCTAAGCTAAGACTCTATGGTAAAACTCTAAACTCTTAACTAAAACTAAACTAAACTAGAACTCTAACTAAAACTCTAAGCTAAGACTCTAAGCAAACTCTTAACTAAAACTAAACTAAACTAGAACTCTAACAAAAACTCTAAGCTAAGACTCTAAGCTAAAAAACTCTAAACTCTTAACTAAAAGTAAACTAAACTAAAACTCTAAGCTAAGAATCTAAGCTAAAACTCTAAACTCTTAACTATTACTAAACTAAACTTCAACTTTAACAAAAACTCTAAGCTAAGACTCTAAGCTAAAACTCCAAACTCTCAACTATTACTAAACTAAACTCAACTTCAACAAAAACTCTATGCTAAGACTCTAAACTAAAAACTCTAAACTCTTAACTAAAACTAAACTAAACTAGAACTCTATCAAAAACTCTAAGCTAAGACTCTAAGCTAAAAACTCTAAACTCTTAACTATTACTAAACTAAACTTCAACTTTAACAAAAACTCTAAGCTAAAACTCTAAATTCTTAACTATAACTAAAAACTAGAACTCTAACAAAAACTCTAAGCTAAGACTCTAAGCTAAAAAACTCTAAACTCTTAACTAAAACTAAACTAAACTATAACTCTAAGCTAAAACTCTAAGCTAAGACTCTAAGCTAAAATTCTAAACTCTTAACTAAAACTAAACTAAACTAGAACTCTAACTAAAACTCTAAGCTAAGACTCTAAGGTAAAACACCAAACTCTTAACTAAAACTAAACTAAACTAGAACTATAACTGAAACTCAAAGGTAAAACATCAAAACTCTTAACTAAAATTAAACTAAACTAGAACTCTATAAAAAAAAACTCTAAGTTAAGACTAAACTAAACTAGAACTCTAACAAAAACTCTAAGCTACGACTCTAAGCTAAAAACTCTAAACTTTTAACTAAAACTAAACTAAACTAGAACTTCAACAAAAACTCTAAACTAAGACTCTAAGCTAAAAACTCTAAACTCTTAACTAAAACTAAAATAAACTAGAACTCTAACAAAAACTCTAAGCTAAGACTCTAAGCTAAAATTCTAAACTCTTAACTAAAACTAAACTAAACTAGAACTCTAACTAAAACTCTAAGCTATGACTCTAAGGTAAAACACACTATTAACTAAAACTGAACTAAACTAGAACTCTAACTGAAACTCAAAGGTAAAACATCAAACTCTTAACTAAAATTAAACTAAACTAGAACTCTATAAAAAAAAAACTAAGTTAAGACTCAACTAGACTAGAACTCTAACAAAAACTCTAAGCTAAGACTCTAAGCTAAAAACTCTAAACTTTTAACTAAAACTAAACTAAACTAGAACTTCAACAAAAACTCTAAACTAAGACTCTAAGCTAAAAACTCTAAACTCTTAACTAAAACTAAAATAAACTAGAACTCTAACAAAAACTCTAAGCTAAGACTCTAAGCTAAAATTCTAAACTCTTAACTAAAACTAAACTAAACTAGAACTCTAACTAAAACTCAAAGCTATGACTCTAAGGTAAAACACCAAACTCTTAACTAAAACTAAACTAAACTACAACTCTAAGCTAAGTCTCTAAGCTAAAACTCGAAACTCTTAACTAAAAAACTTACCTAAACTACATTTTTAAGTAAAACTCTAAGCTATGACTCTATGCTAAAACTCTAAACTCTTAACTATTACTAAACTAAACTTCAAGTCTAACAAAAACTCTAAGCTAAGACTCTAAGCTAAAACTCTAAACTATTAACTAAAACTAAACTAAACTAGAACTTCAACAAAAACTCTAAGCTAAGACTCTAAGTTAAAAACTCTAAACTCTTAACTAAAACTAAAATAAACTAGAACTCTAACAAAAACTCTAAGCTAAGACTCTAAGCTAAAATTCTAAACTCTTAACTAAAACTAAACTAAACTAGAACTCTAACTAAAACTCTAAGCTAAGACTCTAAGGTAAAACACCAAACTCTTAACTAAAACTAAACTAAACTAGAACTCTAACCGAAACTCAAAGGTAAAACATCAAACTCTTAACTAAAATAAACTAAACTAGAACTCTATAAAAAAAACTCAAAGTTAAGACTAAACTAAACTAGAACTCTAACAAAAACTCTAAGCTAAGACTCTAAGCTAAAAACTCTAAACTTTAACTAAAACTAAACTAAACTAGAACTTCAACAAAAACTCTAAGCTAAGACTCTAAGCTAAAAACTCTAAACTCTTAACTAAAGCTAAAATAAACTAGAACTCTAACAAAAACTCTAAGCTAAGACTCTAAGCTAAAATTCTAAACTCTTAACTAAAACTAAACTAAACTAGAACTCTAACTAAAACTCTAAGGTAAAACACCAAAAAGCTCTAAGGTAAAACACCAAACTCTTAACTAAAACTAAACTAAACTAGAATTCTATCAAAAACTCTAAGCTAAGACTCTAAGCTAAAACTCTAAACTATTAACTAAAACTAAACTAAACTAGAACTTCAACAAAAACTCTAAGCTAAGACTCTAAGCTAAAAACTCTAAACTCTTAACTAAAACTAAACTAAACTAAACTAAACTAGAACTCTAACTAAAACTCTAAGCTAAGACTCTAAGGTAAAACACCAAACTCTTAACTAAAACTAAACTAATCTAGAACTCTAACTGAAACTCAAAGGTAAAACATCAAACCCTTAACTAAAATTAAACTAAACTAGAACTCTATAAAAAAAAACTCTAAGTTAAGACTAAACTAAACTAGAACTCTAACAAAAAAACTCTAAGCTAAGACTCTAAGCTAAAAAACTAAACTTTTAACTAAAATTAAACTAAACTAGAACTTCAACAAAAACTCTAAACTAAGACTCTAAGCTAAAAAACTCTAAACTCTTAACTAAAACTAAAATAAACTAGAACTCTAACAAAAACTCTAAGCTAAGACTCTAAGCTAAAATTCTAAACTCTTAACTAAAACTAAACTAAACTAGAACTCTAACTAAAACTCTAAGCTATGACTCTAAGGTAAAACCCCAAACTCTTAACTAAAACTAAACTAAACTATAACTCTAAGCTGAGTCTCTAAGCTAAAACTCGAAACTCTTAACTAAAACTTAACTAAACTACAACTTTAAGTAAAACTCTAAGCTATGACTCTAAGCTAAAACTCTAAACTCTTAACTATTACTAAACTAAACTTCAAGTCTAACAAAAACTCTAAGCTAAGACTCCAAGCTAAAAACTCTAAACTATTAACTAAAACTGAACTAAACTTGAACTCTAACTGAAACTCAAAGGTAAAACATCAAACTCTTAACTAAAATTAAACTAGACTAGAACTCTAACAAAAACTCTAAGCTAAAAACTCTAAACTTTAACTAAAACTAAACTAAACTAGAACTTCAACAAAAACTCCAAACTGAGACTCTAAGCTAAAAACTCTAAACTCTTAACTAAAACTAAAATAAACTAGAACTCTAACAAAAACTCTAAGCTAAGACTCTAAGCTAAAATTCTAAACTCTTAACTAAAACTAAACTAAACTAGAACTCTAACTAAAACTCTAAGCTATGACTCTAAGGTAAAACACCAAACTCTTTACTAAAACTAAACTAAACAATAACTCTAAGCTAAGTCTCTAAGCTAAAACTCGAAACTCTTAACTAAAACTTACCTAAACTACAACTTTAAGTAAAAAACTCTAAGCTATGACTCTATGCTAAAACTCTAAACTCTTAACTATTCTAAACTAAACTTCAAGTCTAAACAAAACTCTAAGCTAAGACTCTAAGCTAAAACTCTAAACTATTAACTAAAACTAAACTAAACTAGAACTTCAACAAAACTCTAAGCTAAGACTCTAAGTTAAAAACTCTAAAACTCTTAACTAAAACTAAAATAAACTAGAACTCTAACAAAAACTCTAAGCTAAGACTCTAAGCTAAAAACTCTAAACTTTAACTAAAAGTAAACTAAACTAGAACTTCAACAGAAACTCTAAGCTAAGACTCTAAGCTAAAAACTCTAAACTCTTAACTAAAACTAAAATAAACTAGAACTCTAACAAAAAACTCTAAGCTAAGACTCTAAGCTAAAATTCTAAACTCTTAACTAAAACTAAACTAAACTAGAACTCTAACTAAAACTCTAAGCTATGACTCTAAGGTAAAACACCAAACTCTTAACTAAAACTAAACTAAACTAGAATTCTATCAAAAACTCTAAGCTAAGACTCTAAGCTAAAACTCTAAACTATTAACTAAAACTAAACTAAACTAGAACTTCAACAAAAACTCTAAGCTAAGACTCTAAGCTAAAAAACTCTAAACTCTTAACTAAAACTAAAATAAACTAGAACTCTAACAAAAACTCTAAGCTAAGACTCTAAGCTAAAATTCTAAACTCTTAACTAAAACTAAACTTAACTAGAACTCTAACTAAAACTCTAAGCTATGACTCTAAGGTAAAACACCAAACTCTTTACTAAAACTAAACTAAACTATAACTCTAAGCTAAGTCTCTAAGCTAAAACTCGAAACTCTTAACTAAAACTTACCTAAACTACAAACTTTAAGTAAAAATCTAAGCTATGACTCTATGCTAAAACTCTAAACTCTTAACTATTACTAAACTAAACTTCAAGTCTAACAAAAACTCTAAGCTAAGACTCTAAGCTAAAACTCTAAACTATTAACTAAAACTAAACTAAACTAGAGCTTCAACAAAAACTCTAAGCTAAGACTCTAAGTTAAAAACTCTAAACTCTTAACTAAAACTAAAATAAACTAGAACTCTAACAAAAACTCTAAGCTAAGACTCTAAGCTAAAATTCTAAACTCTTAACTAAAACTAAACTAAACTAGAACTCTAACTAAAGCTCTAAGCTAAGACTCTAAGGTAAAACACCAAACTCTTAACTAAAACTAAACTAAACTAGAACTCTAACTGAAACTCAAAGGTAAAACATCAAACTCTTAACTAAAATTAAACTAAACTAGAACTCTATAAAAAAAAACTCAAAGTTAAGACTAAACTAAACTAGAACTCTAACAAAACTCTAAGCTAAGACTCTAAGCTAAAAACTCTAAACTTTTAACTAAAACTAAACTAAACTAGAACTTCAACAAAAACTCTAAGCTAAGACTCTAAGCTAAAAACTCTAAACTCTTAACTAAAACTAAAATAAACTAGAACTCTAACAAAAACTCTAAGCTAAGACTCTAAGCTAAAATTCTAAACTCTTAACTAAAACTAAACTAAACTAGAACTCTAACTAAAACTCTAAGCTATGACTCTAAGGTAAAACACACCAAACTCTTAACTAAAAACTAAACTAAACTAGAACTCTATCAAAAACTCTAAGCTAAGACTCTAAGCTAAAAAAATCTAAACTCTTAACTAAAATTAAACTAAAACTAAAACTCTAAGCTAAGTCTCTAAGCTAAAACACTAAACTATTAACTAAAACTAAACTAAACTAGAACTTCAACAAAAACTCTAAGCTAAGACTCTAAGCTAAAAACTCTAAACTCTTAACTAAAACTAAAATAAACTAGAACTCTAACAAAAACTCTATGCTAAGACTCTAAGCTAAAATTCTAAACTCTTAACTAAAACTAAACTAAACTAGAACTCTAACTAAAACTCTAAGCTAAGACTCTAAGGTAAAACACCCAACTCTTAACTAAAACTAAACTAAACTAGAACTCTAACTGAAACTCAAAGGTAAAACATCAAAATCTTAACTAAAATTAAACTAAACTAGAACTCTAACAAAAAAAGTCTAAGTTAAGACTCTAAGCTAAAACTCGAAACTCTTAACTAAAACGTAGCCAAACTAAAACTTTAAGTAAGACTCTAAGGTATGACTCTAAGCTAAAACTCGAAACTCTTAACTGTAACTAAACTAAACTTCAACTCTAACTAAAACTCTAAGCTAAGACTCTAAGGTAAAACTCTAAACTCTTAACTAAAACTAAACTAAACTAGAACTCTAACAAAAACTCTAAGCTATGACTCTAAGCTAAAACTCGAAACTCTTAACTAAGACTTAACCAAACTATAACTTTAAGTAAAATTCTAAGCTAAGACTCTAAGCTAAAACTCTAAATTCTTAACTGTAACTAAACTAAAACTAAACTAGAACTCTAAATAAAACTCTAAGCTAAGACTCTAAGCTAAAAAACTCTAAACTCTTAATTAAAACTAAACTAAACTAGAACTCTAACAAAAACTCTAAGCTAAGACTCTAAGCTAAAAACTCTAAACTTTTAACTAAAACTAAACCAAACTAAAACTCTAAGCTAAAAGGATGGGTACTTCAAGTTGGAAAATGGGTTTAGGACGGTCACTAAGAAAGGAACTTGCTCTGAAATGCCCTTTGAAAAGAACATAACATAACATAACATAACATAACATAACATAACATAACAATAACATATCATAGCATAACATAGCATAACATAGCATAACATAAAATAACATAACATAACATAACATAACATAACATAACATAACATAACATAACATCATAGCATAACATAACATAACATAACATAACATAACATAACCTAGCATAACATAACATAACATAACATAACATAACATAACATAACATAACATAACATAACATAACATAACCTAACCTCACATTTGAAATTACTTGGAAACCGGGGGACCTTTGAGGACCGGGGGCTTCCTTCGGGGTTGGGGTGGGGTATGAGAGCCCTTTTTGGGTTGGGGTAGAGGACCTCACGACACTGTTCAAATGGAACTTGTGTATTATAAAGACCACAGAGTTTCACCCTCAAATTCTCTTCTAAAACCTTCTCTTCTAAAACCTTTTATAAAATCATCTTTTAAAATGTCTCTAACTGTTTCGCCGAAATAATCCCTAAAATTTCTAAAACGGTTTCGCCCAAATAACCCTAAACGTAATTTCTGCGTGTTCCTTTTGTTTTTGCACTTCATCGCTAAGATCAAAACATTTGCCCGGAAACAATTCTCTTGGTAGAACTCCAAAGACATTAATAGACATTCGCTCGGAAACAATTCTCTTTGGAAAAACAACAAATTAATTCCCCTTTCGTGAATAAATAATTCTTCTTAGAAACAACAAATTAATTCCCCTTTCGTGACAAATCAATCAATCATGACATCATCTGTCAGGTATTACTAAACATTCGCCCGGAAACAATTCTCTTTGGAAATACATCAAAGACATTAATTAACTTGACGTCAGCTGTCAGACATTAATTAACTTCCCCGGAAACAATTCTGACAGGTGATATTAGACTCAATAATCCAGAAAACATCCATCAAAGTGAGAAAATTCCTGTTTTTCCATTCTCACTGATAAAAACCATAAAACAGACATAAATTGATGTTGAAATCCATGAAAAACATCAAATAAATTGATCAACACACATAACTGTCCAGAAAACATCCATCAAAGTGAGAAAAATCCTGTTTTTTTTCATTCTCAGTGACAACGAACAGACATAAAAACATGCATAAATTATGTAAAAAAGTTGTAGGTGGCAGCAGGGGTGCCCGTCACGAGTTATAGGGTCCTCTCTACTGTGGTCGTCGTAGAAATTTCAAAAGGGGCTCATTCGATTGGAAATTGAGAGTTCTAATGCCCTTTTTAATAGTCAAAAGTGATTGGAGGGCAACTAGCCCCCCCCACGCTCATCATTCCCCAGAACACATCCAATCAAAATTTTGAGATAGCCATTTTGTTCAGAGTAGTTGATTTCCAGATATAAAATATGTTTCTGAGGAGGACACTCCCCCACAACCCTCAGGACAAGGGTTATATGTTATGCCCTGGGGGCATATAAGGTTTTATAGAAGGCGTTGTCGTAGAGAAACTTCGAAAAGGGCTCAATTGATTTGAAATTGGAGTGGCTAGTGCCATTTTTAAGTCGAAAGTGATTGAACGGCAACTACCCCGCCCAGGCCCATCGTTCCCCCAAACACATCCAATCAAAATTTTGAGATAGCCATTTTGTTCAGCGTAGTTGATTTCCAGATAGAAAAAATGTTTTTGAGGAGAACACTCCCCCACAACCCTCGGTGCAAGGGTTTTAAGTTATGCCCTGAGGGCATATAAGAACAATGTTGGCACAATATTCCATGTATTATTTTTATCCTTTAGAGAAGGGTACTTCATATGGAAGGGGTCGTCGTAGAAACTTCAAAAGGGGCTCATTCGATTGGAAATTCAAAGGACCAGTTCCCTTTTTAATAGTCGAAAGTGATTGGAGGGCAACTAGCCCCCTCCCCACGTCCATTATTCCCCCAAACACATCCAATCAAAATTTTGAGATAGCCATTTTGTTCAACGTAGTTGATTTCCAGATAGAAAATATGTTTTTGAGAAGGACAATCCCCACAACCCTCAGGGCAAGGGTTTAAGTTATGCCCTGGGGGCATATACGGTTTTTATAGAAGGCGTTGTCGTAGAAACTTCAAAACAGGCTCATTCGATCGGAAATTCGAAGGGCTAGTATCCTTTTAATAGTCGAAAGTGATTGGAGGGCTGACATTTTTATAGTAAAGATCGAAGTGGGTATAATGTATTATTTTTTGTTGTTGTTGTTGTTTAGACCAGGGCACTTCGTATCGAAGGAGTTGTCATGGGAGCTTCGAAAAAGGGCTAATTCGATTCAAAATAGAAAGAGCTGATGCCCTTTTTAATAGTCGAAAGTGATTTGAGGGCAACTAATCCCCCTTCCACTACCACCCTCCCACGCCCACCCTCCCGCACCAACCCTCCCATTTCTGGTCTAAAAATTTAACCAAATCAAAATAGCGTAAGTGTATCCAAGCTATCAAAGAAAATACACAGATTTTTTTCGAATGGTATCAAGTTTTTCATTTCAGGTCAACTAGAGGAGGTATGAAGCTAAATTAAACAGTACTATTTGTGTCCAGATTTTTTAAAGGGTGTATGTTGTTAAAAATTGCTGAAAATTTTTCTCCAGCATACAAATAGCAGGCCAAACTATAAAGTCTTAAAAAACGAAAAGATTTAAAGTATTATTTTCTTTTTCCCTGAAAAGACTTTGTCAATATAAAACGAACAGAAATTACAATAATTAACCGAGTCAAACTCAAAACGAGCAGAAATTAACATAAGTTGGGCGCAAAACCCTTATGCCTTCCCAAGGCCAGAACCAAATTCGCACATTACTGAAAAATACAGATGAATGTGCATTGTCAGTTTAATATACATATACTGATATTTAGTAATCAAAATATTAATGTAATTTGATTTAATAAAGTTATAAAAGTTTAAACGTTTATATTTTTTCAGTAAAGTGCAAATTTTGTTCTGGCCTTGGAAGGCATAAGGGTCTTGCGCGCCAACTTATGTTAATTTCTGCTCGTTTTGAGTTTGCCTCGGTTAATTATTGTAATTTCTGTTTGTTTTGGGTTTCATTTATTTATCGATGATGATTTGTGGTAGTTTCACGCTTGGTAGATTACTTGATTTTATTTTTGCTCATTTTTTGTTTAATGGACTTCTTTACTTTTCTTTGAAAAACTTATTTTGTGGAAAAAGTTTATTAAATTAATCTCATAAAAGGTCAAGAAATCCTAATGAAAAATGCATCGTTAGATTCAGTGTATCAGAAAGCTTTATTTTAGAGGTTTCTAGCTCCTATCTACAAAAATGTGGATATTTTTTTCCAGAAGAAAGATCTCGGGTGGCTGTTTATTTGTTTGTTTTTCTTCCCCAGGGGTGATATGATCGAACCAATGGTCCTAGAATAAGGGTAGAGGGCTTATTAAAGGGCTAGTTCTCTATTTAAGTGACCAAAAAGATTGGAGGGCAGCTAGCCCCCTCCCACTCCTCTGTTTTCCCTAAAGTCGTCCGATCAAAACTTTGAGATAGCAATTTGGCTCAGCACAGTTGAAAGGGCCAATAACTGCGCCTTTGAGCATAACATGACCTCCCAAAGCCCTTGTTGAGGGCTAAGAAATTTGTCCACTGTTTATGTGCAGTATCTGTTATTGGAAAGTATATAGATACTTTTTGGGGACGGGAATTTCCATGGGGAGAAGTTTCTGGGAATGAGCTTTGCAGGGGAAATTTTACACTGGAGCAATTTGCCATAATTCCTATGCGTATTTTTTTTTTTTTTTTTTTGGTTTTGTTTTCTCTTTGCCGACACTATTTTACATCCGGAGATGCTCCGGGGGAAATTTTCAGTGGGGTTAGAGTTGTCTGGAGGATCTTTCCGTTGGGAGATATTTTCGCTAAGGAAAATTTTTCTGGCGGAACGGTTCACAATAAATTTTCCGGGGAAAGTTTTCAACAAGGACGGAATTGTCCGAGGGGAACTTCCCGACTGGGGGGGGGGGGGGGGTATTTGACCTGGGAGTAACTTTCCATAGAAGAATGTTTAGTGGTGGAAGGGAATTTTCTATGGAGGGGGAGCCAGATTTCACGGCATTATTTGAAAAACGATCAGGAATTGAATACAAAAAAAACAAGTTTTTTTCAACTGAAAGTAAGAAACAACATTAAAACTTAAGCGAACATAAATTATTCCGTGTATGAGGAGTACCTAGCTCTCTACGCTGAAGTTTATCCCAAGTATTTAAGAACGAATCCTGATATACAAGGCCTGTTTAATTAAAATAAGAAGCTTTTTTTAATAGTCCTAAAAAACTTTAGTGTGAAGAGTGGGAGATTGAGGGTGGGTAACCCCCCTCATATATGGAATAATTTATATTCGTCTTATGTTTTGATCCTGCTCCTTACTTTCAGTTGAAAAAACTTGTTTTGTTTTTTAAATATTTTGTGAACGGCCTCAATACTTTTATAGCTTTACTTGATAATATATTATAGTCAATCTTAAAATCTAGCCAAAATTGAATTAGACCTGCTTTCTGAAAATTTGTTTTTAGAGAATTATAACAAGTTAATTAAATAAAATTTTCTCTCTCATTACTTATTAATTCAAATTTGTCACCTTCTTCGTCGATAATTTGATTCTGTTGTTTCCGCGCACATTTTGTAAAATCGAGATCATAGTTGCAGCGGTAGCTGCAACCTAGTAAAGAGTGAACCACAGCCCATAGTAGCCAAAAGTTAAGAAACCCGTTTTGAAAAAAACTAACTAGTGAAAAAAACTCCCATGTGACACTGACTCAGGAATGGTAACTATTTTTTCGGTTTGTCTTAAAAGTAAAAGTTTATTGCGAAAAGAAATTTATGATGATTTTAAACAAAATCCTGAAACCCGTCAAAAATGGCGTCAGATTAAAATGAAAAGTGTGCCATTGGAATCAGCATGGCGGAAAACCTCATGCAGGGAAATTACAGTCCCCCTCCCTGAACAACAAAAAAAATCGCTTTTTTGCATCGGTAGCACTGATGTGTCGTCCCCTTTCTTATTCTTTTTTTCTAGCAGGGGGTGGTAAGAGCATCATATAAAGATATGTAGTGGCTAATTCTAAAGGGAATTAAATTCTTAAGTGCCCTCCAATCCTTTCCGCCCAAAGTCATTCAATCATAATTTTGAGATAGCCATTTTGTTCAACATAGTTCGAAGGTCCAATATCTATGGTTTTAGTGATGATATGACCCTCCATAGTCCCTGGGGAAAGGTATCAGACGTATCGATATCACGCGTATCTGTATGGGCGTATTGTTATTGGGCGTTTTGGTATCGCCTGTATCTAAGACAAATTTTTAGTTGCCCATATAAAAGATATTGCTCATATATCCGTCCTTCCTTCCTATAAATTTCACCATAAGCAAGTCCCAAATCATGGTTGCAGCAGTAGCTGCAACCTAGTAAAGAGCGAACCACAGCCCATAGTAACCAAAAGTTAAAAAACTCGTTTTGAAAAAAAACTGCCTAGTGGAAAAATATTGCCATCTGACACTGCCTCAGGAAGGGTAACTAATATTTCGGTTTGTCTTAAAAGTAAAAAGTTTATTGCAAAAAGAAATTTTTGATGATTTCGAAAAAAGTCTGAATAGTGAAACCGCTCGAAAATGGCGTCAGATCAAAATAAAAAGCCTGCCATTGCAATCAGCACTGTCGAAAACCTAATTATGGGAATTTACAACCCCCCTTCTTGAACAACAAGGAAATGACTTTTTTGCATGGGTAGCACTGATCTGTCTCCCGTTTTTTTTTTTTTTTTTTTTTTTTTTTTTTTTTTTTTTTTTTTTTTTTTTTTTTTTTTTTTTTTTTTTTTTTTTTTTCTAGCAGGGCTAGAAGGTGACCAAAACCTCAGAGAGAGATGTATAACAGCTCATTCGAACGGAAATTAAATTTGCTAGGGCCCTTTTTAAGTGACCAAAAAGATTGGAGGGCAACTAGCACCCCCTCCTTAAATGCCCCTCCCCCTAAAGTCATCTAATCACAATTTTTGCTCATAATAGTCCAAAGGTCAATATGTTTGAATTTGGTGACGATATGATCCTCCATAGTCCCTGGGGAAAGGGTCCCACACTGTAGCAGTATCGGATATATTTATAAGATGCGTATCAATATGAGCGTGTTGTTATTGAGTGTATTGGTATCGCAGGTATCTAGACAGATTTTTATAGCTCATATAAAAGATAATACTCACATCTACTTCCAGTGGCAAAATCCTGAATGGGGGGGGGGGGCAAAGTCGGAGCCAATTTTGCCAAATCAAGCGAAAATGATAGTGGAAACTCTGAGCTATATATTACCATCGAGGCAAAGATAGACTTAAGAAAAACTGACCTTTTTCTCTGGACACTTGAATTACGCAGGCTTATCTTAGTTTTCGCAAGATTTTTTGCAAAAACTAAATTTCAGCTGGGGGCAAAATGAGGTCTGAGGGGCCAAACTTGGGTCTGGAGGGGGCAGTTGCCTCCCCTGTCTAATGTCAAATTACGCCCCTTTCTACGTCCTTCATATAAATTTCACCATCATCAAGTTCCAAATGGTACTAAAAACGGCACTTTTGGTACCATGTCTCAAGGGAAAAAGCTGAGGCTAGTGGGCTACCAGAACTTTTTAGAGTGATGTTTTCATAGTTCATTTTGGAATTTTTTCTTTGAAATGTTAGACGTGGAATATTTTTGTAGTGTTTTGTCATGGTCTACCTTGTCACTGCTACATTCTGTTGATGTTTCAAAGTTCATTTTGGAATTGTTTTTCTGTTGAAATGTAAGACTTGGAATATTTTTGTGCTGCTGTGTCATGGTTTACCTTGTCACTGCTACATTCTGTTGACGTTTCAAAGTTCATTTTGGATTTTTTTCTGTTGAAATGTAAGACTTGGAATATTTTGTAGTGTTGTGTCGTGGTTTACCTTGTCACTGTTACATTCTGTTGATGTTTTATAGTTCTTTTTGGAATTTTTTTTTTCTTGAAATGTAAGACTTGGAATACTTTTGTAATGTTGTGTCGTGGTTTACCTTGTCACTGTTACATTCTGTTGATGTTTCAAAGTTCATCTCGAATTTTTTTCGTTGAAATGTAAGACTTGGAATATTTTTATAATGTAGTGTCGTGGTTTACCTTGTCACTGCCACTCTCTGTTGATGTTTCAAAAATTCATTTCGGAATTTTTTTCGTTGAAATGTAAGACTTGGAATATTTTGTGGTGTGTTGTGTCGTGGTTTACCTTGTCACTGTTGCAATCTGTTGATATTTCATAGTTCATTTTGGATTTTTTTTTCGTTGAAATTTAAGACTTGGAATATTTTTGTAGTGTTGTGTCGTGCTTTACCTTGTCACTGTTACAATCTGTTGATGTTTTATAGTTCATTTTGGAATTTTTTCCTTGAAATGTAAGACTTGGAATATTTTTGTAATGTTGTGTCGTGGTTTACCTTGTCACAGCTACATTTTGTTGATGTTTCAAAGTTCACTTTGGAATTTTTTTTTTCGTTGAAATGTAAGACTTGAAATAGTTTTATAGGGTTGTGTCGTGGTTTGTCATATCACTGTTACATTCTGTTGATGTTTCAAAGTTCAGTTTGGAATTGTTTCTGTTGAAATGTAAGACTTGGGATATTTTTTGTAGTGTTGTATCGTGGTTTATCTTGTGACTGTTACATTCTGTTGATGTTTTATAGTTCTTTTTGGAATTTTTTCCTTGAAATGTAAGACTTGGAATATTTTTGTAATGTTGTGTCGTGGTTTACCTTGTCACTGTTACATTCTGTTGATGTTTCAAAGTTCATCTCGATTTTTTTTTTCGTTGAAATGTAAGACTTGGAATATTTTTATAATGTAGTGTCGTGGTTTACCTTGTCACTGTCACTCTCTGTTGATGTTTCAAAATTCATTTCGGAATTTTTTCGTTGAAATGTAAGACTTGGAATATTTTGTGGTGTTGTGTCGTGGTTTACCTTGTCACTGTTGCAATCTGTTGATATTTCATAGTTCATTTTGGATTTTTTTTTTTTTCGTTGAAATTTAAGACTTGGAATATTTTGTAGTGTTGTGTCGTGCTTTACCTTGTCACTGTTACAATCTGTTGATGTTTTATAGTTCATTTTGGAATTTTTTCCTTGAAATGTAAGACTTGGAATATTTTTGTTTGATGTTGTGTCGTGGTTTACCTTGTCACAGCTACATTTTGTTGATGTTTCAAAGTTCACTTTGGAATTTTTTCGTTGAAATGTAAGACTTGAAATAGTTTTATAGGGTTGTGTCGTGGTTTGTCATATCACTGTTACATTCTGTTGATGTTTCAAAGTCCAGTTTGGAATTGTTTCTGTTGAAATGTAAGACTTGGGATATTTTTGTAGTGTTGTATCGTGGTTTATCTTGTGACTGTTACATTCTGTTGATGTTTTATAGTTCTTTTTGGAATTTTTTCCTTGAAATGTAAGACTTGGAATATTTTTGTAATGTTGTGTCGTGGTTTACCTTGTCACTGTTACATTCTGTTGATGTTTCAAAGTTCATCTCGATTTTTTTTTCGTTGAAATGTAAGACTTGGAATATTTTTATAATGTAGTGTCGTGGTTTACCTTGTCACTGTCACTCTCTGTTGATGTTTCAAAATTCATTTCGGAATTTTTTCGTTGAAATGTAAGACTTGGAATATTTTGTGGTGTTGTGTCGTGGTTTACCTTGTCACTGTTGCAATCTGTTGATGTTTCATAGTTCATTTTGGATTTTTTTTTCGTTGAAATGTAAGACTTGGAATATTTTGTAGTGTTGTGTCGTGGTTTACCTTGTCACTGTTACAATCTGTTGATGTTCCATAGTTCATTTTGGAATTTTTTCCTTGAAATGTAAGACTTGGAATATTTTTGTAATGTTGTGTCGTGGTTTACCTTGTCACAGCTACATTTTGTTGATGTTTCAAAGTTCACTTTGGAATTTTTTCGTTGAAATGTAAGACTTGAAATAGTTTTATAGGGTTGTGTCGTGGTTTGTCATATCACTGTTACATTCTGTTGATGTTTCAAAGTTCAGTTGGAATTGTTTCTGTTGAAATGTAAGACTTGGGATATTTTTGTAGTGTTGTATCGTGGTTTATCTTGTGACTGTTACATTCTGTTGATGTTTTATAGTTCTTTTTGGAATTTTTTTTTCCTTGAAATGTAAGACTTGGAATATTTTTGTAATGTTGTGTCGTGGTTTACCTTGTCACTGTTACATTCTGTTGATGTTTCAAAGTTCATCTCGATTTTTTTTCGTTGAAATGTAAGACTTGGAATATTTTTATAATGTAGTGTCGTGGTTTACCTTGTCACTGTCACTCTCTGTTGATGTTTCAAAATTCATTTCGGAATTTTTTCGTTGAAATGTAAGACTTGGAATATTTTGTGGTGTTGTGTCGTGGTTTACCTTGTCACTGTTGCAATCTGTTGATGTTTCATAGTTCATTTTGGATTTTTTTTTTTCGTTGAAATGTAAGACTTGGAATATTTTGTAGTGTTTGTGTCGTGGTTTACCTTGTCACTGTTACAATCTGTTGATGTTCCATAGTTCATTTTGGAATTTTTTTCATTGAAATGTAAGACTTGGAATATTTTTGTAATGTTGTGTCATGGTTTACCTTGTCACTGTTACATTCTGTTGATGTTTCAAAGTTCATCTCGAATTTTTTTCGTTGAAATATAAGACTTGGAATATTTTTATAATGTAGTGTCGTGGTTTACCTTGTCACTGTCACTCTCTGTTGATGTTTCAAAATTCATTTCGGAATTTTTTCGTTGAAATGTAAGACTTGGAATATTTTGTGGTGTTGTGTCGTGGTTTACCTTGTCACTGTTGCAATCTGTTGATGTTTCATAGTTCATTTTGGATTTTTTTTTTCGTTGAAATCTAAGACTTGGAATATTTTGTAGTGTTGTGTCGTGGTTTACCTTGTCACTGTTACAATCTGTTGATGTTCCATAGTTCATTTTGGAATTTTTTTTTCATTGAAATGTAAGACTTGGAATATTTTTGTAATGTTGTGTCATGGTTTACCTTGTCACTGTTACATTCTGTTGATGTTTCAAAGTTCATCTCGAATTTTTTTCGCTGAAATGTCAGACTTGGAATATGTTGTAGTGTTGTGTCGTGCTTTACCTTGTCACTGTTACAATCTGTTGATGTTTTATAGTTCATTTTGGAATTTTTTCCTTGAAATGTAAGACTTGGAATATTTTTGTAATGTTGTGTCGTGGTTTACCTTGTCACAGCTACATTTTGTTGATGTTTCAAAGTTCACTTTGGATTTTTTTCGTTGAAATGTAAGACTTGGAATAGTTTTATAGGGTTGTGTCGTGGTTTGTCATGTCACTGTTACATTCTGTTGATGTTTCAAAGTTCAGTTTGGAATTGTTTCTGTTGAAATGTAAGACTTGGAATATTTTTGTGCTGCTGTGTCATGGTTTACCTTGTCACTGCTACATTCTGTTGACGTTTCAAAGTTCATTTTGGATTTTTTTTCTGTTGAAATGTAAGACTTGGAATATTTTGTAGTGTTGTGTCGTGGTTTACCTTGTCACTGTTACATTCTGTTGATGTTTTATAGTTCTTTTTGGAATTTTTTCCTTGAAATGTAAGACTTGGAATACTTTTGTAATGTTGTGTCGTGGTTTACCTTGTCACTGTTACATTCTGTTGATGTTTCAAAGTTCATCTTGAATTTTTGTCGTTGAAATGTAAGACTTGGAATATTTTTATAATGTAGTGTCGTGGTTTACCTTGTCACTGCCACTCTCTGTTGATGTTTCAAAATTCATTTCGGAATTTTTTTCGTTGAAATGTAAGACTTGGAATATTTTGTGGTGTTGTGTCGTGGTTTACCTTGTCACTGTTGCAATCTGTTGATATTTCATAGTTCATTTTGGATTTTTTTTTTCGTTGAAATGTAAGACTTGGAAATATTTTGTAGTGTTGTGTCGTGCTTTACCTTGTCACTGTTACAATCTGTTGATGTTTTATAGTTCATTTTGGAATTTTTTTCCTTGAAATGTAAGACTTGGAATATTTTTGTAATGTTGTGTCGTGGTTTACCTTGTCACAGCTACATTTTGTTGATGTTTCAAAGTTCACTTTGGAATTTTTCTTTAAATGTAAGACTTGAAATAGTTTTATAGGGTTTGTGTCGTGGTTTGTCATATCACTGTTACATTCTGTTGATGTTTCAAAGTTCAGTTTGGAATTGTTTCTGTTGAAATGTAAGACTTGGGATATTTTTGTAGTGTTGTATCGTGGTTTATCTTGTGACTGTTACATTCTGTTGATGTTTTATAGTTCTTTTTGGAATTTTTTCCTTGAAATGTAAGACTTGGAATATTTTTGTAATGTTGTGTCGTGGTTTACCTTGTCACTGTTACATTCTGTTGATGTTTCAAAGTTCATCTCGAATTTTTTTCGTTGAAATGTAAGACTTGGAATATTTTTATAATGTAGTGTCGTGGTTTACCTTGTCACTGTCGCTCTCTGTTGATGTTTCAAAATTCATTTCGGAATTTTTTCGTTGAAATGTAAGACTTGGAATATTTTGTGGTGTTGTGTCGTGGTTTACCTTGTCACTGTTGCAATCTGTTGATGTTTCATAGTTCATTTTGGATTTTTTTTTCGTTGAATTGTAAGACTTGGAATATTTTGTAGTGTTGTGTCGTGGTTTACCTTGTCACTGTTACAATCTGTTGATGTTCCATAGTTCATTTTGGAATTTTTTTCATTGAAATGTAAGACTTGGAATATTTTTGTAATGTTGTGTCATGGTTTACCTTGTCACTGTTACATTCTGTTGATGTTTCAAAGTTCATCTCGAATTTTTTTCGTTGAAATATAAGACTTGGAATATTTTTATAATGTAGTGTCGTGGTTTACCTTGTCACTGTCACTCTCTGTTGATGTTTCAAAATTCATTTCAGAATTTTTTCGTTGAAATGTAAGACTTGGAATATTTTGTGGTGTTGTGTCGTGGTTTACCTTGTCACTGTTGCAATCTGTTGATGTTTCATAGTTCATTTTGGATTTTTTTTTTCGTTGAAATCTAAGACTTGGAATATTTTGTAGTGTTGTTTCGTGGTTTACCTTGTCACTGTTACAATCTGTTGATGTTCCATAGTTCATTTTGGAATTTTTTTTCATTGAAATGTAAGACTTGGAATATTTTTGTAATGTTGTGTCATGGTTTACCTTGTCACTGTTACATTCTGTTGATGTTTCAAAGTTCATCTCGAATTTTTTTCGCTGAAATGTCAGACTTGGAATATGTTGTAGTGTTGTGTCGTGCTTTACCTTGTCACTGTTACAATCTGTTGATGTTTTATAGTTCATTTTGGAATTTTTTTCCTTGAAATGTAAGACTTGGAATATTTTTGTAATGTTGTGTCGTGGTTTACCTTGTCACAGCTACATTTTGTTGATGTTTCAAAGTTCACTTTGGATTTTTTTCGTTGAAATGTAAGACTTGGAATAGTTTTATAGGGTTGTGTCGTGGTTTGTCATGTCACTGTTACATTCTGTTGATGTTTCAAAGTTCAGTTTGGAATTGTTTCTGTTGAAATGTAAGACTTGGGATATTTTTGTAGTGTTGTATCGTAGTTTATCTTGTGACTGTTACATTATGTTGATGTTTCGAAGTTCATTTTGGAATTTTTTCGTTGAAATTTAAGACATGCAAAAAGTTAGGTTAATTTAAGATCACTAGCATTGGACGCTAAGTGATCTTAAATTAACCTAACTTTTTGCATGTCTCTCTTAACTTATTGCATATAACAGTGACAAGGTAAACAACGACCAAACTATACGTTAACACTACACTATACTATAACACTACACACTACAACACTACACTGCTGTAACACTACACTACACTATAAAATATTCCAAGTCTTACAATGAGACGAAAAGATTCCAAAATGAACTGTGAAACATCAACAGAATTTAACAGTGACAACTGACAAGGTAAACCACGACACAACATTACAAAAATATTCCAAGTTTTACATTTCAACGACAAAAAATTCCAAAATGAACTTTGAAACATCAACAGAATGTAACAGTGACAAGATTAACCACGAGACAAGGTAAAACCCGTGTGTGTGTGTGTGTGTGTGTGTGTGTGTGTGTGTGTGTGTGTGTGTGTGTGTGTGTGTGTGTGTGTGTGTGTGTGTGTGTGTGTGTGTGTGTGTGTGTGTGTGTGTGTGTGTGTGTGTGTGTGTGTGTGTGTGTGTGTGTGTGTGTGTGTGTGTGTGTGTGTGTGTGTGTGTGTGTGTGTGTGTGTGTGTGTGTGTGTGTGTGTGTGTGTGTGTGTGTGTGTGTGTGTGTGTGTGTGTGTGTGTGTGTGTGTGTGTGTGTGTGTGACTGAAGGGCGAGAATCTTTATGTGGTAGATATGCCATATTTCTGGGAAAAGAAATCCTTTTTGGACCTTTTTACTTTCTTTGATGCTTTACGCTTCCAAGCTGACTTGAGACTGATGAGGGATGGGGTCTTTCTCCTCCTTTTTAAACCTTTTCTCCGTTGTTAGAATCGCTCACCGAGGTATCGCGTGCTCGACCTGAGATTTTGCGAAACACTCTCTTGAATATCTTTGCCAGAGCCCCACTCATGTAATGTAGAGGATGCATAATCCACTGCAACCGGTGCAATATATTTTCTAGCCAAGGGTAGTGCAGGAGCAAAAAAGCATAGCAAACCAACTGCCGAGACCATACCCGGACATTGACAAACGACCCCTATAATAGTCCATTCCATGTTCTGACTGCCTTGGTCCAAGAGTAGCAACATAAAAATCAATATCAGATCATACAAAGTGAGTTCCATTAAGTCATTTCAGTAAATGTGTCGAAAACGACGTGTAATTACAGCCAAATATTTTGTTATTGCAAGTGGATCACCCATTTCGCTTCTTAATGTTAACTGACAGAGCTCCAAATACGAAGTGTTGACTGGAACGTATTGAAGGTGCTTTGTATTGTAGTGATGAATATGATCATTAGAGGTTTTTTGTTCAAGAACACATAGGAGGGGGACACTGGTATTATCAACTCTTGATCTCTTGACAAAGCATAAAGAAATATACAACTGTCCGAAGAGAAGGCGGGCGGATAATCTGCAAAAACGACACGATTCATGCCACTAGCGCTTTCTGCACTTTTGCCGTTGATTATACTATGTTTAAAACCCAGCACTTCTCTTAAATTATCGTTGAGAATAACCTTTTCATTGTCGGTGGGCGAGCTATTCAGATTTTACGCTCTTCCTTTGAATAATTGAATTGAAAGGCATCATTTTTACGATATGAAATGTTTTGTTGGTAGCACAGCACTATTCGTTCATAGTCCCAAATCCCTTATATGATAATGTGGCAAACGGGTATTCATATGAATTTATATTTTCAGTCACATATTGATCGCTAACAATTGGCCAATCATGGGGTCTAAGTTTTATGTCAAATGTATGATGCTTTCTTAGGACATATTATGTTTTTTCAAAAATACATTCTACAAGAGCCACTTCACACCTTTCCTTAAATTTAATTGCAGGGGAAAGTTTTGTCCAAAAATCGCTCGTTTTATTCAAATCATCATAAAGAGGATCGGAAACATTGGACATAAATGTCACATCAAAAACTTCAGACATTATGAACGTCTTCAGCGTGTATCCTGAAATCAAAATCAGAGCTGTATCCTAGTCAGCGAACAAGCATTTGTCCCTTACCCTTATGTGTACGAGTCTTGAATACCTTTTCAATTTGATACATTCCACTATTTCCAACTTTTGTAATTCATAATCATAAAAAACTGCCAAGAATCTCTTCATCTTTCATATCACGAAGACGATATATTATAGGTTTAGTATCTAGGATTTCTGACACTTTAAAAAATTCAGTGGATCACAAGTAATTCCCTTTTTTAAAAATATTTCTTGTTTGATTGGTTCGAACAGTATCACCAACATTAAATTTTTTCTTCCCCGCCATTTCATTAGAACATTGTTTAAGGAAATGTGTATTGTCACTATGATGAACTTCCTGAGGGCTAGTAGCATTGAACAAGGATCGATGAGGACGTTGATTATAAATCATCATGATTTTATATAAATCATGAATAAATGCAGTCGCATTTTTCAATGTACAATATCTTGAAATTAAAAGCCAAATAGTTCGTATTAAACGTTCAGCCAATGATAAACAGCCAATGCCGCCTTTATAGGACTGATAGAGTGTTGCATTATATATCAATGAAACCTTCTTTACATTGGGACTAAAAAATTCACTTCCACGGTCTGTTTGAATTTTTTTATATGAATCTTTTCAAACATGGATTTCAAGGGCTTTAGCAACTTCATTGCCTCTCTTTGACTGCAATGGAATGGAACTGCACATGCATACCGATTAAAAACACTTATTGCAAGTAAAATATACATGTAAGGGTTATTATGACGTCTTTGAATTGTATGTAGAGTCAAAAGATCTGCTTGTAATTTATGCGGAGGATAAAAGGCTTTAGTTCTTCGATAGTGGTCACCATAAACCTAGGATTTTGAAAAAGAGTATAACTGGATTCCTTTTATAAATACTCTTTTGTAAGATTCTTTTTAATTCTAATAAACTGAGCAAGTGTAGAGAGCTTAAACTTCCTGTTTTCCAAATATTTTCATAAACACCTTTCAAAACTTGATCCATTTCGATCGTAACCGTCCGCTGCCTTTTTGTATACTACCGGGTGAATCAATACGTCTTCGCTTTTGTCTAATTACCGGTGTCAAATCGCCACTAGGTGTGCTTTCCATGAAAAAATCAAAATCATCTTCTACCTTTAATGGACTATTTTTTTTAGTTTTTTTTAGAATTTGCTTATTGCCGATAAGTGTTTTAGGAAAATGTGACGACTTTAAAATATTATATAAATGTCCGTCAAAGGATTCGACTCTCTTACGATTTGCAATCTGATCCGATAGCAAATCTATTAAATTATAAGGTTTACCCTGTATTATAACTTCATTTTGTCTCATCAATTTGTTCATTTTCATTGAGATACGTCAGGAGTCTTTTACTTTGTTCAGAAAATGATTGAGGCAACAAGTCTACAACACTTGTTAGTTAACCTTCCTTTTTCTGTGTTTCAAAACTTTCAGAAGGTTGACCAATGACGTTTGACTCTGAGCGGTTTTTTTACGATAAGGTTTATGTTTGTTGACACGATGAAGGGCATTTCGAAGTAAAATTAATTTTTCATCCTCGGTAATTACTTCATTGTTAATAAATTATCAAGATTATCTTCAAAGTGCTCTTTGGTGAAAGAGCAAGTTAACTTGGTGTCACTTTATAGGGTTTAGCTATTTCTAGAGAATAGTGTTTACAAGCCCGGCGATTATCGGTAGTAACATTGAAAAGAAATTACCACCTAATTGAAAAAGACATTTCTTTTTTACAGTTTGCTTTCTTTTCGCAAGCTAGAGCACGTACAAGTGATCAATGTTGCCTTTTCTGTTCTTAATACGATCTGACAGCTGAATATTACCTTCCGTGAAATTTAAACAAAGTTCCGAGAAGAGATTAATAAATTCTTTGTCAACACCATGCTTGAGAATTGCTATTCTAAGTCGTGGTTTTGAAATGGCTAGCACGGAAAATATGTGTCGATGTTCATGTAGCTTCTTCAATGTCATGATTGCGACTAATGACCTTTTTTACTATTCACGGGTAGATATACAGTAATTTCATTATCGAAAATATCAGTGACTACACGCAACACTTCGGGTATGTTTTTATTCAGGTCTAATAATATGTAACTATAAGGTATATTAGTTGCTTGATTGTATGTGGAAAGTAAAAACTTGGGTTAGCCCGGATGAATTTGTTTGTTTAGGGTTATAAGAGAACTTGAATCGCGAACAACTCTATAGATGATATAGTAGGTATAATTTAAAGCAAGTGTTCTCATACATTTACTCTAATTAAAAAAAGATTTTGGAAAACAATAGTTACAGAGATTTATTCGTGATGGGACCAGACAGTAAACAGTTGTAACATTTCCAGCGACCATTCTTCACTAGATTCAGCTAAATCGTCAATAATCAACCACGAGTTTGGCGCAATAATATTAACCACGTCAAGTCCTTGGATAATTTGTTTGCTTGGATCAATCTTCTTTATTTTATCATAAGATTCTTGCCATATACTATAGCAATAATAGATATTTTCTAATTCTCTAAAAAACATTTTATCACTGTTTAGAATGATGTTCGTTAAAAGTGTTGTTTTGCCGGACATGAACAATCCGCAAAGAAACGACCTAAATGGAGTTTTAAATTGATACATTCTCTTCCAATGTCAAAATACAACTAACCTATCCTAACCTCAATCTGTTGAATAAATAGTCAAGAAAAAATAGAATACATGGTTTCTTTAATTCATATGCAACATAAAAATATATACTTACAACATTAAAAAATAAACACTTTATCACGATCGGTCGGCCAACGATAACAGCAGCCGAGCCGGCACCCGTGGTGGGCAGGAGGCCCAGGCGATAAACACTTAAAACACTTTAAAATTACCGCTTTGAGAAACGAAAAAAATTATATTAATAACAAGACAATAACGAGCTGATGAAAAAAAATTATATAGTCATAGTCCTATAAAGGCGGCATTGGCTGAACGTTTAATACGAACCATTCGACTTTTAATTTAGAGATATTGTACATTGGAAAATACGGCTGCATTTATTCATGATTTAGATAAAATTTTGATGAATTATAATCAACGTCCTCATCGATCCTTGTTCAGTGCTAGCCCTCAGGATGTTCATCATAGTTACAATGAACATTTCCTATAACAATATTATAATGAAAAGGTGGAGAAGAAAAAATTTAATGTTGGTGATACTGTTCGAATCAATCGCACAAAAAATATTTTTGAAAAGGGGGATTACTTGTGGTCCACCAAATTTTTTAAAGTGTCAAAAATCCTAAATACTAAACCTATAACATATCGTCTTCGTGATATGAAAGATAAAGAGATTCTTGGTGGTTTTCATGATTATGAATGACAAAAAGTAAGAAATAGTGGAATGTATCAAATTGAAAAGGTATTAAGACTCGTACACATAAGGGTAATCCACAGTTGCTTGTTCGCTGGCTAGGCTAAGACTCTGATTTTGATTCGTGGATACCCGCTGAAGACGTTAATAATGTCTGAAGGTTTTTATGCGACATTCAATCCCAATGTTTCCGATCCTCTTTATGATGATTTGAATAAAACGAGCGATTTTTGGACAGAACTTTCCCCTGCCATTAAATTTAAGTGAAGGTATGAAGTGGCTCTTGTAGATTGTATTCCTAAAAATACTAATATCCTAAGAAAGGATCATACATATGACATAAAAATTAGACCCCATGATTGGCCAATTGTTAGCGATCAATAGGTGATTGAAAATATGAATTCATATGAATACCCCTTTGCCGCATTATCATATAAGGAGTATGGGAATATGAACAAATTGTTCCGTGCTATCAACAAAAAATTTCATATAGTAAAAGTTATGCCTTTCGATTCAATTATTCAAAGGAAGAGAGCAAAATCTACATTAGTTCGCCCATCGACACTGAAAAGGTTATTCTCAATGATAATCTAATAGAAGCGCTTGGTTTTAAACATAATTTAATTAACGGCAAAAGTGCAGGAAGCGCTGGTGGCATGAATCGTGTCATTTTCGCAGAGTATCCACCCGCCTTCTCTTCGGACAGTTGTATATTTCTTTATGCTTCCTTTTTTAAAGATCAAGAGTTGGGAATACCAATGTCCCCCTCCTACGTGTTATTGAACGAAAAACCTCTACTGAAAATATTCATCACTACAATATTAAGCACCTTCAATACGTTCCAGTCAACACTTCGTATTTGGAGTTCTGTCAGTTAACATTAAGAAACGAATTGGGTGATCCACTAGCAATAACAAAAGGTTTGGCTGTAATTATATGTCATTTTTGACCCATTTAGTGAAAAGATGAATAGAACTCACTTTGTATGTCCTGAAATTGATTGCTATATTGCTACTCTTGGGCCACGAGAGTTGAGATATGGAATGGACTATTATTGGGGTCGTTCATCAATGTCCGGGTACGGTCTCGGCAGTTGGTTTGCTAAGCCTTTTCGCTCACTACCCTTGGCTAGAAAATATACTGCACCGGTTGCAGCGGAGTTTGCGTTCTCAACATTACATGATTGGGGCTCTGGGAAAGACATTCAAGAAAAAGATTCGCAAAATCTCAGGTCGAGCGCGCGAGCCCTTGGGGAGCGATTGAAACAAAGGGGAAAAGGTTAAAAATGAGGAGAAAAACTCCATCACTTATCAGTCTCAAATCAGCTCGGAAGTGTAAAGCATCAAAGAAAGTAAAAAGATCCAAAAAGGATTTCTTTACCTAGAAAAATGGCATATCTACCACATAAAGATTCTCATCCTTCAGTCACCTCATCTCTAAATCTTTTCAATTTGTAAAATGTAGATGTCACAGCAAAAAATGGATACTATGAACAATTTTACCCGCAACAACCGCTCTCTGAAAATGTCCGTTTTCAAATTTATTCTAATGAAGACTACTTTATCGATTTGAATTTGACATTTATAGATTTAAATGTCATTGTTAAAAAAAATCGAAAAATGCAAAACCAATTACCGCCGAGGGTTTATCCTACGAAATTTGTCTACTACATAATTTATTTTCGACAAATAAGTGTCTACATAAATGGAACATTGGTGAGCACGAGGAATAATGTTTCAAATTATGCAAGTTATATACAATTCATGTAGATGACTCCAATGTCGTATAAGCAGTATAGAGGTATGACTATTGGATATGAATATAAAACAAATACTGATACTACAAATATTCTTAGAGAGGCAATAACTAAAGATTTACCTTTAGTTGGGAAACTAAATCATGAGATATTCAATATACCTCAGTGGTTGCCTCCTAATTTAAAGACTGATATAAAACTACAACTCGCAGCGTCCAACTATACTATGCAAAAAGTACTGGACGCTGCACCCGATGTATCAGTCTCTCTCACACCCCCGCCATACTTCAAAAAATTAAACAAGAAAAACGGGTTTTAATTTCTATAAAGCAGTGAATACAAACACTTAATTAAACAAAAATACTCCGAATATATCGGCTCCCTATCCGGGAGCCTTTCTCAACGGAAAAAAAAAACAAAAAAAATTTCTTACATCAACATAAAAAACATACTAAACAAACAAAAGAAAAAATATAAATAAATTGGAAAAGAAAACTCACATATTAAATAAACAATTCCATTCACTGGCGTATAAACAAAATGTTTATATTGATTGGAACACGCCTTCTCACAGTATATAAATGGAAATCTATCAAAAAATGAAAATATATTTATACTTAAACTAAAACAATAAAGGTCAGCTAGCCCCCGGCCCATAACCCCTAAATAGATCATAACCCGGAATACTTCATGTACGAAGACAACAAGTTATGAGTTCTGTGGCTTTGGCAATTAAAAAATTAAGAGCCTCTGGAAATATTATCAAATTCTTCGTGCCTCATAAAATCACGAATCAATGCCGTATTGCTACTGAAACGCATACCTATACCGATTTTTAATTTATCAATGGCGAAACTCTCTTCAAAATTGGCATTGGCTTTTGTAAAAAGTGCTATCGCTGTTGGATAATGGACAGATTCCCCACATATATTTGAATTATTTGGACTTTCATCGCTTGTTTGTAAAGTAAATGGAATCCCACTCTACAATTTATCCTTTGATAAATCCTGCAGGACCCTCTATGATATGACAATGCAATCCCTAGATCGAGATTTCTCAATTGTTCGAAAATGGTATAAGTTGAAGAAATGTTTACGAAAACACATGGCATTATTGATGGGATTTGTCTGGTACTCAAGATTTGAGTATTGTCCGGACAGTAAATGTGCGGATAGAGTGTACCTTTGTCAAACCGTTGGAGGAATGCATATATCTCACTAAATCAATTTGAAACTTATTGGGAAATTACCCCTGACGACAGTGTTTTATTAAACTTGGTGCCATGAACACGGAAAAATAATTGATGTATTTAACATAGACCCCTACATGTTCAAATATAAATCCTATTGCATACCTTCAGATTTCCTGGAGCATATTCAACATGTTGACAATAGCCTAATTATTGTGTTAATAGCAGTCCATTGAGTGTAAAGATGGGACATTGCTTATGCATGTATCAAACAAGAAGCAATATAGAATATTTTGTTCCGATTGGCTTGCCGTATACATTATACACACTTTATATTACAAAATTTTTTGGACCAGAGCGGAAAATCTATTATTCAAAATTGGAAGTGGGTAAAAGATTTATCAACAAAAAGCTGTGGTTTCCATGCCCCATTATATTTTATTTTTCGAGTTTTGGACATACTTACATGGAATTCCTCAGGATTTATGTTGATAATCCTCGATTGAACGACTTTCTAGTTGAAAATATTCTTTCCTACCTCTATAATATAAATTTAGGTGCCCTAAAAGTGAAATACTATACTAATGTATGTAAATTTGTTTATTAATAAAATTTTGTATAAAAAATTGTGTCCTTTAGATTCCTTCTTCTACGTGTGAAATTAAATAAACTTTTTCCATAAAATAAGCTTTTTCAAAGAAAAGTAAAGAACTCCATTAAACAAAAAAATGAGCAAAAAAAATCAAAATAATCTACCAAGCTCAAAACTACCACAAATCAGCATCAATAAATAAATGAGACCCAAAACGAACAGAAATTGCAATAAATAACCGAGTCAAACTCAAAACGAGCAGAAATTAACATAAATTGGATGCAAAACCCCTATGTATTCCCAAGGCCAGAACAAAATTTGCACTTTACTGAAAAAAATATAAATGTTTTTACTATTATAACTTTAATAAATCAAAGAATTTTAAAATTTTGATTACTAAATATCAGTATATGTATTTTAACTGACAATTCACATTCATTTGTATTTTTTCAGTAAAGTGCAAATTTTGTTCTGTCCTTGGGAAGGCACAGGGGTTTTTCACCCAACTTATGTTAATTTCTGATCGTTTTGAGTTTGACTCGGTTATTTATTGTAATTCCTGTTCTTTTTGGGTTTCATTTATTTATTGATGCTGATTTGTAGTAGTTTCGAGCTTGGTAGATTATTTGATTTTATTTTTGCTCATTTTTTGTTTAATGGGGTTCTTTACTTTTCTTTGGAAAACTTATTTTGTGGAAAAAGTTTTTTTAATTAATTTCTGTTCGTTTTATATTGACATAGTCTTTTCAGGGAAAAAGAAAATAACACTTTAAATCTTTTTGTTTTTTTAAGACTTAATAGTTTGGCCTGCTATTTGTATGCTAGAGAAAAATTTTCAGCAATTTTTAAAAACACCCTTTGAAAAATCTGGACTGTGTGAACCTGTTTTTAAGTTTCTACGACAACGCCTTCTATAAAAACCTTATATGCCCCCAGGGCATAACTTAAAACCATTGCCCTGAGGGTTGTGGGGGAGTGTCCTCCTCAAAAACATATTTTCTATCTGGAAATCAACTACGCTGAACCAAATGGCTATCTCAAAATTTTGATTGGATGTGTTTGGGGCAATGATGGGCGTGTGAGGGGGCTAGTTGCCCTCCAATCACTTTCGACTATTAAAAAGGGTAGTAGCCCTTTGAATTTCCAATTGAATGAGCCTGTTTTGTAGTTCCTACCACAACGCCGTATATAAAAACCTTATATGCCCCCAGGGCATAACTTAAAACCCTTGCCCTGAGGGATGTGGGGGAGTTTCCTCCTCAAAAACATATTTTCTATCTGGAAATCAACTACGCTGAACAAAATGGCTATCTCAAAATTTTGATTGGATGTGTTGGGGGAATGATGGGCGTAGGATGGGGGGGGGGCTAGTTGCCCTCCAATCACTTTCGACGATTAAAAAGGGCACTAGCCACTCCAATTTCCAATCTAATGAGCCCTTTTCAAATTTTCTACGACAACGCCTTCTATAAAAAACCTTATATGCCCCCAGGGCATAACTTAAAACCCTTGCCCTGAGGGTTGTGGGGGAGTGTCCTCCTCAAAAACATATTTTCTATCTGGAAATCAATTATGCTGAACAAAATGGCTATCTCAGTATTTTGATTGGATGTGTTTGGGCGGGCGTAGGGGGGAGGGAGGGCTAGTTGCCCTCCAATCACTTTCGACTATTAAAAAGGCTACTAGCCCTTTGAAGTTCCAATCGAATGAGCCTGTTTTGAAGTTTCTACGACAACATTCTATAAAAACCTTATGTGCCCCCAGGGCATAACTTAAAACCCTCGCCCTGAGAGTTGTGAAGGAGTGTGCTCCTCAAAAATACATTTTCTATCTGGAAATATACTACGCTGAACAAAATGGCTATCTCAAAATTTTGATTGGATGTATTTTGGGGGGTACTAGCCCTTTGAATTTCCACTCGAATGAGCCTGTTTTGAAGCTTCTACGACAACGCCTTCTATAAAAACCTTATATGCCCCCAGGGCATCATTTAAAACCCTTGCCCTGAGGGTTGAGGGGAGTGTCCTCCTCCAAAACATATTTTCTATCTGGAAATCAACTACGCTGAACAAAATGGCTATCTCAAAATTTTGATTGGATGTGTTTGGGGGGAAAAATGAGCGTGGGGGGGGGGCTAGTTGCCCTCAAATCACTGTCGACAATTAAAAACGGCACTACCTACTCCAGTTTCCAATCGAATGAGCCCTTTTGAAGTTTCTGCGACAACGCTTTCAATGAAAACTTTATATGCCCCCAGGGCATAACTTACAACCCTTGTACTGAGGGCTCTGAGGGGGTTATCATACTAAAAGACAAAATTTCCAGAACTTTCAACTAATTTGAACAAAATGGATATCTCAAAATTTTAATTTGATGTGTTTGGGAAAATGGTGGGCGTGAGAGGGGCGTTAGTCGCTATCCAATCACTTTCAACTATTAAAAAAGGCACTAGCTCTTTCAATTTCCAATTGAATGAGTCCTTTTGAAGTTTCTACGACAATGCTTTCAATAAAAACTTTATATGCCCCTAGGGCATAAATTACAACCCTTGCCCTGAGGTCTGTGGGGGAGGGGTTGTCATCCTTGAAGACCTAATCTTCAAAAAATTGCTATCTAAAAATTTTGATATCATGTGTTTGGGGAAAAGGTGGGCGTGAAAGGGGTTAGTTACCCTCAAATCACTTTCGACTATTAATAACGGTACTAGTCCTTTGAATTTGAAATCGAATGAGCCCTTTTTCAAGTTTCTACAACAAAGATTTCAATAAAAACCTTATATGCCCCCAGGGCATAACTTATAATCCTTGCCCTGAGGGTTTTGGGGAGTGTCCTTCTCAAAAATATGTTTTCTATCTGGAAATCAACTACCCTGAACAAAATGGCTATCTCAAGATTTTTATTGGATGCGTGTGGGGGAATGATGGGTGTGGGGGGGGGGGTTAGTTACCCTCCAATCACTTTCGACTATTAAAAAAGGCACTAGCCCTTTGAATTTCCACTCGACAGAGCTTTTTTTGAAGTTTTTACGACAACGCCTTCTTTAAAAACCTTATATACCCCCCGGGCAGAACTTAAAATCCTTGCCCTGAGGGTTGTGGGGGTGTGTCCTCCTCGAAAATATATTTTCCATGTGGAAATCAACTACGCTGAATAAAATGGCTATCTCAAAATTTTTATTAGATGTGTTTTGGAGGAATGAAGGGCGTGGGGGGGGGCTATTTGCCCTCCAAACACTTTATACTATTAAAAAGAGTACTAGCCCTTTGAATTTCCAATCGAATGAGACTGTTTTGAAGTTTCTACGACAACGCCTTCTATAAAAACCTTATAAGAGCAGGGAGCTATCAGGAGGTCGTGACGGGGCACCATATATGGGCATAGAATACTGACGGGCACCTCTACTGCCATCTATAATTGAATCTAACGCTGACAGGCTATAATTTATTCAAGGATTATTGATCGAGTCTAATGGGGTCAATGCCTCCTTTTTCAAGGTCGATTTATTTGTTGTTTCTAGGTGTAATGACTCCGGGGCGAAGTTTTCACATGCGTAAAGATTCCATCAAAGTGTATTGATCCACGAAGGGGACTAGATTTTTGGGAAATTGATTTCATAATCGAAGGGGACTAGATTTCTGGGAAATTGATTGCATAATCGAAGGGGACTAGATTTCTGGGAAATTGATTACATAATTCTAAGCGTATTGATCGATTCTAACGGGACAGGGTCAGTGACACCTCTTTCAAGGTCAATTTTTTTGTTGTTTTCTTGGATGACAACATAAGTTCACATCAACAATTGCTGGATTATCGAGTCTAATGGGGTCAATGCCCCCTTTTCAAGGTAGATTTATTTGTTGTTTCTAGGTGTAATGACTCCGGGACGAAGTTTGCACATGCGCATTGAATGTCAACATCCGGTTGGAATACTATGATAAGAAGGTGACATCATCAGATAAGGTTAATTATTTTCTTGAATGTCAACATCCGGTTGGAATACTATGATAAGAAGGTGACATCATCAGATAAGGTTAATTATTTTCTTGAATGTCAACATCCGGTTGGAATACTATGATAAGAAGGTGACATCATCAGATATGGTTAATAATTTTCTTGAATGTCAACATCCGGTTGGAATACTATGATAACAAGGTGACATCATCAGATAAGGAAATTTCAATATCGGAATTCTTATCCGAGAGTTGAAAATACAGACAGGAAAAGATAACTGATTGACACAATTTCTCCATGAGAAAAGATAAATTTTAAAGCAGAAACGAAAATGGTAAACCATCTGAGGTAATGCTAACTTCTATTAAGAGATGCATATTATTTTTTTATTAGGGCGGTTCTCGAGTGTGTTCGATATAATACACAACTATCATTTGAATAGTGCTATAAGGTCCCCTACCCCAACCCCAAAGGGCCCCCTGGGCCCCCAAAAAGGCCCCACGGCCCCCCAAAGGCCCTCAAAGCCCCCCGGGCCCCAAAAGGCCCCCCTACCCTAACCCCAAAGGACCCCTCCCTGGGCCCCAAAGGTCCCCCGGCACCCCCAAAGGCCCCCCGGGCCCCAAGGGGCCCCCGGTTCCCCACTTGCCCCCCGGGCCCCCAAAGGCCTCCCGAGCCCCTTCCTTCCTCCCTCCCTTTTTTGAATTTTTTTAAGTTTTTTTGAACTGAATTTCTTAGACTTAGAAATTATCCAACATATTTCCGGTTTTTTCTTTAACCCATTGGCATAGGGTTTTAGCCTAGAGTCTTAGCTTAGTTTTATTTAGAGTTGAAGTTTAGTTTACTTATAGTTAAGAGTTTAAAGTTTTACCTTAGAGTCTTAGCTTAGAGTTTTAGTTAGAGCTCTAGTTTAGTTTTAGTTAAGAGTTTTAGCTTAGAGTTTTAGCCTAGAGTCTTAGCTTAGAGTTTTAACCTAGAGCCTTAGCTTAGAGTTTTAGTTAGACTTGAAGTTTAGTTTAGTTATAGTTAAGAGTTTAGAGTTTTTTCTTAGAGTCTTAACTTAGAATTTTTGTTAGAGTTCTAGTTTAGTTTAGTTTTAGTTAAGAGTTTAGAGTTTTACCTTAGAGTCTCAGCTTAGAGTTTTAGTTAGAGTTTAAGTTTAGTTTAGTTATAGTTAACAATTTAGAGTTTTAGCTTAGAGTCATAGCTTAGAGTTTTAGTTAAAGTTGTAGTTTAGTTAAGATTTAGTTAAGAGTTTAGAGTTTTAGCCTAGAGTCTTAGCTTAGAGCTTTAGTTAGAGTTGAAGTTTAATTTAGTTATAGTTAATAGTTTAGAGTTATTAGCTTAGAGTCTTAGCTTAGAATTTTTGTTAGAGTTCTAGTTTAGTTTAGTTTTAGTTAAGAGTTTAGAGTTTTAGCTTAGAGTCTTAGCTTAGAGTTTTTGTTAGAGTTCTAGTTTTGCTTAGTTTTAGTTAAGAGTTTTTAGCTTAGAGTCTTAGCTTAGAGTTTTTTTTGAAGTTCTAGTTTAGTTTAGTTTTAGTTAAGAGTTTAGAGTTTTACCTTAGAGTCTTAGCTTAGAGTTTTAGTTAGAGTTGAAGTTTAGTTTAGTTATAGTTAAAAATTTAGAGTTTTAGCTTAGAGTCATAGCTTAGAGTTTTAGTTAAAGTTGTAGTTTAGTTAAGATTTAGTTAAGAGTTTAGAGTTTTAGCCTAGAGTCTTAGCTTAGAGCTTTAGTTAGAGTTGAAGTTTAATTTAGTTGTAGTTAATAGTTTAGAGTTATTAGCTTAGAGTCTTAGCTTAGAGTTTTTTGTTAGAGTTCTAGTTTAGTTTAGTTTTAGTTAAGAGTTTTGAGTTTTACCTAAGAGTCTTAGCTTAGATTTTAGTCAGAGTTCTAGTTTAGTTTAGTTATAGTTAAGAGTTTAGAGTCTTAGCTTAGAGTCATAGCTAACAGTTTTAGTTAGAGTTGAAGTTTAGTTTAGTTTAGTTTTACTATATAGTTTTAGCTTAGAGTCTTAGCTTAGGGTTTTTGTTGAAGTTCTATTTTAGTTTAGTTTTAGTTAAGAGTTTAGAGTTTTAGCTTAGAGTCTTAGCTTATAGTTTTTGTTAGAGTTCTAGTTTAGTTTAGTTTTAGTTAAGAGTTTAGAGTTTTTAGCTTAGAGTCTTAGCTTAGAGTTTTTATTGAAGTTCTAGTTTAGTTTAGTTTTAGTTAAGAGTTAGAGTTTTAGCTTAGAGTCTTAGCTTAGAGTTTTAGTTAGAGTTGAATTTTAGTTTATTAATAGTTAAGAATTTAGAGTTTTAGCTTAGAGTCATAGCTTAGAGTTTTGTTAGGGTTCTAGTTTAGTTTAGTTTTAGTTAAGAGTTTAGAATTTTAGCCTAGAGTCTTAGCGTGGAGCTTTAGTTAGAGTTGAAGTTTAGTTTAGTTATAGTTAAGAGTTTAGAGTTTTTAGCTTAGCGTCATAGCTTAGAGTTTTAGTTAAAGTTGTTTTTTTTAGTTAAGTGTTAGTTAATAGTTTAGAGTTTTACCTTAGAGTCTTAGCTTAGAGTTTAGTTAGAGTCCTAGTTTAGTTATAGTTAAGAGTTTGGAGTTTTAGCTTAGAGTCATAGCTTAGAGTTTTAGTTAAAGTTGTAGTTTAGTTAAGTTTTAGTTAAGAGTTTAGAGTTTTACCTTAGAGTCTTAGCTTAGAGTTTAGTTAGAGTTCTAGTTTAGTTTAGTTATAGTTCAGAGTTTGGAGTTTTAGCTTAGAGTCATAGCTTAGAGTTTTAGTCAGAGTTGAAGTTTTAGTTTAGTTTAGTTTTACTAAATAGTTTTAGCTTAGAGTCTTAGCTTAGAGTTTTAGTTAGAGTTGAAGTTTAGTTTAGTTATAGTTAAGAGTTTAGAGTTTTAGCCTAGAGTTTTAGCCAAGAGTTTTTGTTGAAGTTCTAGTTTAGTTTAGTTTTAGTCAAGAGTTTAGAGTTTTACCTTGGAGTCTTAGCTTAGAGTTTTAGTTAGAGTTGAAGTTTAGTTTATTTATAGTTAAGAATTTGGAGTTTTAGCCTAGAGTCTTAGCTTAGAGTTTTTTTAGTTAGAGTTGAAGTTTAGTTTAGTTATAGTTAAGAATTTAGAGTTTTAGCTTAGAGTCTTAGCTTAGAGTTTTTGTTAGAGTTCTAGTTTAGTTATAGTTAAGAGCTTAGAGTCTTAGCTTAGAGTTGAAGTTTACTTTAGGTTTGGTTAAGAGTTTAGAGTTTTAGCTTAGAGTCTTAGCTTAGAGAGTTTTGTTAGAGTTCTAGTTTAGTTTAGTTTTTTTTAAGAGTTTAGAGTTTTACTTAGAGTCTTAGCTTAGAGTTTTAGTTAGAGTTGAAGTTTAGTTTAGTTATAGTTAAGATTTTAGAGTTTTAGCTTAGAGGCATAGCTTAGAGTTTTAGTTAAAGTTGTAGTTTAGTTAAGTTTTAGTTAAGAGTTTAGAGTTTTAGCCTAGAGTTTTAGCTTAGAGCTTTAGTTAGAGTTGAAGTTTAATTTAGTTATAGTTAAGAGTTTAGAGTTTTTAGCTTAGAGTCTTAGCTTAGAGTTTTTTAGAGTTCTAGTTTAACTTTAGTTTTAGTTAAGAGTTTCGAGTTTTACCTTAGAGTCTTAGCTTAGATTTTAGCTAGAGTTCTAGTTTAGTTTAGTTACAGTTAAGAGTTTAGAGTTTTAGATTAGAGTCTTAGCTTAGAGCTTTAGTTAGAGCTCTAGTTTAGTTTAGTTACAGTTAAGAGTTTAGAGTTTTAGCTTAGAGTTCTAGTTAGAGTTCTAGTTTAGTTATATAGTTAAGAGTTTAGAGTTTTAGCTTGGAGTCATATCTTAGATTTTTAGTTAGAGTTCTAGTTTAGTTTAGTTTTAGTTAAGAGTTTAGAGTTTAGCTTAGAGTCTTAGCTTAGATTTTTGTTAGGGTTCTAGTTTAGTTTAGTTTTATTTAAGAGTTTAGAATTTTAGCCTAGAGTCTTAGGGTAGAGCTTTAGTTAGAGTTGAAGTTTAGTTTATTTATAGTTAAGAATTTAGAGTTTTAACCTAGAGTCATAGCTTAGAGTTTTAGTTAAAGTTGTAGTTTAGTTAAGTTTTAGCTAAGAATTTGGAACTTTAGCCTAGAGTCCTAGCTTAGAGCTTTAGTTAGAGTTGAAGTTTAGTTTAGTTATAGTTAAGAGTCTAAAGTTTTTAGCTTAGAGTCTAGCTTAGAGTTTTTGTTAGAGTTCTAGGTTAGTTTAGTTAAGGGTTTAGAGTTTTACCTTAGAGTCTTAGCTTAGAGTTTAGTTAGAGTTCTAGTTTAGTATAGTTTTAGTTAAGAGTTTTACCTTAGAGTCTTAGCTTAGAGTTTTAGTTAGAGTTCTAGTTTATTTTAGTTTTAGTTAAGAGTTTAGAGTTTTACCTTAGAGTCTTAGCTTAGAGTTTTTGTTAGAGTTCTAGTTTACTTTAGTTTTAGTTAAGAGTTTAGAGTTTTACCTTAGAGTCTTAGCTTAGAGTTTAGTTAGAGTTCTAGTTTAGTTATAGTTAAGAGCTTAGAGTCTTAGCTTAGAGTTTTAGTTAGGGTTCTAGTTTAGTTTAGTTTTAGTGAAGAGAGAGTATTACCTTAGAGTCTTAGCTTAGAGTTTTACTTAGAGTTGTAGTTTAGTTAAGTATTAGTTAAGAGTTTAGAGTTTTAGCCTAGAGTCCTAGCTTAGAGTTTTAGTTAGAGTTGAAGTTTAGTTATAGTTAAGAGTTTAGAGTTTTACCTTAGAGTCTTAGCTTAGAGTTATAGTTAGAGTTCTAGTTTAGTTTAGTTATAGTTATGAGTTTATAGTTTTAGCTTAGAGTCTTAGCTTAGAGTTTTAGTTAGAATTCTAATTTAGTTATAGTTAAGAGTTTAGAGTTTTAGCTTAGAGTCTTAGCTTAGACTTTTAGTTAGAGTTGAAGTTTAGTTTAGTAATAGTTAAGAGTTTAAAGTTTCAGATTAGAGTCTTAGCTTAGAGCTTTAGTTAGAGCTCTAGTTTAGATTAGTTACAGTTAAGAGTTAGAGTTTTAGCTTAGAGTTTTAGCTAGAGTTTTAGTTAGAGTTCTAGTTTAGTTATAGTTAAGAGTTTAGAGTTTTAGCTTGGAGTCATATCTTAGATTTTTAGTTAGAGTTCTAGTTTTAGTTTAGTTTTAGTTAAGAGTTTAGAGTTTTAGCTTAGAGTCTTAGCTTAGAGTTTTTTGTTAGGGTTCTAGTTTAGTTATAGTTAAGAGTTTAGAGTTTTAGCTTGGAGTCATATCTTAGATTTTTAGTTAGAGTTCTAGTTTAGTTTAGTTTTAGTTAAGAGTTTAGAATTTTAGCCTAGAGTCTTAGCGTAGAGCTTTAGTTAGAGTTGAAGTTTAGTTTAGTTATAGTTAAGAGTTTAGAGTTTTTAGCTTAGCGTCATAGCTTAGAGTTTTAGTTAAAGTTGTTTTTTAGTTAAGTTTTAGTTAAGAGTTTAGAGTTTTACCTTAGAGTCTTAGCTTAGAGTTTAGTTAGAGTTCTAGTTTAGTTTAGTTATATAGTTAAGAGTTTGGAGTTTTAGCTTAGAGTCATAGCTTAGAGTTTTAGTTAAAGTTGTAGTGTAGTTAAGTTTTTAGTTAAGAGTTTAGAGTTTTAGCTTAGAGTCTTAGCTTAGAGTTTTTGATAGAGTTCTAGTTTTTAGTTTAGTTATTGTTAAGAGTTTGGAGTTTTAGATTAGAGTCATAGCTTAGAGTTTTAGTCAGAGTTGAAGTTTAGTTTAGTTTAGTTTTACTAAATAGTTTTCGCTTAGAGTCTTAGCTTAGAGTTTTAGTTAGAGTTGAAGTTTAGTTTAGTTATGGTTAGAGTTTCGAGTTTTAGCCTAGAGTTTTAGCCAAGAGTTTTTGTTGAAGTTCTAGTTTAGTTTAGTTTTAGTCAAGAATTTAGAGTTTTACCTTGGAGTATTAGCTTAGAGTTTTAGTTAGAGTTGAAGTTTAGTTTATTTATAGTTAAGAATTTGGAGTTTTAGCCTAGAGTCTTAGCTTAGAGTTTTAGTTAGAGTTGAAGTTTAGTTTAGTTATAGTTAAGAATTTAGAGTTTTAGCTTAGAGTCTTAGCTTAGAGTTTTTGTTAGAGTTCTAGTTTAGTTATAGTTAAGAGCTTAGAGTCTTAGCTTAGAGTTGAAGTTTACTTTAGGTTTAGTTAAGAGTTTAGAGTTTTAGCTTGGAGTCTTAGCTTAGAGTTTTTGTTAGAGTTCTAGTTTAGTTTAGTTTTTTTTAAGAGTTTAGAGTTTTACCTTGGAGTCTTAGCTTAGAGTTTTAGTTAGAGTTGAAGTTTAGTTTAGTTATAGTTAAGATTTTAGAGTTTTAGCTTAGATTCATAGCTTAGAGTTTTAGTTAAAGTTGTAGTTTAGTTAAGTTTTAGTTAAGAGTTTTAGCCTAGAGTTTTAGCTTAGAGCTTTAGTTAGAGTTGAAGTTTAATTAATTATAGTTAAGAGTTAAGAGTTTTTAGCTTAGAGTCTTAGCTTAGAGTTTTTGTTAGAGTTCTAGTTTACTTTAGTTTTAGTTAAGAGTTTCGAGTTTTTACCTTAGAGTCTTAGCTTAGATTTTAGCTAGAGTTCTAGTTTAGTTTAGTTACAGTTAAGAGTTTAGAGTTTTAGCTTAGAGTCATATCTAAGAGTTTTAGTTAGAGTTGAAGTTTAGTTTAGTTTAGTTTTACTATATAGTTTTAGCTTAGAGTCTTAGCTTAGAGTTTTTGTTGAAGTTCTAGTTTAGTTTAGTTAAGAGTTTAGAGTTTTAGCTTAGAGTCTTAGCTCAGAGTTTTTGTTAGAGTTCTAGTTTAGTTTAGTATTAGTTAAGAATTTAGATTTTTTAGCTTAGAGTCTTAGCTTAGAGTTTTGTTGAAGTTCTAGTTTAGTTTAGTTTTAGTTCAGAGTTTAGAGTTTTAGCTTAGAGTCTTAGCTTAAAGTATTAGTTAGAGTTGAAGTTTAGTTTAGTAATAGTTAAGAGTTTAGAGTTTTAGCTTAGAGTCATAGCTTAGAGTTTTTTGTTAGGGTTCTAGTTTAGTTTAGTTCAGTTTTAGTTAAGAGTTTAGAATTTTAGCCTAGAGTCTTAGCTTAGAGCTTTAGTTAGAGTTGAAGTTTAGTTTAGTTATAGTTAAGAGTTTAGGGTTTTTAGCTTAGAGTCATAGCTTAGAGTTTTAGTTAAAGTTGTAGTTTAGTTAAGTTTTAGTTAGAGTTTAGAGTTTTACCTTAGAGTCTTAGCTTAGAGTTTAGTTAGAGTTCTAGTTTAGCTTAGTTATAGTTAAGAGTTTGGAGTTTTAGCTTAGAGTCATAGCTTAGAGTTTTAGTCAGAGTTGAAGTTTAGTTTAGTTTTACTATATAGTTTTAGCTTAGAGTCTTAGCTTAGAGTTTTAGTTAGAGTTAAAGTTTAATTAGTTATAGTTAAGAGTTTAGAGTTTTAGCCTAGAGTCTTAGCTAAGAGTTTTTGTTGAAGTTCTAGTTTAGTTTAGTTTTAGTTAAGATTTTAGAGTTCTAGCCTAGAGTCATAGCTTAGAGTTTTTTGTTAGAATTGAAGTTTAGTTTAGTTTTAGTTAAGAGTTTAGAGTTTTACCTTAGAGTCTTAGTTTAGAGTTTTAGTTAGAGTTGAAGTTTAGTTTATTTATAGTTAAGAATTTAGAGTTTTAACCTAGAGTCATAGCGTAGAGTTTTAGTTAAAGTTGTAGTTTAGTTAAGTTTTAGCTAAGAATTTGGAGTTTTAGCCTAGAGTCCTAGCTTAGAGCTTTTAGTTAGAGTTGAAGTTTAGTTTAGTTATAGTTAAGAGTTTAGAGTTTTTAGCTTAGAGTCTTAGCTTAGAGTTTTTGTTAGAGTTCTAGTTTAGTTTAGTTAAGAGTTTAGAGTTTTACCTTAGAGTCTTAGCTTAGAGTTTAGTTAGAGTTCTAGTTTAGTATAGTTTTAGTTAAGAGTTTTACCTTAGAGTCTTAGCTTAGAGTATTAGTTAGAGTTCTAGTTTATTTTAGTTTTAGTTAAGAGTTTAGAGTTTTACCTTAGAGTCTTAGCTTAGAGTTTTTGTTGTTAGAGTTCTAGTTTACTTTAGTTTTAGTTAAGAGTTTAGAGTTTTACCTTAGAGTCTTAGCTTAGAGTTTAGTTAGAGTTCTAGTTTAGTTTATAGTTAAAGAGCTTAGAGTCTTAGCTTAGAGTTTTAGTTAGGGTTCTAGTTAAGTTTAGTTTTATTGAAGAGAGAGTATTACCTTAGAGTCTTAGCTTAGAGTTATAGTTAGAACTATAACTAAACTAGAACTCTAACTAAAACTCTAAGCTAAAAACTATATAGTAAAACTAACTAAACTAAACTTCAACTCTAACTAAAACTCTAAGCTATGACTCTAAGCTAAAACTCCAAAACTCTTAACTATAACTAAACTAAACTAAAACTTAACTAAACTACAACTCTAAGTAAAACTCTAAGCTAAGACTCTAAGCTAAACCTCTAACTCTTAACTAAAACTAGACTAGAACTTCAACAATAACTCTAAGCTGAGACTCTAGGCTAAAACTCTAAACTCTTAACTATAACTAAACTAAACTTCAACTCTAACAAAAACTCTAAGCTAAGACTCTAGGCTAAAACTCTAAACTCTTAACTAAAACTAGACTAGAACTTCAACAATAACTCTAAGCTGAGACTCTAGGCTAAAACTTTAAACTCTTAACTATAACTAAACTAAACTTCACTCTAACTAAAACTCTAAGCTAAGACTCTAAGCTAAAACTATATAGTAAAACTAAACTAAACTAAACTTCAACTCTAACTAAAACTCTAAGCTATGACTCTAAGCTAAAACTCCAAACTCTTAACTATAACTAAACTAGAACTCTAACTAAACTCTAAGCTAAGACTCTAAGGTAAAACTCTAAACTTTTAACTAAAACTTAACTAAACTACAACTTTAACTAAAACTATAAGCTATGAATCTAAGCTAAAAACTCTAAACTCTTAACTATAACTAAACTAAACTTCAACTCTAACTAAATCTCTAAGCTAAGACTCTAGGCTAAAACTCTAAACTCTTAACTAAAACTAAACACAAAACTAGAACTCTAACAAAAACTCTAAGCTATGACTCTAAGCTAAAACTCTTAACTATTACTAAACTAAACTTCAACTCTAACTAAAACTCTAAGCTAAGACTCTAAGCTAAAAACTCTAAACTCTTAACTAAAACTAAACTAAACTAGAAACTTCAACAAAAACTCTAAGCTAAGACTCTAAGCTAAAACTATATAGTAAAACTAAACTAAACTTCAACTCTAACTAAAACTCTAAGCTATGACTCTAAGCTAAAACTCTAAACTCTTAACTATAACTAAACTAAACTAAAACTCGAACTAAACTCTAAGCTAAGACTCTAAGGTAAAACTCGAAACTCTTAACTAAAACTAAACTAAACTAGAACTCTAACAAAAACTCTAAGCTAAAATTCTAAGCTAAAAACACTAAACTCTTGACTATAACTAAACTAAACTTCAACTCTAACTAAAGCTCTAAGCTAAGACTCTAGGCTAAAACTTTAAACTCTTTACTAAAACTTAATTAAACTACAACTTTAATTAAAACTCTAAGCTATGACTCTTAGCTAAAACTCTAAATTCTTAACTATAACTAAACTAAACTTCAACTCTAACTAAAACTCTAAGCTAAGACTCTAAGGTAAGACTCTAAACTCTCTTAACTAAAAAACTAAACTAGAACTTCAACAAAAACTCTAAGTTGAGACTCTAAGCTAAAAATTCTAAACTCTTACCTAACACTAAACTAAACTAGAACTTTAACAACAACTCTAAGCTAAGACTCTAAGCTAAAACTCTAAACTCTTAACTAAAACTAAAGTAAACTTCAACTATAACTAAAACTCTAAGCTTTGACTCTAAGCTAAAACTCTAAATTCTCAACAATGACTTAACTAAACTTCAACTCTAACTAAAGCTCTAAGCTAAGACTCTAAGGTAAAACTCTAAACTCTTAACTAAAACTTGAATAAACTAGAACTTCAACAAAAACTCTAAGCTAAGACTCTAAGGTAAAACTCTAAAATCTTAACTATAACTAAACTAAACTTCAAGTCTAACTAAAACTTTAAGCTAAGTCTCTAGGTTAAAATTCTAAGCTAAAACTCAAGGCTAAGACTCAAAGCTAAAAACTATATAGTAAAACTAAACTAAACTAAACTTCAACTCTAACTAAAACTCTAAGCTATGACTCTAAGCTAAAACTCCAAACTCTTAACTAAAACTAAACTAGAACTCTAACTAAAACTCTAAGCTAAGACTCTAAGGTAAAACACCAAACTCTTAACTAAAACTAAACTAAACTAGAACTCTAACTGAAACTCAAAGGTAAAAACATCAAACTCTTAACTAAAATTAAACTAAACTAGAACTCTATAAAAAAAAACTCAAAGTTAAGACTAAACTAAACTAGAACTCTAACAAAAACTCTAAGCTAAGACTCTAAGCTAAAAAACTCTAAACTTTAACTAAAACTAAACTAAACTAGAACTTCAACAAAAACTCTAAGCTAAGACTCTAAGCTAAAAACTCTAAACTCTTAACTAAAGCTAAAATAAACTAGAACTCTAACAAAAACTCTAAGCTAAGACTCTAAGCTAAAATTCTAAACTCTTAACTAAAACTAAACTAAACTTCAACTCTAACTAAAACTCTAAGCTATGACTCTAAGCCAAAACTCCAAACTCTTAACTATAACTAAACTAGAACTCTAACTAAACTCTAAGCTAAGACTCTAAGGTAAAACTCTAAACTTTTAACTAAAACTTAACTAAACTACAACTTTAACTAAAACTATAAGCTATGAATCTAAGCTAAAAAACTCTAAACTCTTAACTATAACTAAAACTAAACTTCAACTCTAACTAAATCTCTAAGCTAAGACTCTAGGCTAAAACTCTAAACTCTTAACTAAAACTAAACAAAACTAGAACTCTAACAAAAACTCTAAGCTATGACTCTAAGCTAAAACTCTTAACTATTACTAAACTAAACTTCAACTCTAACTAAACTCTAAGCTAAGACTCTAAGCTAAAACTGTAAACTCTTAACTAAAAACTAAACTAAACTAGAAACTTCAGAACTTCAACAAAACTCTAAGCTAAGACTCTAAGCTAAAAAAACTCTAAACTCTTAACTAAAACTAAACTAACTAGAACTTCAACAACAAAAACTCTAAGCTAAGACTCTAAGCTAAAACTATATAGTAAAACTAAAGTAAAGTTCAACTCTAACTAAAACTCTAAGCTATGACTCTAAGCTAAAACTCTAAACTCTTAAACTCTATAACTAAACTAAACTAAAACTCTAACTAAACTCTAAAATAAAACTCTAAGGTAAAACTCGAAACTCTTAACTAAAACTAAACTAAACTAGAACTCTAACAAAAACTCTAAGCTAAAAACACTAAACTCTTGACTATAACTAAACTAAACTTCAACTCTAACCAAAGCTCTAAGCTAAGACTCTAGGCTAAAACTTTAAAACTCTTTACTAAAAACTTAACTAAACTACAACTTTAACTAAAACTCTAAGCTATGACTCTTAGCTAAAACTCTAAATTCTTAACTATAACTAAAACTAAACTTCAACTCTAACTAAAACTCTAAGCTAAGACTCTAAGGTAAGACTCTAAACTCTTAACTAAAACTAAAACTAAACTAGAACTTCAACAAAAAAACTCTAAGCTAAGACTCTAAGCTAAAAAACTCTAAACTCTTAACTAAAACTAAACTAAACTAGAACTTCAACAAAAACTCTAAGCTAAGACTCTAAGCTAAAACTATATAGTAAACTAAACTAAACTAGAACTCTAACTAAAAAGACTCTAAGCTATGACTCTAAGCTAAAACTCTAAACTCTTAACTATAACTAAACTAAACTAAAACTCGAACTAAACGCTAAGCTAAGACTCTAAGGTAAAACTCGAAACTCTTAACTAAAACTAAACTAAACTAGAACTCTAACAAAAACTCTAAGCTAAAATTCAAAGCTAAAAACACTAAACTCTTGACTATAACTAAACTAAACTTCAACTCTAACTAAAGCTCTAAGCTAAGACTCTAGGCTAAAACTTTAAAACTCTTTACTAAAACTTAACTAAACTACAACTTTAACTAAAACTCTAAGCTATGACTCTTAGCTAAAACTCTAAATTCTTAACTATAACTAAACTAAACTTCAACTCTAACTAAAACTCTAAGCTAAGACTCTAAGGTAAGACTCTAAACTCTTAACTAAAACTAAACTAAACTAGAACTTCAACAAAAAACTCTAAGTTGAGACTCTAAGCTAAAAAATTCTAAACTCTTACCTAACACTAACTAAACTAGAACTTTAACAACAACTCTAAGCTAAGACTCTAAGCTAAAACTCTAAACTCTTAACTAAAACTAAAGTAAACTTTAACTCTAACTAAAACTCTAAGCTTTGACTCTAAGCTAAAACTCTAAATTCTCAACAATGACTTAACTAAACTTCAACTCTAACTAAAGCTCTAAGCTAAGACTCTAAGGTAAAAACTCTAAACTCTTAAATAAAACTTGACTAAACTAGAACTTCAACAAAAACTCTAAGCTAAGACTCTAAGGTAAAACTCTAAACTCTTAACTATAACTAAACTAAACTTCAAGTCTAACTAAAAACTTTAAGCTAAGACTCTAGGTTAAAATTCTAAGCTAAAACTCAAGGCTAAGACTCAAAGCTAAAACTATATAGTAAAACTAAACTAAACTAAACTTCAACTCTAACTAAAACTCTAAGCTATGACTCTAAGCTAAAACTCCAAACTCTTAACTAAAAACTAAACTAGAAACTCTAACTAAAACTCTAAGCTAAGACTCTAAGGTAAAACTTTAAACTCTTAACTATAAGTAAACTAAACTTCACCTCTAAATAAAACTAAGCTAAGACTCTAGGCTAAAACTCTAAGCCAATGGGTTAAAGAAAAAACCGGAAAAATGTTGGACAATTCTTACGTCTAAAAAATTCAGTCTGAAAAAACTTTTAAAAAAAAAAAAAAATTCAAAAAAGGAGGGAGGAATAGAGGGGCTCGGGAGGCCTTTGAGGGCCTGAGGGGGCATTTGGAAGTCCGGGGGCCCTTTGGGGTCCTGGGGATCTTTGGGGCCCCGGGGGATTTTGGGGGCACCGGGGGGCCTTTGGGGCCCGGGGGGCCTTTGGGGTTGGGGTGGGGGCCTTTGGGGCTGCCGGGGGACCTTTGAGGCCCGGGGGCCTTTGGGGTTGGGGGTAGGGGGCCTTTGGGGGCCCTTTGGGGGCCGGGGGCCCTTTGGGGTATGGGTAGGGGACCTTATAGCACTATTCAAATGATAGTTGTGTATTATATCGAATACACTCGAGAACCGCCCTAATAAAAAAAATAATATGTATCTCTTAATAGGAGTTAGCATTCCCTCAGATGGTTTACCATTTTCGTTTCTGTTTTCAAATTTATCTTGTCTCATGGAGAAATTGTGTCAATCAGTTATCTTTTCCTGTCTGTATTTTTAACTCTCAGATAAGAATATTCCAATATTGAAATTTCCTTATATGATGATGTCACCTGTTATCATAGTATTCCAACCGGATGTTGACATTCAAGAAAATAATTAATCATATCTGATGATGTCACCTTCTTATCATAGTATTCCAACCGGATGTTGACATTCAATGCGCATGTGTAAACTTCGTCCCGGAGTCATTACACCTAGAAACAACAAATAAATTGACCTTGAAAAAGGGGCATTAACCCCATTAGACTCGATAATCCAGCAATTGTTGATGTGAACTTATGTTGACATCCAAGAAAACAACAAACAAATTGACCTTGAAAGAGGTGTCATTGACCTTGTCCCATTAGAGTCGATCAATACGCTTAGAATTATGTAATCAATTTTCCAGAAATCTAGTCCCCTTCGATTATGCAATCAATTTCCCAGAAATCTATTCCCTTTCGATTATGCAATCAATTTCCCAGAAATTTAGTCCCCTTCGTGGATCAATACACTTAGATGGATTCTATGCGCATGTGCAAACTTTGCCCCGGAGTCCTTACACCTAGAAACAACAACAAATAAATCGACCTTGAAAAAGGGAGCATTGACCCCATTAGACTCGATCAATAATCCTTGAATAAATTATAGCCTGTCAGCGTTAGGTTCAAATATAGATGGTAGTAGAGGTGCCCCGTCAGTATTCTATGCCCATATATGGTGCCTCGTCACGACCTCCTGATAGCTCCCTACTTATATGACCCCAGAGCAAACCCTTGCCCCGAGGGTTGTGGGGGAGTGTCCTCCTCAAAAACATATTTTTCTATCTGGAAATCAACTACGCAGAACAAAATGGCTATCTCAAAATTTTGATTGGGTGTATTTAGGGGAATGGTGGGTGTGGGGGGGGGATTAGTTGCCCTCCAATCACTTTCGACTATTAAAAAGGGTACTAGCCCTTTGAATTTGCACCCCAATGAGCCTGTTTTGAAGTTTCTACGACAACACTTTCTATAAGAGCCTTATATGCCCCCAGGCCATAACTTAAAACCCTTGCCCTGAGGGTTTTTGAGGGAGTGTCCTCCTCAAAAACATATTTTCTATCTGGAAAACAACTACGCTGAATAAAATGGCTATCTCAAAATTTTGATTGGATGTGTGTTTGAGGGAGTGATGGGCGTGGGGGGCTAGTTGCCCTCCAATCCCTTTCGACTATTAAAAAGGGCACTAGCCCTTTGAATTTCCAATCGAATGAGCCTTTTTTGAAGTTTCTACGGCAACGCCTTCTATAAAAACCTTATATGCTCCCCGGGCATAACTTAAAACCCTTGCCCTGAGGGTTGGGGGGAGTGTCCTCCTCAAAAACATATTTTCTATCTAGAAATCAACTACGCTGAACAAAATGGCCATCTCAAAATTTTGATTGGATGTGTTTGGGGGAATGATGGGCGCGGGGGGGGGGCTAGTTGCCTTCCAATAACTTTCGACTATTAAAAAGGGCACTAGCCAATCCAATTTCCAATCGAATGAGCTCTTTTCGAAGTTTCTACGACGACTCCTTCGATACAAAGTGCCCGGTTATGGAGAAAAAAACAAAACAAAAAAAACAACACATTGTGCCCACATCGTTCTTTACTTAGGCAGCGCTAGCGCGCTGCCTATCATAAATACCTTGCCAGCGATTGTCTTTGAAAATCAATATTCCCCGGCTTCGTGCCAAATGTAGCAGGTGCATGAAAAAAACAATGGCGCTTGCTAGAGAACACCTGTGACGTCAAGAGGTTTGTGTTATTTACTTAAATAATTTCTCTAATACAGAACATTAGAAATGGTCCGTTAGTCGTTTTGCTTAGGGTACAAATCTGTTGGATGGGAATGACCTTTCAAGTCCTGGCGGGGTCAAGCACTATAGAAAAAAAGAACTAAAGAAAGAAAGAAAAAAAGCGTTGAACGTTCCGAGCGAGAAATAATATGCTAAAAGGGGTATTATCTAACAGTGATGGTTGCGCAATCATCACTTGACCTTACATAAAGTGTGTGCCGCCATTACGTAAGGTATGAGCTGTCGTTAAGTTAGAAGTGGGGATTCCCCATGGGTTCCTGATGCAGGGGTGATCCTAAGGTTACTAAGGTTTTTCTCATTGTTAAAAATTATTCTTTATACTCCTTTGGGACTAAAACTTCTTATGTTGCTGTTAACGAAACATGCATAAAAAGTGAAAACTTTCAATTACCTGTAAAAAATGTACCCCCTCCCACCTCCAAAAAAGGCTACTCCCGACTCAAAGAAGTAGATCTAGCTTCTAACTTAGGAGTATAATATAAATCCAAAGTAGCACAACATTTCCTACCCTTCGATAGCAATAGGCTTTCAGGTCTACTAAAGAGACTTAAATCTCATGGATCCTGCAATAGTCTATACCGTTTCAGTGAAAGTTCACTAGTTATTCGTTCTGTGAAGAATGACGGCTTTTACACGTTCCGTGACTGTCTGATGAATGCTGGTTCCCAAGAATAGTGTTATGGGACCTGTTTGCATTAATGCAATTGGGAATGAGCTAAAGCTCTGCAGCATTTTCCTAATCTATAATTGTCTTTCCTATTTTTTTTCCAGTTGCTTTCCTATAGGTTGGAAAAATGGTTCCATATTTTGATGGTTAACTTTCAGAGGCAACGCTGTAGCGTTGCCTATAGTAAAAGTCATACAGCTCCAATGTTTTATTATTATTATTTATTATTTTTTCCCCCAGAGGCACTTCATATGGAAGGGGTCGTCGTAGAAGCTTCAAAGGGGGCTCATTCGATTGGAAATCGAGAGTTCTAGTGTCCTTTTTAATAGTCAAAAATGATTGTAGGGCAACTAGCCCCCTCACGCCCATCACTCCCCGAAACACATCCAATCAAAATTTTGAGATAGCCATTTTGTTCAGCGTAGTTGATTTCCAGATAGAAAATATATTTTTGAGGAGAATACTCCCCCACGACCGTCAGGGCAAGGGTTTTGAGTTATGCCCTGGGGGCATATAAGGTTTTTATAGAATGTGTTGTCGTAGAAACTTCAAAACAGGCTCATTCGATGGAAATTAAAGAGCTAGTGCCCTTTTTAATAGTAAAAAGTGATTGGAGTGTAACTAGCCCCTCCCCCCCCACCCCCCCCCCCCCCCCACCCCCCCCCCCCCCCCCCCCCCCCCCACGCCCATCATTTCCCCAAACACATCCAATCAAAATTTTCAGATAGCCATTTTGTTCAGCGTAGTGAATTTCCAGATAGAAAATATATTTTTGAGGAGAACACTCCCCCACAACCCTCAGGGCAAGGATTTTAAGTTATGCCCTGGGGGCATATAAGGTTTTTACAGAAGGTGTTGTTGTCGTAGAAACTTCAAAACAGGCTCATTCGATTGGAAATTAAAGGGCTAGTGTCCTTTTTAATAGTCGAAAATGATTGGAGTTTAACCATCCCCCTTTCCTCCCCCCCCCCCCCACGTCCATCATTTCCCCAAACACATCCAATCAAAATTTTGAGATACCCATTTTGTTCAGCGTAGTTGATTTCCAGATAGAAAACATATTTTTGAGGAGGACACTCCCCCACAACCCTCAGGGCAAGGATTTTAAGTTATGCCCTGGGGGGGGTTTTGTTTAAAAAAAAGGGCGTTGGGGCATATAATGTTTTTTATAGAAGGCGTTGTCATATAAACTTCAAAACAGGCTCATTCGATTGAAAATTCAAAGAGATAGTGCCCTTTTTAATAGTTGAAAGTGATTGGAGTGCAACTAGCCCCCCCCACGCCCATCATTTCCCCAAACACATCCAATCAAAATTTTGAGATAGCCATTTTGTTCAGCGTAGTTGATTTCCACATAGAAAATATGTTTTTGAGGAGGACACTCCCCCAGAACCTTCAGGGCAAGGGTTTTAAGATATGCCCTGGGGGCATATAAGGTTTTTATAGAAGGCGTTGTCGTAGAAACTTCAAAAAAGGCTCATTCGATCGGAAATTCAAAGGGATAGTGCCATTTTTTAATAATCGAAAGTAATTGGAGGGCAACTAGCCCCCCTCCCTCCACGCCCCACCATTCCCCCAAACACATCCAATCAAAATTTTGAGATAGCCATTTTGTTTGGCGTAGTTGATTTTCAGATAGAAAACATGTTTTTGAGGAGGACAATCCCTCACAACCCTCTGGGCAAGGGTTTTAAGTTATGCTCTGGGGCATATAAGGTTTTTATAGAAGGTGTTGTCATAGAAACTTCAAAAAAGGCTCATTAGATTGGAAATTCAAAGGGATAGTGCCCTTTTTAATAGTCAAATGTGATTGGAGGGCTACTAGCCCCCCCCCTCCTACGTCCATCATTCCCCAAAACACATCCAATCAAAATTTTGAGATAGCCATTTTTTTGTTCGGCGTAGTTGATTTCCAGATTGAAATATATTTTTGAGGAGGACACTCCCCCACAACCCTCATGGCAAGGGTTTTAAGTTATGCCCTGGGGGCATATAAGGTTTTTTATAGAAGGCGTTGTCGTAGAAACTTCAAAACAGGCTCATTCGATTGGAAATTAAAGGGCTAGTGCCCTTTTTAATAGTCGAAAAAGATTGGAGGGCAACTAGCCCCCCCCCCCCACGACCCTCATTTCCCCAAACACATCCAATCAAACTTTTGAGATAGCCATTTTGTACAGTGTAGTTGATTTCCAGATAGAAAATATGTTTTTGAGGAGGATACTCCCCACAACCCTCAGGACAAGAGTTTTAAGTTATGCCTTGGGGGGCATATAAGGTTTTTATAGAAGTTGTTGTCGTAGAAACTTCAAAACAGGCACATTCAATTGGAAATTCAAAGGGCCAGTGCCCTTTTTAATAGTCGAAAGTGATTGGAGAGCAACTAGCCCCCCCCCCTCACGCCCATCATTCCCCCAAACACATGTAATCAAACTTTTGAGATAGCCATTTTGTTCAGCGTAGTTGATTTCCAGATAGAAAATATGTTTTGAGGAGGACAATCCCCCACAACCCTCAGGGTAAGGGTTTTAAGTTGTGCCCTGGGGAAAATAAGGTTTTTATAGAAGGCGGTGTCGTAGAAACTTCAAAAAAGGCTCATTCGATTGGAAATTCCAAGGGCTAGTGCCCTTTGTAATAGTCGAAAGTGATTTGAGGGCAACTAAGCTCCCTCTCACGCCCACCTTTTCCCCAAACACATCCAATCAAAATTTTAAGACAGCCATTTTATTAAACGTAGTTTTAAGCTCTGGAAAACTAGGTCTTTGAGGATTACAACTCCCCAAAGCCCTCAGGGAAAGGGTTGTAATTTAAGGATTCTCCGAATCCTTCATATTATTTCTTATGGAAGGGATGCTCGAATAATCTTTAGAGAGGGCTCATTTGATTGAAAATTGAAAGTCCTTGTTCACTTTTTAAGAGTCAAAAGAGATTGAAGGGCCACTAACCCCTCTCCCTCCTCCACGTCATAAATGCATCAGATACAAATTTTGAGATATACATTTTGTTAAAATAGTTCAAAGTTCTGATAACAAAAAACTCCGGTGTCGACACAGCCCATCAGGGCCCAGGGATAGGCGTTTTAAGTTATGCCCTGGGGTATAACTTATTAATGGGGGTTTATAAACCCATGGGAAGGGGTTTTGTATGGAAAGAACCCATAGGAAATCTATTATAATTATCAATTATAAGGTTAAAATACATACTCTGTGATAGATGCAAAATTGCTTTGGCGCACAAATTCCTATTAAGATCAATTCCAAACAGTCATGATCCCTTTGTGTCAGCAAGTGAAATGGTCTAAACCCCCTTATTGGAGCTATTTTTTTCAATCCATTCATTGTTGTCAATCGCTGTCCACAAGTTATACAAGCTGTCTATTGTTCATATATAAGGTTTTTATTAAAGAGGTAATCGTATAGGCTTTGAAAAAAGCCTCATTCGATTTAAATGAAAGTTCTAGATCCGTTTTTTAAATTCAAGAATAATCGGATAGTAAGCACCCCTCCCCATGCCATAAAAACTTGAAACTTTTTGCAATCAAAAACGAACAAAAATTACTTTAAAAAAAAAACTTTCCGAAAAATAAGTTTTTTCAAAGAAAAGTAAAGGCCATTTTAAACTTAAGCTCAGGAGATACAAATACCTGTTAAAATTCAAACTCAAAACGACCAGAAATTACTATTAAAGAATAAATGAAAGCCAAAACGAACAGAAACTAAATAAACAATCATGGCAAATAACATTCAACAAGTAATAATATAAATGAATAAATAGATCTTAAAGCGAGTAATGCTGAGATAGAATATGAAAATCAAGCTAAAAACGAAAACCAATATTTTGCTAATAAAGTATAAATGAAACTTAAAACGAACAGAAATTAAATAAACAATCAATGCGAACAAACATACAATATATATTAATGTAAATGAATAAATAAATCTTAAAACGAGTGAAACTTAAATTGAATATGCAAATCAAGTTTGAATCGAATAAAAATAACTACAAACAAGAGTTTGGGTATCTTTTCACTGCAGAAGCCTAAAACCTACTGCGTCATTGGCGCTTTACTGAAAACAATTCTTTGAAATATTTTCACTTTTGTAACTTTAAGAAATCAAAAATTAATTAAGATTTTAGGGAATATAAATATCAGCATATGTATATTAAATTGACAATGCACATTTTTTTCAGTAAACTCATTTGAATTTTTTTTTCAGTAAAGTACAAATTATATTTTGGCTTTTAGAAAATCGTAGGGGTTTTGAAACCCTATTCACATTAATTTATTCTCGTTTTGAGTTTTGACTCTAATATTTATTTAATTTTTCTTCGTTTTGGGTTTCATTTATTTATTGATACTGATTTGGGGTAGTTGTATGCTTGGTAGATTATATGATAATCCGGACGCCATATGTTGAAAATGTGAACCATACCACGACGGAATGGGGCTGCTACGAGAATTAGCCTACCCTCCACCCCCTAAATTGACCAAGCGGATTCAAAAATATCAATGGCACTTGCTTGCGAGTGGTGAAACACTCCGAAACTTGACATTTTATTATATTTTGGTGTTTCATGCAAGAAAATGCATGTTCCACAAAGTTTAAGGTGCATCTTTCCGCTCAGATAGAAATGCCTAGAAGCCATAGAATGATTTCATAACAAACTAACACGATTAGTTACAAAAAATGGCAGAGTTAAAAAAAATGGCAACACTTTATGAGTCTTGAACAGTCCTGGAAAGTATAAACAAAATCAAATTGAACTTTAGATATATAATGATATTAATTGTCGAAAGATCCATCAGTTCAAGATTTTTTTTCAATGTAATATTTATTTCCTTTTCAAGCTGTAAGAACTGGAAAATAATAAATTTGTAATATACGAGTAATTCGTTTTCAGTGAAGCACCAATGACGCAGAAGACTTTAGGTTTTTACAGTTAAAGAAGGAGGCAGTATCCAACTCTTGCTTGTAGTGAAACTATATTTGTCTTGACCAATCTTGAAAAGAACTAATAAATTAAACTGAACATTTGATGCATAATGATATTAATTGCTAAAAGCTCATCAGTTCAAAATTTTACTGTTATTTTAATATTTATTTTCAATATTAAGTACAAAAGAAAACATTTGTAATATAATCGTTTTCAGTAAAGCGCCAATGACGCAGTAGGTTTTGGACTTCTGTAGTGAGACGATACCCAAAGTCTTGTTTTTAGTTATTTTTATTCGATTCAAACTTGATTTGCATATTCAATTTAAGTTTCAATCGTTTTAAGATTTATTTATTCATTTACATTAATATATATTGTATGTTTGTTCGCATTGATTGTTTATTTAATTTCTGTTCGTTTTAAGTTTCATTTATACTTTAATAGGAAAATATTTGTTTTCGTCTTAAGCTTGATTTTCATATTCAATCTAAGCATTACTCGTTTTAAGATCTATTTATCATTTATATTATTACTTGTTGAATGTTTTTTGCTATGATTGTTTATTTAATTTCTGTTCGTTTTGGGTTTCATTTATTCTTTAATAGTAATTTCTGGTCGTTTTGAGTTTGAATTTTAACAGGTATTTGTATCTCCTGACCTTAAGTTTTTATGTACGAAAGCCCCATGCTTCCAATATTGGAAAGTGGTTATGTACAGCCTTCAAACCTTTGCTTCATTCTCAAAAATTATACATATGTAATTTGGTAGATTTAGTGGAAAATTTAAAATGCAAGCATTTCAGAAAATACAATAGGATCATCCCCCATACCCCTAAAAAATATTAGTTTTCATAAGTCGCCTATATTGTTTAAAATTTCCACCAGCTAATTTTGAAAAAATATCCTTCTGAACTCGTCTGAAGTTCGCACATTGCTTAGGGACAAAGAACAATTCAACGTTTTGTAAACGACTTTTAAACTGTAACTTTCCACTTTTAAGTTAGTCGGTCAGAAAATATGCTTTGAAAATAGATGTTTTGAAGTGTTTTTAATTTTTTATAGGGGTTGTAATTTCTTTTTTAATATTGTTCTTATTGCTGGATGTTTGCATGAATAGCTGAAGTGCCTAAGGTTAGTAAATAGAAAATTCATAATGAGGAAACATTTTAGGCCATGGGGGACTTTTAAAAGATATCATTCTAAATGACATATTTCATAATATTAAGCAAAAAAGTGTCAGAATTGAATGGTCAAAGCATTCGCTTGTCCGAAGTCCTGAGATATGAGGTCTGATATGACGTTTTGATAACGGTCATTGGTTCTTACGATCCTTGATGGTTCATTCCCAAAATTGTCTCACTAGTTGATTTCTAAGGATTTCTAAGGATTGTTCTGAATTTCTTTATTTAAATTATTTTCTTGGCCTTTACATCTTTATTAAAATTATTTTCTTGGCATCTACATCCTTATTATTATAAACTTTTTAGTATACTAGAATGCTAAAGCATATTTTATATTGACAACACTGCTCAAATTGTACTTGTGTATTATACAGAACACAGTCGATAAGTACAGCTAGGTCAAGTCACAAGGTCTCACTCTGTTTCCCTCCTTATATTAGTTGCGTCACTCCCGTCAGTATTTTTAGCTCCCTGATTGGCTTAGAAAGAGGCGTCTAATCTTGTACTGGCAGTACTCTAGCCCTCTGATTTGCTGTGATCTTGTTCTAGTCGTATCTTCTGGGCCCCTCCTACTAAAACTTCGTGACAAGGATATAGCTAAAAGAGAGAAGTGCGGCCAATCCTTTCTTTGGTGGTGATTAATCAGCAGGTTTCCAAAATTGCTGTTATTTATGATCAATGTGATGGGGATGAAGCATAAAATTTATGATTAATATGATTAATAGCAATAGTGTCTCTGAATCTGAAAACAGAGAGATGGAAAAATGAAAGAAAAAAGGGCATTGATGCTTCTACATTGACAGTTGTCCTTCTGTTTTTTTTAATTCATTTTGGTAAAAAAGGGCTACTTGGGCAAAAATACCACTTTTACTAAAAAATGTCACAATAGTGTCACGTTTTCCAAAAAGTGCCACTTTAAAAAAGGACCAAAAGTGACACAAAAGTGTCAACGGTGGCACCCTGATGATACACTGTCATTGAGCTATGACATAAAAACATATCACCTACCAAAACTGGACCTCCACCATCTATGAAGCAAAAGGCCTCTACTAGATTGACCAGTAGAGAAGGAACGACTATAGAAATTTTATTCGTTTCTAATTCAGGTCTTTGTAAGATTTCGCTCCTAGTCCGAAACAAGCGAAACAGCCAATTTCTTTTTACTTTCTAATCAACATAACTGATTAAATGTTCTTTTATGGCCGCTCTTCATTCCATTCAAGTTTCTTTCGTTTTTGGTTAAATCCTTCACAATCTATATATATATATATATTTTCGTATATTCTTCGCAAACATCCAACATTTTTTTTTACGACGTTGGGGATTGTTTGCGCATCCTTTGCCGAAGCTTTGCACATAGAATGAATCGTCCTGTGGAGGTAAAGTGGATTTAATCTTAGCTTGGTTATACGGGGCCCAGAGTTCCAACCCAGCTTTAGCAACACACTGCAGGGCTGACCCAAGGACCTTAGTAGTCAAACAGCTTCGATAATCTGATATAATACGAAATGAATGAATGAAGAAAAAAAAGGAAATCTAGTTAAAGCAGCTATAAAGAGTCAGATTTCAAAGCGCTTTCACAATAAAGTTGAATGGAGTAAGACTTTCTAGGGCTATAGTAAAAACATAGGTTAAGATGGCTAGGCCACGGCTTACGGAAGGAGGATTATAGATTGCCATTAGACGTTTTGGTCATTCATATGGGGCAAGAGAAAAGTGGTTCGGGAACTTGCATGATATACCCCCTGCAGCTCTAGAAGTGAAGTTTGGTTAATCCTAATAAAATATACCCAAGTATGAGAAAAATATAATACTTTGGAAACAAATTTGGGCTATTTATTTGCACATTAGGAGGGGGGGTATTGATAATTACAGTGGGTCTTTTTATGCAAAATGTGTTACCTACAATTATTCTGATATTATGAAGTAAGAATTGTTTTCTGACTTCAAACTATCCAAATACTTTACCCCCACCTTCCTAATGTACAAATATATAGCCCAAATTATATATTTGCCATCTATTCTGTCAATTCTCTTTGTCTTTTCTCACGTTAGTTTGAAAGAAACTAGCGAAAGAAACCGGTTTACAGTGTGTCAATGCATGAACAACTTGAGCTTCAGGGGATATATAATACAAGTACCGTGGTTCGTCCCATCTGAAGTCTTTATACATTTTGATCAAGTGTTACTTAGAAACAGCTTAAATACTGCCAAACTGGTCTTAAGGGATTATTCCCTTAGGTCTTAGGGATTATTGACGCACTGTAAAGCGGGTTTCTTTTGCTAGTTTCTTTAAACTTAGCGGGAGAAAAGACAAAGATAATTGACAGAATAGATGGGAAATATATAATTTGGGCCATACATTTGCACATTAGAGGGGAGGGGGGTAAAGTGTTTGGATAGTGTGAAATCGGAAAACAATTCTTTCTTCATAATATCAGAATAATTGTTGGTAACACATTTTGCATGCACACCCACTGTAATTATCAATACCCCCCCCCCTCCTAATGTGTAAATAAATAGCCCAAATTTGTTTCCAAAGTATTATATTTTTCTCATACTTGGGTATATTTTATTAGGATTAACCAAACTTCACTTCTAGAGCTGCAGGGGGTATATCATGCAAGTTCCCGAACCACTTTTCTCTTGGCCCCATATGAATGACCAAAACGTCTAATGGCAATCTATAATCCTCCTTCCGTAAGCCGTGGCCTAGCCATCTTAACCTATGTTTTACTATAGCCCTAGAAAGTCTTACTCCATTCAACTTTATTGTGAAAGCGCTTTGAAATCTGACTCTTTATAGCTGCTTTAACTAGATTTCCTTTTTTTCTCCATTCATTCATTTCGTATTATATCAGATTATCGAAGCTGTTTGACTACTAAGGTCCTTGGGTCAGCCCTGCAGTGTGTTGCTAAGGCTGGGTTGGAACTCTGGGCCCCGTATAACCAAGCTAAGATTAAATCCACTTTACCTCCACAGGACGATTCATTCTATGTGCAAAGCTTCGGCAAAGGATGCGCAAACAATCCCCAACGTCGTAAAAAAAAATGTTGGATGTTTTGCGAAGAATATACGAAAATATATATATATATATATAGATTGTGAAGGATTTAACCAAAACGAAAGAAACTTGAATGGAATGAAGACCGGCCATAAAGGAACATTTAATCAAGTTATGTTGATTAGAAAGTAAAAAGAAATTGGCTGTTTCGCTTGTTTCGGACTAGGAGCGAAAATCTTACAAAGACCTGAATTAGAAACGAATAAAATTTCTGTAGTCGTTCCTTCTCTACTGGTCAATCTAGTAGAGGCCTTTTGCTTCATAGATGGTGGAGGTCCAGTTTTGGTAGGTGATATGTTTTTATGTCATAGCTCAATGACAGTGTATCATCAGGGTGCCACCGTTGACACTTTTGTGTCACTTTTGGTCCTTTTTTTAAAGTGGCACTTTTGGAAAACGTGACACTATTGTGACATTTTTTAGTAAAAGTGGTATTTTTGCCCAAGTAGCCCTTTTTTACCAAATGAATTAAAAAAAAACAGAAGGACAACTGTCAATGTAGAAGCATCAATGCCCTTTTTTCTTTCATTTTTCCATCTCTCTGTTTTCAGATTCAGAGACACTATTGCTATTAATCATATTAATCATAAATTTTATGCTTAATCCCCATCACATTGATCATAAATAACAGCAATTTTGGAAACTGCTGATTAATCACCACCAAAGCAAGGATTGGCCGCACTTCCTCTTTTTAGCTATATCCTTGTCACGAAGTTTTAGTAGGAGGGGCCCAGAAGATACGACTAGAACAAGAACCGGTTTCTTTCGCTAGTTTCTTTCAAACTAACGTGAGAAAAGACAAAGAGAATTGACAGAATAGATGGCAAATATATAATTTGGGCTATATATTTGTACATTAGGAAGGTGGGGGTAAAGTATTTGGATAGTGTGAAGTCAGAAAACAATTCTTACTTCATAATTATCAGAATAATTGTAGGTAACACACATTTGCATAAAGACCCACTGTAATTATCAATACCCCCCTCCTAATGTGCAAATAAATAGCCCAAATTTGTTTCCAAAGTATTATATTTTTCTCATACTTGGGTATATTTTATTAGGATTAACCAAACTTCACTTCTAGAGCTGCAGGGGGTATATCATGCAAGTTCCCGAACCACTTTTCTCTTGGCCCCATATGAATGACCAAAACGTCTAATGGCAATCTATAATCCTCCTTCCGTAAGCCGTGGCCTAGCCATCTTAACCTATGTTTTACTATAGCCCTAGAAAGTCTTACTCCATTCAACTTTATTGTGAAAGCGCTTTGAAATCTGACTCTTTATAGCTGCTTTAACTAGATTTCTTTTTTTTCTTCATTCATTCATTTCGTATTATATCAGATTATCGAAGCTGTTTGACTACTAAGGTCCTTGGGTCAGCCCTGCAGTGTGTTGCTAAAGCTGGGTTGGAACTCTGGGCCCCGTATAACCAAGCTAAGATTAAATCCACTTTACCTCCACAGGACGATTCATTCTATGTGCAAAGCTTCGGCAAAGGATGCGCAAAAGACAATCCCCAACGTCGTAAAAAAAAATGTTGGATGTTTGCGAAGAATATACGAAAATATATATATATATATATAGATTGTGAAGGATTTAACCAAAAACGAAAGAAACTTGAATGGAATGAAGAGCGGCCATAAAGGAACATTTAATCAAGTTATGTTGATTAGAAAGTAAAAAGAAATTGGCTGTTTCGCTTGTTTCGGACTAGGAGCGAAATCTTACAAAGACCTGAATTAGAAACGAATAAAATTTCTATAGTCGTTCCTTCTCTACTGGTCAATCTAGTAGAGGCCTTTTGCTTCATAGATGGTGGAGGTCCAGTTTTGGTAGGTGATATGTTTTTATGTCATAGCTCAATGACAGTGTATCATCAGGGTGCCACCGTTGACACTTTTGTGTCACTTTTGGTCCTTTTTTTAAAGTGGCACTTTTTGGAAAACGTGACACTATTGTGACATTTTTTAGTAAAAGTGGTATTTTTGCCCAAGTAGCCCTTTTCTACCAAAATGAATTAAAAAAAAAAAGAAGGACAACTGTCAATGTAGAAGCATCAATGCCCTTTTTTCTTTCATTTTTCCATCTCTCTGTTTTCAGATTCAGAGACACTATTGCTATTAATCATATTAATCATAAATTTTATGCTTCATCCCCATCACATTGATCATAAATAACAGCAATTTTGGAAACCTGCTGATTAATCACCACCAAAGAAAGGATTGGCCGCACTTCCTCTTTTTAGCTATATCCTTGTCACGAAGTTTTAGTAGGAGGGGCCCAGAAGATACGACTAGAACAAGAACCGGTTTCTTTCGCTAGTTTCTTTCAAACTAACGTGAGAAAAGACAAAGAGAATTGACAGAATAGATGGCAAATATATAATTTGGGCTATATATTTGTACATTAGGAAGGTGGGGGTAAAGTATTTGGATAGTGTGAAGTCAGAAAACAATTCTTACTTCATAATATCAGAATAATTGTAGGTAACACATTTTGCATAAAGACCCACTGTAATTATCAATACCCCCCCTCCTAATGTGCAAATAAAATAGCCCAAATTTGTTTCCAAAGTATTATATTTTTCTCATACTTGGGTATATTTTATTAGGATTAACCAAACTTTCACTTCTAGAGCTGCAGGGGGTATATCATGCAAGTTCCCGAACCACTTTTCTCTTGGCCCCATATGAATGACCAAAACGTCTAATGGCAATCTATAATCCTCCTTCCGTAAGCCGTGGCCTAGCCATCTTAACCTATGTTTTACTATAGCCCTAGAAAGTCTTACTCCATTCAACTTTATTGTGAAAGCGCTTTGAAATCTGACTCTTTATAGCTGCTTTAACTAGATTTCCTTTTTTTCTTCATTCATTCATTTCGTATTATATCAGATTATTGAAGCTGTTTGACTACTAAGGTCCTTGGGTCAGCCCTGCAGTGTGTTGCTAAAGCTGGGTTGGAACTCTGGGCCCCGTATAACCAAGCTAAGATTAAATCCACTTTACCTCCACAGGACGATTCATTCTATGTGCAAAGCTTCGGCAAAGGATGCGCAAACAATCCCCAACGTCGTAAAAAAAAATGTTGGATGTTTGCGAAGAATATACGAAAATGTATATATATATATATATATATATATATATATATATATATATATATATATATATATATATATATATATATATATATATATATATATATATATATATATATATATATATATATTATATATATATATATATATATATATATATATATATATATATATATATATATATATATATATATATATATATATATATATATATATATATATATATATATATATATATATATATATATATATATATATTATATTGTGAAGGATTTAACCAAAAACGAAAGAAACTTGAATGGAATGAAGAGCGGCATAAAGGAACATTTAATCAAGTTATGTTGATTAGAAAGTAAAAAGAAATTGGCTGTTTCGCTTGTTTCGGACTAGGAGCGAAATCTTACAAGACCTGAATTAGAAACGAATCAAAATTCTATAGTCGTTCCTTCTCTACTGGTCAATCTATTAGAGGCCTTTTGCTTCATAGATGGTGGAGGTCCAGTTTTGGTAGGTGATATGTTTTTATGTCATAGCTCAATGACAGTGTATCATCAGGGTGCCACCGTTGACACTTTTGTGTCACTTTTGGTCCTTTTTTTAAAGTGGCACTTTTTGGAAAACGTGACACTATTGTGACATTTTTTAGTAAAAGTGGTATTTTTGCCCAAGTAGCCCTTTTTTACCAAAATGAATTAAAAAAAACAGAAGGACAACTGTCAATGTAGAAGCATCAATGCCCTTTTTTCTTTCATTTTTCCATCTCTCTGTTTTCAGATTCAGAGACACTATTGCTATTAATCATATTAATCATAAATTTTATGCTTCATCCCCATCACATTGATCATAAATAACAGCAATTTTGGAAAACCTGCTGATTAATCACCACCAAAGAAAGGATTGGCCGCACTTCCTCTTTTTTAGCTATATCCTTGTCACGAAGTTTTAGTAGGAGGGGCCCAGAAGATACGACTAGAACAAGAAAAAACCGGTTTCTTTCGCTAGTTTCTTTCAAACTAACGTGAGAAAAAGACAAAGAGAATTGACAGAATAGATGGCAAATATATAATTTGGGCTATATATTTGTACATTAGGAAGGTGGGGGTAAAGTATTTGGATAGTGTGAAGTCAGAAAACAATTCTTACTTCATAATATCAGAATAATTGTAGGTAACCACATTTTGCATAAAGACCCACTGTAATTATCAATACCCCCCCCCCCTCCTAATGTGCAAATAAATAGCCCAAATTTGTTTCCAAAGTATTATATTTTTCTCATACTTGGGTATATTTTATTAGGATTAACCAAACTTCACTTCTAGAGCTGCAGGGGGTATATCATGCAAGTTCCCGAACCACTTTTCTCTTGGCCCCATATGAATGACCAAAAACGTCTAATGGCAATCTATAATCCTCCTTCCGTAAGCCGTGGCCTAGCCATCTTAACCTATGTTTTACTATAGCCCTAGAAAGTCTTACTCCATTCAACTTTATTGTGAAAGCGCTTTGAAATCTGACTCTTATAGCTGCTTTAACTAGATTTCCTTTTTTTCTTCATTCATTCATTTCGTATTATATCAGATTATCGAAGCTGTTTGACTACTAAGGTCCTTGGGTCAGCCCTGCAGTGTGTTGCTAAAGCTGGTTGGAACTCTGGGCCCCGTATAACCAAGCTAAGATTAAATCCACTTTACCTCCACAGGACGATTCATTCTATGTGCAAAGCTTCGGCAAAGGATGCGCAAACAATCCCCAACGTCGTAAAAAAAAATGTTGGATGTTTGCGAAGAATATACGAAAATATATATATATATTATATATATATATATATATATATATATATATATATATATATATATATATATATATATATAGATTGTGAAGGATTTAACCAAAAACGAAAGAAACTTGAATGGAATGAAGAGCGGCCATAAAGGAACATTTAATCAAGTTATGTTGATTAGAAAGTAAAAAGAAATTGGCTGTTTCGCTTGTTTCGGACTAGGAGCGAAATCTTACAAAGACCTGAATTAGAAACGAATAAAATTTCTATAGTCGTTCCTTCTCTACTGGTCAATCTAGTAGAGGCCTTTTGCTTCATAGATGGTGGGAGGTCCAGTTTTGGTAGGTGATATGTTTTTATGTCATAGCTCAATGACAGTGTATCATCAGGGTGCCACCGTTGACACTTTTGTGTCACTTTTGGTCCTTTTTTTAAAGTGGCACTTTTTGGAAAACGTGACACTATTGTGACATTTTTTAGTAAAAGTGGTATTTTTGCCCAAGTAGCCCTTTTTTACCAAAATGAATTAAAAAAAACAGAAGGACAACTGTCAATGTAGAAGCATCAATGCCCTTTTTTCTTTCATTTTTCCATCTCTCTGTTTTCAGATTCAGAGACACTATTGCTATTAATCATATTAATCATAATTTTATGCTTCATCCCCATCACATTGATCATAAATAACAACAATTTTGGAAACCTGCTGATTAATCACCACCAAAGAAAGGATTGGCCGCACTTCCTCTTTTTAGCTATATCCTTGTCACGAAGTTTTAGTAGGAGGGGCCCAGAAGATACGACTAGAACAAGATCACAGCAAATCAGAGGGCTAGAGTACTGCCAGTACAAGATTACACGCCTCTTTCTAAGCCAAGCAGGGAGCTAGAAATACTGACGGGAGTGACGCAACTAATATAAGGAGGGAAACAGAGTGAGACCTTGTGACTTGACCTAGCTGTACTTATCGACTGTGTTCTGTATAATACACAAGTACAATTTGAGCAGTGTTGTCAATATAAAATATGCTTTAGCATTCTAGTATACTAAAAAGTTTATAATAATAAGGATGTCGATGCCAAGAAAATAATTTTAATAAAGATGTAAAGGCCAAGAAAATAATTTAAATAAAGAAATTCAGAACAATCCTTAGAAATCCTTAGAAATCAACTAGTGAGACAATTTTGGTAATGAACAATCAAGGATCGTAAGAACCAATGACCGTTATCAAAACGTCATATCAGACCTCATATCTCGGGACTTAGGACAAGCGAATGCTTTGACCATTCAATTCTGACACTTTTTTGCAAAAAACATTCAACAAGTAATAATATAAATGAATAAACAGATCTTAAAAACGAGTAATGCTTAGATTGAATATGAAAATCAAGCTTAAAACGAAAACAAATATTTTCCTATTAAAGTATAAATGAAACTTAAAACGAACAGAAATTAAATAAACAATCAATGCGAACAAACATACAATATATATTAATGTAAATGAATAAATAAATCTTAAAACGATTGAAACTTAAATTGAATATGCAAATCAAGTTTGAATCGAATAAAAATAACTAAAAACAAGAGTTTGGGTATCGTCTCACTATAGAAGTCTAAAACCTACTGCGTCATTGGCGCTTTACTGAAAACGAATTATATTACAAATGTTTTCTTTTGTACTTAATATTGAAAATAAATATTAAAATAACAGTAAAATTTTGAACTCATGAGCTTTTAGCAATTAATATCATTATGCATCAAATGTTCAGTTTAATTTATTAGTTCTTTTCAAGATTGGTCAAGACAAATATAGTTTCACACTACAAGCAAGAGTTGGATACTGCCTCCTTCTTTAACTGTAAAAACCTAAAGTCTTCTGCGTCATTGGTGCTTCACTGAAAACGAATTACTTGTATATTACAAATTTATTATTTTCCAGTTCTTACAGCTTGAAAAGGAAAATAAATATTACAGTGAAAAAAAAATCTTGAACTGATGGATCTTTCAACAATTAATATCATTATATATCTAATGTTCAATTTGATTTTGTTTATACTTTCCAGGACTGTTCAAGACTCATAAAGTGTTGCCATTTTTTTAACTCTCTGCCATTTTTTGTAACTAATCGTGTTAGTTTGTTATGAAATCATTCTATGGCTTCTAGGCATTTCTATCTGAGCGGAAAGCTGCACCTTAAACTTTGTGGAACATGCATTTTCTTGCATGAAACACCAAAATATAATAAAATGTCAAGTTTTGAGTGTTTCACCACTCGCAAGCAAGTGCCATTGATATTTTTGAATCCGCTTGGTCAATTTAGGGGGTGGAGGGTAGGCTAATTCTCGTAGCAGCCCCATTCCGTCGTGGTATGGTTCACATTTTCAACATATGGCGTCCGGATTATCATATAATCTACCAAGCATACAACTACCCCAAATCAGTATCAATAAATAAATGAAACCCAAAACGAAGAAAAATTAAAATAAATATTAGAGTCAAAAACTCAAAACGAGAATAAATTAATGTGAATAGGGTTCAAAACCCCTACGATTTCTAAAAGCCAAAATATAATTTGTACTTTACTGAAAAAAATTCAAATGAGTTTTACTGAAAAAAAATGTGCATTGTCAATTTAATATACATATGCTGATATTTATTCCCTAAAATCTTAATTAATTTTTGATTTCTTAAAGTTACAAAAGTGAAAATATTTCAAAGAATTGTTTTCAGTAAAGCGCCAATGACGCAGTAGGTTTTAGGCTTCTGCAGTGAAAAGATACCCAAACTCTTGTTTGTAGTTATTTTTATTCGATTCAAACTTGATTTGCATATTCAATTTAAGTTTCACTCGTTTTAAGATTTATTTATTCATTTACATTAATATATATTGTATGTTTGTTCGCATTGATTGTTTATTTAATTTCTGTTCGTTTTAAGTTTCATTTATACTTTAATAGCAAAATATTGGTTTTCGTTTTTAGCTTGATTTTCATATTCTATCTAAGCATTACTCGCTTTAAGATCTATTTATTCATTTATATTATTACTTGTTGAATGTTATTTGCTATGATTGTTTATTTAGTTTCTGTTCGTTTTGGCTTTCATTTATTCTTTAATAGTAATTTCTGGTCGTTTTGAGTTTGAATTTTAACAGGTATTTGTATCCAACCCGGGAAAAAAAAAACGCAAGATTTCTCAACATTAATAACAAGTCGGTTAGCATCCATCCAGAGATACGTCCCCTCCAGAACCTCCCTCAGTTTAGACATGAGCGTTGTCTTATCCGTTTCACAGCAACCAAGCGTGGTGTCATCGGTGAAGGCCACGAGCTCATCATCTTCACCTTCGGACCGGAGGGAGTTTTCATCCTGGCACAAGTTACAGCAGCGAAGATTTGTTCGTGCCGGGTTCAGCACTCGACTCAGATCGTTAACATGGAACAGAAAAAGTAATGGTCCTAATATTGAGCCCTGAGGGACACCGCAGTTAACGAGCAAATCGTTTCCAGGATCTTCTCCCAAATAAATCCTGCTGTCCCTCAGATATGACCTGAACCAATCCAGAGTTTCGCCACTTATTCCTATATGTTCCAGCTTCCCGAGGAGAATTGAATGGTACATGCTATCAAATGCTTTCCTGATATCAATCAGAACCGCTGCAGGTAGTAGACTAGAATCCAAAGCTTTGTTTATCCATAAACTTAACGCCGTTAGTGCATCCTGCGTGGAGTGCCCTGGTCTGAACCCAAACTGGGCGATTATTAAGAAACCCTTTCTTCTCCAGAAACTGGAGTAGCTGCTGTTACATAGGTTTTTCAAAAACTTTTGAAAAAAACTGTGAGGATAGAAATAGGTCGGTAATTAGCCGGGTCAACTCGAGAACCCCCTTTGTGCAGTGTAATTATTCTAGCTTTCTTTAGCAGTTCTGGGAAAGTGCCCTTGTACAGAGACAAATTTATGAGGTAAGTAAGGGGCTCTATGATTGAAGGGGCAACTGCTTTTAACACTTTGGTATTTACTCGGTCGAACCCAGAAGCCAAATTGCCTCTTAGATTTAGTACGATTAGCAGAATTTCAGATGGAGAGACAGGTGCTATTGCCATGGACTTAGTGCATGCCGGACCAAGGTAATCTCTAAAAACTCTTCGCGGAATTCCCAACAGAATCTGCTGTTTTTCTGCCCACTGCAAAAAATGTTCCCAATGCATTTGCAACGTAATCTGGTCCTGTTACTGTCTCCCCATTGACAGATAATTTAGATGGAAGCTCAGGTGGGGGGCTGCAGGGACGCAGTATAGAGTTAACAACCTTCCATATTTTCCGAGAAGTTTTGCCACTTTCAGCTATTTTCCCACTAAAATAATCTCGTTTAGCTGTACGTAAAACTGATCGAAGACATTTTTATATTTTTCATATTTTCTCCAGCGTTGCAATGCATGGGTCATTTGTGTAATCCGTCCACAGTTTATTTTTCCTGTTAATACACTGGAGCAGTCCATGACTAATCAAGAGCTTATGGGTTGATTTTTCCGTCCCGTTTTCCTTGAACGCTTTTCACAACAGCAATCCGTATATATTTTCATGAAAATGTTATGAAATTCCTCAAATCCTGAATTAACATCATCTGTATTCATAACACTTTCCCAGGATGTGCTCTCCAGATTTTGATTAAGAGTTTTCAAGTTCTCGTCATTCAGTTTCCAGGCAGTGAACCCCTGCTTAATCGAAGCATTAGGCTTTGGATATTTATGCTGTATGTTGAAATTTGTAAGCAGAGGGAAGTGATCTGAAGTTTCGGATAGCAGAACTGAGGCTGATGTTGGAGGCAGAGTCGAAAAAATGTTGTCAATCAGTGAGTGGGAAGTGGCAGTTACTCGGGTTGGAATCGTCGTCGAGGGGTACATATTCGAAGCAGACATTATATACTAAGCAGATCTGCCGCTCCGGAAGATAGAGGAAGTGTAAGATTGATGTTGAAGTCCCCCATTAAGATAGCTTCATTCCCTTGTTTCTCTAGATGATCCGATATTTGGCTTAAGTTTTCCAAGAATGAAGAAACAGATCCTCCGGTGGGCGGTATACTTCTCCAACTGTTAAATTTCTTCTGTGAAGGTAAACATATTTCCAGGAAAAGTGATTCATAAATTCCTTCTATATTCCGGGTTAATTCTTTGTTAATGCATACCGAGTACTCTTGCCGTGTGTAAATAGCTAAACCTCCTCTCTTCAATGCTGTTCTGTGCAAAAACTGGGAAGTATATCCAGGTATTTCCAGATGGGTATCTGTTTGTCTTGTTAAAAATGTTTCGCAAAGTCCGACATTATCTGGCTGCAACTGTTGACAAAGAGTCGTTAGATCCGCGAACGATGAGCATAACCCTTGACAGTTCAGTTGAAGAACAGTGAGCTGAGAGTCAGAGCGTCCCGTACTTAAATTACACACTTCTTCATAACGGCTTCTAGGAAATTTACTTTTATCAAATAACGGGGTATCCGATTCATTATTAATTTCTAAATCAAAAATATTTTCTAAATCCAAAAAATTTTCTTCCAGCTCTACTAATCTAGCATTACTTTGGCTTGTTGACGAGGAGGCACCCCCGGGAGGATTAGAACAGGAATTCATTACTTACCAACATACTGAAGAGAGGCAATGGCTGCTGTACCTTTGAGAAGAGCAGTAGACCACTCTGAAGTTTGTAAACCCGAACTTTTTCTTAACTCTGGAAAAGAAAAACAAAGCAAGAACACACGAAATTCCGCTAATCGTACTAAATCTAAGAGGCAATTCGGCTTCTGGGTTCGACCGAGTACATACCAAAGTGTTAAAAGCAGTTGCCCCTTCAATCATAGAGCCCCTTACTTACCTCTTAAATTTGTCTCTGTACAAGGGCACTTTCCCAGAACTGCTAAAGAAAGCTAGAATAATTACACTGCACAAAGGGGTTCTCGAGTTGGCCCGGCTAATTACCGACCTATTTCTATCCTCTCAGTATTTTCAAAAGTTTTGAAAAAAACCTATGTAACAGCAGCTACTCCAGTTTCTGGAGAAGAAAGGGTTTCTTAATAATCGCCCAGTTTGGGTTCAGACCAGGGCACTCCACGCAGGATGCACTAACGGCGTTAAGTTTATGGATAACAAAGCTTTGGATTCTAGTCTACTACCTGCAGCGGTTCTGATTGATATCAGGAAAGCATTTGATAGCATGTACCATTCAATTCTCCTCGGGAAGCTGGAACATATAGGAATAAGTGGCGAAGCTCTGGATTGGTTCAGATCATATCTGAGGGACCGCAGGATTTATTTGGGAGAAGATCCTGGAAACGATGTGCTCGTTAACTGCGGTGTCCCTCAGGGCTCAATATTAGGACCATTACTTTTTCTGATCCATGTTAAACGATCTGAGTCGAGTGCTGAAACCGGCACGAACAAATCTTCGCTGCTGTAACTTGTGCCAGGCTGAAAAACTCCCTCCGGTCCGAAGGTGAAGATGATGAGCTCGTGGCCTTCGCCGATGACACCACGCTTGGTTGCTGTGAAACGGATAAGACAACGCTCATGTCTAAACTGAGGGAGGTTCTGGAGGGAACGTATCTCTGGATGGATGCTAACCGACTTGTTATTAATGTTGAGAAATCTTGCGTTCTTTTTTTTCCCGGGTTGGAAGTGTCCATCCGGAGGTATGTGATATCCGGACATCCAGAGGTGTGATTAGTCGGCCAGAAAAGCATTTTGCAAAATACCTAGGAATCCTCCTCGATGAGAACCTATCATTCGTGCATCATATTCAAGCAGTTAGAGTTGAAGCTATCCCGGAATTTTGGAATAATAAAAAAAACTGAAAAGCGCTTTGCCGCAGAAAACGCTGTTCCTCCTGTACAATGCTCTTATAAAACCCCATTTACAGTATTGTGCAATGATCTGGCAATCAACTTTTAAATCCCACCTGCGAAAACTGAATTCGATTCATCAACGATGCCTGATATTAATTGGAAGAAATGAACAGTACTTGTCATTAGGGTCCCTGCATCAATTATCATGCTTGACCTTTGTGTTCAAGTTTTTAGCTGGAGAGCTGCCATCTGCGTTTAAAAGATTATTTCGACCTATTTCAGACCATCATAATTTGCATACCCGATAATCATCAAACCTGCAAATACCCCTCACCCCGACCGTGCGATCAGATTTCGCTCCTAACGTAGCTTGTGCAAAGATTTGGAACCTGATTCCAGAAGAGCTGAGAGGTAGGAGCTCCCTCGCATCATTTAAGAAAAGAGTAAAAAATCATTTAATGGCACTACAAATGAATAGTTAATAAAAAGAAAAAAAAAATAGAATTAAATGTAAGTAGTAAATTTAAATTACAAATGTATGATTTTTAAATATGAAGGGGTGGTTTCCCCTGAGGGTAAGGAACGGGAAGGTAATAGTTTTAGTTATTTGGTAAATGAGGGGTATGGTTGTGTCTGAGATTAGGAGCGGTGACCATTCAGCGTATTATGTTAAATTGTAATGATTCTGGTTCTCGGCGTCCATGAATGGACTGAGTATTTTGATTATGTGTGATTTATTATTTTCATTTGTTAATAAACCCATTGAACCATTGAACTTGAAATCCTTAGAAATCAACTAGTGAGACAATTTTGGGAATGAACCATCAAGGATCGTAAGCACCAATGACCGTTATCAGAACGTCATATCAGACCTCATATCTCGGTACTTAGGACAAGCGAATGCTTTGACCATTCAATTCTGACACTTTTTTTTAATATTATGAAATATATCATTTAAAATGACATCTTTTAAAAGTCCCCATTGCCTAAAATGTTTCCTCATTATGAATTTTCTATTTACTAACCTTAGGCACTTCAGCTATTCATGCAAACATCCAGCAATAAAAACAATATTAAAAAAAGAAATTACCACCACTATAAAAAAATTAAAAACATTTCGAAACATCTATTTTCAAAGCACATTTTCTGACCGACTAACTTAAAAGTGGAAAGTTACAGTTTAAATGTCGTTTACGAAAACGTTGAATTTGTTCTTTGTACCTAAGCAATGTGCAAACTTCAGACTAGTTCAGAAGGATATTTTTTCAAAATTAGCTGTTGGAAATTTAAACAATAAAGGCGAATTATGAAAACTAATATTTTTTAGGGGGGTGGGTGATGATCTTATTGCATTTTCTGAAATGCTTGCATTTTAAGTTTTTTCCACTAAATCTACCGAATTACATTGTATGATTTTTGAGAATGAAGCAAGGTTTTAAGACTGTACATAATCACTTTCCAATATTGGAAGCATGGGGCTTTCGTACATGCTACAATTGGCCTTAACGGAATATCTTGCTTATGTAATTTCGGTAAACCGTAAAACTTTGGGCAAAAGCTACCTCGGGCGAGAAATTTATTATACAATTCTGGGGTGATTATGACATTTTGTTTTAGATTCTTTAATTCGGTTATAATTTTATTCGCAAACTTATCAGTATGGTCGTGAGTCATGGAAGTATACATATTTGTGTCTTTTAAGTGTGAATCAATTTTGTTGTCATAATCTAACGTATCCGTGACTAAAAGTGAATTTTCCTTGTCTGCCTTTGTTATCATAATTGAAGGGCTTTTGCAAAGATTAGACGACTTTTTATGTCTTGCGAAATTTCTGGTGTCAAATTAGTATGAGACGTAACTTTTTTTGGCTGTTAATTTAGACTAGGTTACGTGCGCGCACGTCAGTTCATATATTCCTCCCTTTTTCGAAATTTCTGTGTTGTGTATACAAGAGGTGAATTCAAGAAAGAGTTTGTTACTTTCTTACAATTTTTCATAATTTCTTGAATGAATTTCCATATTGTGTATCCATGAGGTGAATTCAAGAAAGAGTCTGTTTCTTACTTACAATTTTTTCATATTTTCTTGAATGAAATTTCTGTATTGTGTATCCAAGGGGTGAATTTGAGAAAGAGTTTGTTACTAACTCACAATTTTTCATTAATTTTTCAATGAAATTTCTGTATTGTGTATTCGAGAGGTGAATTCAAGAAAGAGTTTCTTACTTACTTACAATTTTTCATAATTTCTTGAATGAACTTTCTGTATTGTGTATCCAAGAGGTGAATTCAAAAAAGATTTTGTTACTTACTTACAATTTTTCTTGATTTCTTGAATGAAATTTCTGCATTGTGTATCCAAGAGGTGAATTCAAGAAAGAGTTTGTTACTTAAAATTTTTTCATAATTTATCGGATGAAGTTTCTGTATTGTGCATGCAAGAGGTGAATTCAAGAAAGAGTTTGTTACTTACTTAAAAATTTTTCATAGTTCATTGATTGAAATTTCTGTATTGTGTATCCAAAGGGTGAATTCAAGAAACAGTTGTTACTTAATTACAATTTTTTCGTAATTTCTCGTATGAAATGTCTTTATTGTCTGTCCAAGAGGCAAATTCAAGAAAGAGTTTTTTACTTACTTACAGTTTTTTCATAATTTTCTTGAATAAAATTTCTATATTGCGTATTCAATAGGTGAATTCAAGAAAGAGTTTGTTACTTACTTACAATTTTTCATAATTTCTCAAATGAAATTTCTGTACTGTTTATCCAAGAGGTGAGTTCAAGAAACAGTTGGTTACTTATTTATAATTTTTTCGTTATTTTTTGAATGCAATTTCTGTATTGTGTATCCAAGAGGTGAATACAAGAAAGAGTTTGTTACTTACTTGCGATTTTTTCATAATTTCTTGAATGAAGTATCTGTACTGTATATCCAAGAGGTGAAATCAATAAAGAGTTTGTTACTTACTTACAAATTTTTCATAATTTCTTGAATGAAATTTCCGTATTGTGTATCCAAGAGTTGACTTCAAGAAAGAAATTGTTACTTACTGAGAATTTTTTCATAATTTCTTGAATTAAATTTCTACATCGTGTATCTAAGTCGTGAAAACAATAAAGAGTTTGTTACTTACTTAGAATTTTGTCATAATTTCTTGAACAAAATGTCTTTTTGTTTATCCAGCAGGTGAATTCAAGAAAGAATTTGCTACTTACTTACAATTTTTTTCATAATTTCTTTAATGAAATTTCTGTATTGTGTATCCAAGAGGTGACTTCAAGAAAGAATTTGTTACTTACTTACTTACAATTTTTCCATAGTTTCTGAAATGAAGTTTCTGCATTGTGTATCCAAGAGGTGACTTCAGGAGTTTGTTACTTACTTACAATTTTTCATAATTTCCTCAAATGAAATTTCTGTACTGTTTATCCAAGAGGTGAGTTCAAGAAACAGTTGGTTACTTATTTATAATTTTTTCGTTATTTTTTGAATGCAATTTCTGTATTGTGTATCCAAGAGTTGGATTCAAGACCAGTTTGCTACTTGCTTACAATTGTTTAATAATTTCTTGAATGAAATTTCTGTATTGTGTATCCAAGAGGTGAATTCAAGAAATAATTTGTTACTTACTTACAGTTTTTTTTTTCATAATTTCTTGAATGAAATTTCGGTATTGTGTATCCAAGAGGTGAATTCAAAAAAGAGTTTGTTACTTACTTACAATGTTTCATGGTTTCTTGAATGAAATTCCTGCATTGTGTATCCAACAGATGAATTCAAGAAAGAGTTTGTTACTTACTTGCAATTTTTTTTTCATAATTTCATGAATGAAATTACTGTATTGTGAATACAAGAGGTGAATTCAAGAAAGAGTTTGTTACTTACTTACAATTTTTTCATAATTTCTTGTATGAACTTTCTGTATTGTGTATCCAAGAGGCAAATTCAAGAAAAAGTTTGTAGCTTACTTACAATTTTTCATAATTTCTCGACTGAAATGTCTTTATTGTCTATCCAAGAGGCGAATCAAAGAAAGAGTTTGTTACTTACTTACAATTTTTCATGATTTCTTGAATGAAATTTCTGCATTGTGTATCCAAGAGGTGAATTCAAGAAAGAGTTAGTTACTTACAATTCTTTCATAGTTTCTTGATTGAAATTTCTGTATTGTGCATATATGAGAATAATTCAAGAAAGAGTTTGTTACTTACTTACAATTTTTTCATAATTTCTTGAATGAAATTTCGGTATTGTATATCCAAGAGGTGAATTCTGGAAAGAGTTTTTTAGTTACTTACAACTTTTTCATAATTTCTTGAGTGAAATTTCGGTATTGTGTATCCAAGTGGTGGATTCAAGAAAGAGTTTGCTACTTAATTACAATACTTTTTCATAGTTTCATGAGAGAAATTTCCGTGTTGTGCATATAAGAGGTGAACACAAGAAAGAGTTTGTTACTTACTTACAATTTTTTCATAATTCATCGAATGAAATGTCTATATTGTGTGTCCAAGAGGTGAACACAAGAAAGAGTTTGTTACTTACTTACAATTTTTTCATAATTCATCGAATGAAATGTCTGTATTGTGTGTTCAAGAGGCGAATTCAAGAAAGAGTTTGTGACTTACTTACAATATTTTTTCATAATTTCTCGAAAAATTTCTGTATTGTGTATCCAAGAGGTGAATTCAAGAAAGAGTTAGTTACTTACAATTTTTTCATAGTATCTTGATTGAAATTTCTGTATTGTGTATCCGAGAGGTGAATTCAAGAAATATTTTGTTACTTACTTCACAGTTTCAAACGGTTTTCACTAACACGGATTTTCCTTCCTAGATTTTGTCCTGGCCCTTCTTTGGAAAATCTATCCTCTAAGGTTTTTACATCCAAGGAACTAAGTATTCTTTCAAAAGGACCAAATTTGCAATGGCTCAAACACATGTAAATACATCAGAAATTATTACGGGCGTGGAGTCTGCTATTTTTAGCTCTCATGGTGAAGTAAAAAATCCAGACCTACTCAGAGGTGAAATTGTAAAGAGTATTCTTGATTATAGGCCATCTTTGTCACTTTCAACTCAATCAAAGGAAGAAATTAAAATCCTTAGAATCTTAAAAAAAGACAAAAATCACAGTGATTTGTATACGAGAGCGGACAAGGGAAACATAGTTGTAATTATGAATTCTGCAGATTATGAATTAAAAGTTAACACCCTTTTAATGGATAAAAATACTTACAAAGAAATAAAAATTGATCCCACGGACAAATACGCACAGAAGTTAAGAAAAGAACTAGTAATTTTAAAAGATACTAGACTAATTACCCCTCAAATGTACAGAAAATTTTACCCCAAAGGTTGTTCAGCCCCAAAGTTTTATGGTCTGCCTAAAATCCATAAGAAAGATATTCCGTTACGGCCTATTGTAGCATGCTATCGTTCTCCAGCTACGGGTATAGGAAGTTTCTTAGCCACCTTTTTTAAGCCTCTTTTAAGCACACGGAAATCCTATATAAAAAACTCCATAGATCTTGTTGAGAAGTTAAAAAATCAAAGTACAACAGAAAACACTATTTTATCTAGTTTTGATGCAGTTTCTATGTACACTTCATGCGATGTCCATAAATGTGAGCAGGCCTTACAAAGAAAATTAGAGGAAAATTCAGCTTGGTCGGATTACAAAACTTTGGAAATTGATACAATAATGACCCTTGTCCGTCTTTGCAACAAGTTCTCCTCGTATTTTAAATTCCGAAAAAAAATTTTCCTTCAAATAATGGGCTTATCCATGGGCACTGTCTTGTCTCCTTATTTGGCAAATTTTTACATGGATTTCATAGTACAGTCTGCTTTGAATAGTTTCCAATTAAAACACTCTATCTGGTTTCGTTTCGTTGATGATATCCTTTCTGTTTGGGAACAAGGACAAGACTCTCTAATAGATTTTTTGGCACATTTGAACTCTTTTGATTCGAATCTCCAGTTCACAATTGAACTCGAAGATTCAGGTAATCTGCCTTTCTTGGATGTTTTGATTATAAAAACTACTCCTAGCCTTGAATTTTCTATATGTAGAAAGCCGACTCATTATGATCGATATCTACATTTCTCTTCCCATCACCCTCCTTCTGTGAAAAGAGGGGTAATAATCTCTTTAGTCGACAAAGTTTTAAAAATTTGTTCCCGTAATCATATAAATTCTGAATTAAATTATGTCAAGGATATTATTTTCTGCAATGGATACCCAATCAAACTTATTGAAAATATCATAGATAGACGATTAAAAAAGATAAAAGAACAAAATAGGGAGCTTGCCCCCCTTGATTCAGTTACCCCGGCAATTGAGAAAAAAAAATTTCATCGCTTTACCATACATCCCGAAACTTGGTGATAAACTTGGAAAATTTTTAAAAAAACATAATCTCTCTGTTTCTTTCAAAACCGAACAAAAAGTTGAACACTTTTTCAACTCAGGAAAGGATAAAACTGACCCTGTATTTGGTAGTGGTGTCTACAGAATCCCGTTTTCTTGTGGGAAATTTTACATTGGTAGGACCCATCAACAACTAGGTGAACGTTTGCATGATCACAAAACTTCAATAGATAAGTCCCTGAGATTAAAAAAATAACAATGACAACTTTGATTCGGCATTGGCTTCGCATATTTTCGTAAATCCGACCCATCTAGTTCTTTTTGACGAGGCAACCTTAATATAAACTGTAAATGGCGTACCACAGATTTTTAAAAAGGTAATTGAGATTAAAAAAAATATATGAACCCAAATTTAGCAATAAATAGAGATGCTGGAGATATTTCATTAAGCCCAATTTACGACAGTTTAATTTTGAAGGACTCAATCAACATTTTCACCCGGTATAAATTAAAGAACCTATTTGCATATCTAATGAAAAACGAAAATGTAGACCAGCTAAAACTATTGCAAAGCAAAAGATTCTTACCCAATCATTTTGGTTAATTCTTTTTCATTTGATTCTTGCCTGGTTTTATTCAGTGTCTGTTCTGTCTTTGTAGGGTAAACTTCGAAAGGTTAGATTTTCGTTTTTTTTTGTCTTCTTTTTTTTGTTTAGCACTGAGGACGACTTGCGGAGGTCCTTGTCGAAATATTTGCTTATATTTTGTCTTCTACATGGTTCGCCACTGGCTGATAAAATCCTCGTTTTTTCACCCTTTTTGATTTTATTTTTCATTTTGTTACTTTCTTTCCTCTGATTTTAATTTGTCTTGTATAGCCAGTGTGGTCTAAGAATGTATTTAAATAAATTCTGTGTCATATAGTCCTATCATTCTGGAAGCTATTAATGTAATATTTGAGCAGAGAAGTACTTAATCAAACTTTTATTTCTTTGCTCAAGGCTAGAATGACTTATGAGCAGGGGGAGGAGTCCTAAACCATCTGAATTCATTGTGTGGAGGAGTCATAAAACCCATAGAATTCATTGTGGGGAGGAGTCATAAAACTCTCGGTGTCTATTGCATGCAGAAGAAACATGGAAATTGTTACGTAACTCAGCTTGTAAAGTATTAAATGTGTGTTAATATCATACATCTCCAACTTTTTAATAGATGTTCTAAGCGTTTTGTGGTGCTAGCATACTCCAAAAATAATGGAAATTTAACAAAGTAATGTATAGTATATTTTTAATGAAATAATGACATGTAGAATATTAATATAAAGATGTGTTTCATACATTATTATACATTATTAACATTGTTGGAACATCTTTAGACATTCTGAATCTGCATCATAAAATAATTCATCGTGTTCTCTCTCTTGATAGTTCCCTCTGTAGAGATATCCATCTTGTCTTTGTCTCTTCTTTATATCTTTGTTTTCTGCCATATCGAACCTCCTTTTGTGAGACCTTCCTTGTGCTCCTGATGTTCCTTGTAATGAAGAGGATGTCCATTGTCTGTATTGTTTCTTGTGATAATGGTCAATCTCTTCCACTGCAGAAACTGGATGAGCCTGCCCTTTTTCTAACCATTTCATCAAAGATTCTTCTTCTCATTTAACGCAAATTGTCCTCTTCTATTTCATTTTCCATGATTTCTAAATTTGCTGCATTACTCTCATACGAATTACTGATGTCACGATAGTGGCAATTACAAATAGCATACTAACAATAAACAGATATTTCTAACTCTACACTCTGATCCATGCTATAATCTGCTATGTTGTTGTTTAATGTGACTTTAGTTCTCAAATGGTACAGTCGTGTGGCGTCGATAATCGGCCATAGATTACCACAGGGAAAACCGCGTCGCGCCTATGAGGAAGCATAGCGTATGATTGGTACAGCCATAAGCATATTTCAGGTCATTTTGAGGAAAAGTTGGAGGAAGGGGGGTAACCTAAAAGGCAATATTACTTTTCCAAGGATAGCTAAAAGCCAATTCAATAACCCATTAGTATACTCAATTCAAACATCACATTAACCCATTCGAACAACAGATTTTATTTTTACTGTCCTTGATGCTTTAATAGTAAAAAATAAGTCGGTGTGGGAGGATCTTACTCCAACTCAACCCCCGAATCTTACTATGAAGTGGTACTAGAAAGTTTACATCAAACTAAAATCATCGAAAAAGCTAAAAAACATGACAAAAATCAAAGTGCTGCCCTCGCAATCAAATTTTCCTATTTGTGTGGGAGGGTCTTTATTAAGAACAAAAAAACAAAATCCTCTAGAGCTCTTGAATCTAAGGAAATCCAAACTCTTGAAAAAGTCACAAATTCTCTTTTCACACCAAAAAAAGTTCCTGCGGCAGATATAGTTTCCTCCTTAGAATATTCTTTGCATAAAAACTACACATCCATTTTTAACCAGGATAAAGTGAGTTCTTGTTTTATTAATAGACTTTCCGACAGCAAAGAAAAGTTACGTCTCATACTAATTTGACGCCAGAAATTTCGTAAGACATAAAAATTCGTCTAATCTTCACAAATACCCTTGAATTATAATAACAAACGTAGACAAGGGAAATTCAATTGTAGTCATGGATACGTTAGATTACGATAACAAAATTTATTTACACTTAAAAGACACAAATATATATATTTCCATGACTCACGCCCATAATGATAAGTTTTCGAATAAAATTATAACCAAATTAAAGAATCTATAAAACAAAATTGCATAATCACCCCAAATTGTATAATAAATTTCTCCCCCGAGGTAGCTTTTGCCCAAAGTTTTACGGTTTACCGACATTACATAAGCAAGGTATTCCCTTAAGGCCAATTGTAGCATGCACGAAAGCCCCATGCTTCCAATATTGGAAAGTGGTTATGTACAGCCTTCAAACCTTTGCTTTATTCTCAAAAATCGTACATATGTAATTCTGTAGATTTAGTGGAAAAACTTAAAATGCAAGCATTTCAGAAATTGCAATAGGGTCATCCCCCAACCCCCTAAAAAATATTAGTTTTCATAAGTCACCTCTATTGTTTAATATTTCCACCTGCTAATTTTGAAAAAATGTCCTTCTGAACTTGTTTGAAGTTCGCACATTGCTTAGGGACAAAGAACAAATCAGCGTTTCGTAAACGACTTTCAAACTGTGACTATCCGCTTTTAAATTAGTCGATCAGAAAATTTGCTTTGAAATAGATGTTTCGAAATGTTTTTTAATTTTTTTATAGTGGTGGTAATTTCTTTTTTAATATTGTTTTATTGCTAAATGTTTGCATGAATAGCTGAAGTGCCTAAGGTTAGTAAATAGAAAAGTCATAATGAGGAAACATTTTAGGCCATGGGGGACTTTTAAAAGATATAATTCTAAACGATATATTTTCATAATGTTAAGCAAAAAAGTGTCAGAATTATATGTTCAAAGCATTCGCTTGTCTAAGTCCCGAAAGATGAGGTCTGATATGACTTTCTGATACCTTTTTTCTTACAAATTTATAACTCTTAATGGAGCCTCTATATTGAAAATTGGGGAGTGTCTTCAAAAAAAAGTTTGAGCGAGGCGACCCCTTGGTGGTTGGGGAGAGGGGTCCCTTTTAGGTTGAGGTCCTTGATGGTTAGGGTCATTGGTACTTACGATCCTTGATGGTTCATACCCAAAATCGTCTCACTAGTTGATTTCTAAGGATGTCTAAGGATTGTTCTGAATTTCTTGATTAAAATTCTTTTCTTGGCATCTACATCTTTATTAAAATTCTTTTCTTGGTATCTAAATCTTTATCTGTATCAACTTTTTAGTATACCAGAATGCTAAAGCATATTTTATATTGACAACACTGCTTAAATGGTACTTGTGTATTATACAGAACACAGTCGAGAATAAAGCTAGGCCAAGTCACAAGGTATTACTCTCTTTTCCTTCCTTATATTGTTGTGTCACTCCCGTTAGTATTTCTAGCTCCCTGATTGGCTTAGAAAGAGGCGTGTAGATTTGTACTGGCAGTATTCTAGCCCTCTGATTTGCTGTGATCTTGTTCTAGTCGTATCTTCTGGGCCCGTCCTACTAGTTTTGAATGTAATAAGTGATAATTTCCTTATGTTTTATCTTCCATGTACCTCAGACGAAGGATATCCTACAGTTTTTGCCACATAAATTGTTTATAAGAGTTAGTGTCTGATCGACTATTAGTTGCATCATCAAACAGTTCGTGGTAACGAACTGTAAGTGAGGAGCGACTCGGCTCAATAGTAACCGAAATTCTAAAAATCAGAATTTTTGATACCAGTAGATACATCAAAAGAATCGGATTTTTAAACTGATTTCAAATATATAATTTTCATCAATTTTAGTTTAGTTTTCAAATAATTTTCATCAAGTAGTTTTAAACATCAAAGTTACGAGCCTAAAAAAGTGTGCCTTATTTTCAATAATGGGGGAAAACCCCATATAAATGATAGAATCTTAATGAAAATCAAAGCATCAGATTCAGCGTATCAGAAAACCCAACTGAAGAGGTTTCAAGCTCCTACCTGCAAAAATGTGGAATTTTGAATTTTTTGCCAGAAGAAATATCACGGATGCGTGTTTATTTGTTTTTTCTCAGAGGTGGTTGTATCGATCCAGTGGTCCTAGAATATCACTAGAGGGCTTATTTGAATGAAAATTAAAAGTTCTAGTGCCCTTTTTAAGTCACCAAAAAATTGGAGGGCAAATAGTTCCCCTCCCAGGGTCATTTTTCCCAGAGTCACCCAATCAAAATTTTGAGATAGCCATTTGTTCAGTACAGTGAAAAATCTAATAAATATGTCTTTCAGGATGACTTAATCCCCAAAGTCCCCAGGGGAAGGGCTACAAGTTATGAACTTTGCCCATTGTTTACATATTACGTATAGTATTGGTTATTGGGAAGTATACAGATGTTTTCAGGAGGGATTTTTTCTGGTGGGAGGGAGTCGGAGGAGTGGCTTACGTGGGATGATCCTTCTGCGGAAGATGTTTTCATGGAGGAAGGGAAATTTCTATGAAGGGAAATTTTATTTAAAAAACGATATGAAGGGAATGCCGGATTTCCCAGCATTATTTAAAAAACGATCAGAAATTAAATAAAAAAAACAAGTTTTTTTCAACTGAAAGTAAAGGGCAACATTAAAACTTAAAACGACAGAAATTATTACGTATGTGAGGGGGTTCACCCCCTAGTCAATGCCTCGCTCTTTACGCAAAAGTTTTTTTTAGTACTTTCAAAATAGCTATCTATTCTAGTTAAACGATTTTTGTGATTCAGGAGTCATTCTTAAGGAATTGGAACAAAAGTCAAACTTTAGTGTAAAGGGCGAGGTATTGCCTAGGGGCCAAACACCCTCATATACACACTCACAGTTTGGGCAAACATTCTGTTGCGAGCTATCGCGGCAGTGCTTTCAGAGAAAAGTTTTAAGTACCCAAACGTGCTGTAATAATACAGATAGTCCATTTGTGTGGTAAAACTGGGTGAGCAACTCTCAATGTAGACGAGTATTGCTGTCTATTTTTTCCGTTTTCTCAAAAGAAAAAAAGCTCCGACTGCTTTTTCTCTTTTCTTTCCTTTTTCGCGATACGAGCAAAGATTACTCAGAACAAAGCAGAGAAATAAGTACTCTGTGGGACGATTCCCATTTTCAAACAGTTCGTGGTAACGAACTGTAGGTAAAGAGCGACCCGGCTCAATGGTAACCGAAACTCTAAAAAACGGAATTTTGATACCAATAGATACATCAAAAGAATCAATTTTAATGCTGATTTCAAATATATAAGTTTCATCAAGTTTAATCTTACTAATCAAAAGTTACGCGCCTGAGAAAATTTGGCTGATTTTCGAAAAAAGGGGGGGAAAGACCCCTAAAAGTTATAGAACCTTAATGAAAATCACACCATCATATTCAGGGTATAAGAGAATCCTACTGTAGAGGTGTCAAGCACCTATCTACATAAATGTGGAATTTTGCATTTTTTTGCCAGAAGAAAGATCACGGATGCGTGTTTATTTGTTTTTTTTTTCTTTTTCCCAGAGGTGATCGTATCGACCTAGTGGTCCTACAATATCGTGGGAGGGCTCATTGGAACGGAAATTAAAAGTTCTAGTGCCCTTTTTAAATTACCAAAAAAAATGGAGGGCAACTAGGCCCCCTCCCGGCTCATTTTTTTCCCAAAGTCACCCGATCAAAATTTTGAGATAACCATTTTGTTCAGCATGGTCGAAAATATGATAACTATGTCTTTTAGGATGACTTAATCCGCCGAAGTCCCGGTGGGAGGGCTGAAAGTTATGAACTTTACCCAATGTTAACCTATAGTATTGGTTATTGGGAAGTATACAGATGTTATCAGGGGGGATTTTTTCTGGTAGGTGAAGAGAGGGGGGGGGGGGGGGGGGGTCGGGGGTTATATGGGAGGATATTTCCATGAAGGAAGTTTTTCATTGGGGAAGGCACATTGCTATGAAGGGGGCGCCGGATTTCCCATCATTATTAAAGAAAAAGATCAGAAATTAAATACAAAAAAAACAAGTTTTTCAACTGAAAGTAAGGAGCAACATCAAAACTTAAAACGAACAGAAAATATTATGTATATGATTGGGTTCACCCCCTAGTCAATACCTCGCTCTTAGCCAAAGATTTTTTAGTACTTTCATAAGAGCTATTTATTCTAATTAACGGCCTTTGTGATTAAGGGGTTATTTTTAAAGAATTGGAACAAAATTCGAACTTTAGCGTAAAGAGCAAGTATTGACTAGGGGGTGAACCCCCTAATATAAGTGTTAAAAATCTATAAATATAGAAGTTCGTTACGTAAGTTAATTCGTAAATTACGTATATTTATTACTAATAAAAACGTTCGTAAATAAAATTAAACAAGTTTCGAGAAAGCCATTTAACCGAATAAAAGTAAAATTAATATGCAAATTTTGTTTTAATTATTCATGTACGGTGAGCCAATATCAAAACCTGCATTAATTCAAAAACGTTCAAAAATTAAATAAAAAAAACAAGTTTTTTTTAACTGAAAGTAAGGAACGACGTTAAAACTAAAAACGAAAGAAATTATTCCGTATATGAAAGGAGCTGTCTCCTCCTCAACCCCTCGCTCTTTACGCTAAAGTTTGACTTTCTCACAACTCAATATTTTTTAAACGATAAAAAACTTTAGCGTAAAGAGCGAGGCGTTAAGGAGGAGACAGCCCCTTTCATATACGGAATAATTTATTTATGTTCGTTTTAAAGTTTTAAAGTCGTTCCTTACTTTGAGTTAAAAAAACTTTTTTTTTTATTTAATATACAGTAAGTACCATTTGCGCTTTAGCTGGTTTTAGGGGAGAGCTGGAAAGTTGACAAGAGTGGAAGTGATGTGCAAAGTAGAGAATCAGCACTGCCTAAGTAAAATCAATATTACTTTTTGTTGTAGTTTATAGATGACATTAGAGTGGACTTTGGATGTGTAATTAAAATATGCGGAAAACTGCGTGGAGGTGATCCCATGCAGATTGGCCAATATTTTCAATTAGAGAAGCTTGTTGGTACCAGTGCAAGCGATACGAAGCATCGCGTGCGGCAAATTTTTGGGAAATGACACTTTTTATACGAAATTGACACTATTTTTCCACCCAAAGTGGGACGAAAAAAACCTGCTGAGTGGCAACCCTGTCTATCATAGATCTTCAAACTATTCATGAAAAAAAATAAACATCTTAAACTAAGCTCTTATACAACTACACCCTTTGATGGTTGAACGACGATTTTTGCAATAAACAGTAGAAAAAAAAAGCTGTCATCAAGCCAGACTGTGATTTACCATTTTCAGTAGAGAAAGAAAAATTTAGATTGTTTGGTCTGTAAAGCAGAAAAGCTTTGACTATTTTTCTTGTACAAAGATTTTACAATAGAGTTTTGTAATCAATTTCCAAAGGCGTTACCTTTGTTTTATTTATACCGTTTTTTTTTTCATTTTGGTTTCCTAGCCTGCTGAAAAAAAAAAAACAAAAAAAACATGATGAAGTTATAAATATTGTTGGCAACTAGTAAAAAGAAAGATTCTAAACAGACTATATATCTACAAAATACCAAAGAGGATTTGATAAATCTCAGTAAAAAAAACAAACAGAAAATAAAAAAAACTTGTGCAATGCAAACATACAAAATTCCGTCACAGATAAAACAATCTATTACGCTTCTGAAAATCGCATAAACAAACTGTTACTTTTGAAACATGTTTAGAAATATGTCATCAATATTAAGTAAATAAAAAATCCATTAATATGTGAGATAAATTTAACTAACAGGTCTTTTTTTCTGAAATGTTTTTACATAAATGACATTTTTAAAAGATAGAAAAAGATTCATTGTCCTTCAGCTATCGTTTTTTGCAAATGTTCTAGAATTTTCTATTGATAACGAAAAGAATAAATATATAAGCATGATAAAATATTAAATTCAGCCCCACACAAAGATTTTTCAAAGGTCAACCTACGTTCGCGGGTATAGACAAGGGTTGAGGATTGGCCTTGTCCCTTCTAGAAAAAACTCAACGAATTCTGAAAAATTGTCAAAAGCAAATTTAAAGCTAAGATATTGCTGTATCAAATTAAATCTGATACAAAATAGTGGCACCAATTTGAGGGGGGATATTCCCCTATAGCTATTTCACCACTCTATTATATATTTTCCACTCCCTCCCTATATTTTAAAAATGCCTAAAAATGTGGTATTTTCATTGAAACAAATTGCCTTTTTTTGCTGTTTTATTGAAAAAAAAGTAAAATCCCCCCCCCCCCCCCCCCCCCCCCCCCCAGGAAAAATACAATCCCCCTCCTCCACAGAATTATCGTGCACTGACAGCACTGATACAAGGCTGATAAAATCGCCCATCCAAGACCGGCTATTCGATCCCCCACCCACAACTCTAGGAAGAATCATGTCTTTTTTTCCGTGCATATATCATTGCCCCTGACAAGATTAGACTCCAAAATAGAGATCTCATTGGAGAGCTTATTATATCTAAATATATTGTCATGATATATCAAGTTTTATTTAAAAACAAATTATATATTCATAAATAATGAAAAAACAAAACAAATAAGGACATAAACGAAAGTAAATCGTAAATACAAACCATTCCCATATCCATCAGAAACATAGACTGTCTTAGGAGAGAGGCGAAACAGTTGCTAGGTATTACAGCTTGCTAACATTACAAGTCAGTTTTGGGATTAGAATTTCAGTTCCGAGCCACATAACGGTGAGGTTTTATTGCTGTTTTGCATAGAAACAGTTTCCATTCTACCTAATTGATTTTAGGATAACAGTCTTTTTTCCTTTTTTATTGACTGATAACAAATAGACTACGTTTAGGTTTATGCATATTTGATAGCAATAAATAAGGAAGGCTTGAAAATGTAAACCATTTTTAAGCTACATAATGGACACACCTGTGCAGGGATGTTACTTGTCCTAGTGGCACTCTTGGTAAAATTAGCCTCTCTCCCTTTGAAAAATGTTATGTGTAGTAGCAAATGGATAACACAATTGCCAGTAAAAGAAAGACCGTGGCCACGGCGTTCCTGGTCATGGAACTTAATGCAGCTTGGTCCATTTCCCTTCCCACCTTTGAACAGCCCTGTACCTGTGTAACTAAAAGACCCATGAAAACACACAACTAAAGATGCTAATTGAAAATTTTAAGATAGATCTTTATTCTTGCTTGAAGCTTTTTTTAATACATTTCTGTTGATGAAATAGTTTGATATATTTCGTGCTAGATAGAATTAGAATATCTAGATAGAACTAGATAGAATATATTTCGTACTACAACAGCACATATGACAAAAAGTTAAAAAAAAATATATACGTTTAGAAATATGTTTTTAAATCACTAGCTTAAAGGAAAATGTAAAACAAAACCGGTTATAGCACTAGCCCTGTACAAAAGAGAGATACAGAGAAATATAGACAAACAAATAGAGAGTCGATTGTGAGCGGTGGTACGATGCAAGACATGGTGATTGCACAGTAAGTTGATAAAGTTACTCATATAATATTTCACAGAGAGATGAAGATTATCATCGAGCTGTCAAATTCCATTTTTTACAGAATAGAGATGAACTAAGTGAAATAATTGCGATCAAATTTCACAAAGAACACTCAAGAGAAACCCTTTTAAAAATAACTTCTTAGCTCTGCCACGTGTGGTTCTGTTAGCTTTTTGATTCTCTATTCTGTTCAATGTCCATTATTTTTCTTATGCATACTTCCTTTCTTTTTCTTCTTCTTTATTATTTTGTCTATAGATTATGAAGGGCAATCCCTTCTCTCTGTTTTTTGCATTGATATACTAATCAGCCCATCAGTCTCCTCAGGGAAGAATTTAATTACTACTAGTCCAGGACTTTTAGCTCAAAAAAGTGTCGAACCCGGACAAAATTGCAATATAAACGAAAAGGGTACCAAAATGATCAGAAAAAAATTCTGTACAACATACTAAAAGTCCCCATAAATTCAAGTGGGGCGAGTACCCGAAAAACTGGGGAAAAGGGGGAAATGCAGGGGAAAATGGGAAAAATGCCGAACATGCCCAGAAAATAGTTTAAAGTGAGTTTTCTGAGGTTTTCACATACGCTGATTACGAAATTGACATCTAAAATTCAGTATAGAAAAAGAGTACCACGGAAAACGGGGGAACAGGGGAAAGAGGGAGAAAAGAGAAGAATACAGGGTAGGGGTAGAAAGCGGTTTGAAAGATATTTCTGGGGTATTCCTATCTGGTGATTACGAAATGAGAATTAAAATGATATAAAAAAATTGATTAACATAAAACGGGGAAATGGGGGGGGAGGGAGGGGAAAAAGGGAAATATACAGGGTAGGGGTAGAAAGCATGTGGAAATGTTTACAAATGTTAATACAGGAGATCTATAGAGGTTTGGCTACCCCATAGGTTCGGAAAAGGCAAAAAAAAACTCGAGAAAGAAATACGGAAAGATACTGAAATTACTTTATTCCGTATTCCTCACCGTTATCAACAAGCGCGTGGGTTCGTCAACATAATCCTGTTCTAATTCGACATTCAGTAAGAGAAGCAGGGTAGACTAGTCACCGCGGAGTTCCAGTACCGACGACAAAACCTATCCTGACGGAATGACATCTAGCGGATCCAATAGTCCCCAGTCTGCGTGGATGCTTACAGAAAAACCCTAAAGGACATCGCAGGCATGACCTTCCACTTCTACAATCGAAGGAACAAAGAGGGCGCTGGCATGGTGTATAAAACCCTCCAGAGCTATACAACCTCTGAAAGTAACTTGGACCTTCTTTGGCACAGCAGCTGGCTTTTTAGAAGCCAAAGACCTGGTTGGAGTGGCCTTATGCAGGCAGTGCACGTCGGAGAACATGACGGACGATCCTCAGTTCTGTTTTTACCTATGATAGACTACGAACCTACTGATCAGTCTTGTATTTACTCCACACTCATATTCATCAGTGACCAAGCGCGAAGACTCGGTGTAACTCCCGTTGTCACGTTTGACCAGCCCCTCTTCTGGAAAGCAACAAAGATTGTTCATGACGAGCCTCCAGCAAGTCCCCTGAAGAAAATTGTAACAATGCTTGGAGGATTCCATACACGAATCAGCTTCTTAGGGGCCATAGGCTATATAATGGAAGGGTCGGGCCTGAAAGAGATGTTAGAACTTGTTTACGGGGAGAATACAGTGAAACACATTTTCAGCGGCAAAGCGGTTGCAAGAGCAGTAAGAGCTCACGAGCTAGTCGACGCATCACTGAATATTTCACTTTTGTGCATGGCATATTCGATTTCGTATGGTGAGAGACCTTCCGACCACGAAGATCTTGTACGAGTCTCCAGCGTGTATGACGATTTGGTGGATGGAAAGATGTCTGTGGAAAAAAAGCGGCTAATCACGAAGCCCTTCAGGCGGTTTTGCTACGCCTCGAAGCCTTAAAATCGTCTCTGAAATCAGCAGAACTGCGAAACTATTCATGCAGTATTCCGAAATGGTTTCGATCTTTCGGAAGTTTTGAAAGCAGAAAGGACTGGAGTCTGGGATCTCTACTTATCCTCTCTTTCTGAAATGCTCCCATACCTCGCAGCTGCGGGGCATAATCTTTATGCCAAGTCAGTTCGTCTTTTTCTTCAGATGATGCAGGAACTTGAAACATCGAATCCACAGCTCTTCGGACAGTTTGCAAGCGGCAAGTTTATTGCCCGACGAAGTGATCGTTATTGGGCTGGATTGGCTCCAGACCTCGTCATCGAGACAGTGCTGATGAAGAGCCTAAAAACAGATGGAGGGCTGACAAGAGGAAAAGGGATGACTGAGCTTCAGAGAAACATATGGACAATGTCTATGCCAGTACTCGCTTCAGTGAATGATCTAATGCAGAAACTGACGGGCCTAGAGTACAGTTCTAGTGAACAGCACGTTACTGCAACCGCAGCACGAATAAAGAGAGATACTAAGGATCTACTGACGTTTCTTGAATTCCTTCTGGAGAACTGTCCTTTCAATAGTTCCACAGAGCTTAGAAGTATAGGTTCCGGGCTGATTGCCCAAAAAGGCGTCAATGCAGAGGATGCTAAAGCTGTAGGTGAGCTGATCCTCCAGCGCATGGATGGCCAATCCGTCGAAAGTTTTTCATTCAGGAAGAAAGACAAAGTCGTTACACTGGCATCCGATGGGAACATAAGGATAGATGGCGAGATTTCGCATATCGATCCTGCACTGCTTTTTTCAACGTCTTTCGACTGCTGCCCATACATCTGAAAATGACATGGCAGAAACTCTACGTTACGAACTGTGCAGTTATCCGCCCGATTTGTTTGAGAATTCTGGCATAATGCGTCAGCCAGACAAACCTGCACTAACGAAAGCAATATGGAAAGAAGCGAAAACGACTCGATTCACCAGCTGCCAGTGTCAGATCGTGTCACTGTAGTTGACGGAGGTTGGCTGCTGCAGCAAGTACCTTGGAAGATTGGTGATACTTATGATTCAATCTGTGACAGCTATGTTAGTTTCGTTGCTCGACGCTGTACCTCCCCTACTGTTGTCTTCGATGGATACAGCGCTGGTCCAACCACGAAAGATGCTACCCACAACCGACGGTGTAAGGGAAGCCAGCATCAAGTGATCGATTTCAGTTTAGGGATGAAGCTCCAGAAAAAGAAGGAAGAGTTTTTGAGCAACTCTCAGAACAAACAGCGAATTATAAGCTACATCGGGGAAAAACTCAGAGCCAAAGGATTTGAAGTCGTCCATGCGAAGGACGATGCTGACTATCTAATCGTGAAGATTGCCGTAACGAAAGCAGAAAACTCTGAAACAATAGTTATTGGCAACGACACTGACCTTCTGATTCTACTCTTGTATCACCTCCCGCCTAAAGCAAAAACACTTTACTTCGAATCGTCAACGAACTCAAAAGAAGCGATAACACGGTTCTGGTGCCTCAACGAAGTTAAAAAAAAATGGGAGAAGTATCCAGGCTACTTCTGGTAGGGCACGCACTCTTGGGATGTGACACGACCTCACGAGTTTTCGGACTTGGAAAGCAAGCTGTGCTACCTCTTTTGAAGAAGAGCGAAGTGTTCAGAAAAAAATGCGAAGTGTTTCTGGAGGAATCATCGTCTAAAGATGAAATTGTGAAAGTGGGTGAATATCTTCTCCTCAGCTTGTATAAAGCACGACCAAACGAAGATCTCACTAAGCTGCGACATCGAATTTTCTTGGAAAAAGTTTCTTCGTCAAATACTACGGTGTTTGTTAAGCCTGAAAGGCTTCCGCCAACCGAAGCTGCAGCTTCATTCCACTCCCAGCGAGTGTGCCTCCAAGTATCCCGTTGGAAAGGGGAACCAGCTGACCTCGACCTGGCTGACTGGGGTTGGTTCCTCCTCAGAGACCATAAATACTCACCTGTGATGACCGATTTGTTGCCCGCACCTCAGACTCTTTTGAGCGTCGTGAGATGCAACTGTAAGACAGGCTGCGAGAACTCGCGATGCAGCTGCAAGAAAAATGGATTAGCGTGTACGTTCGCGTGCGGAGAATGTCTGGGTATCAACTGTTTGAACAGGGACAACGAGATTGTCGAAGACGAGGAGCTCGACTAGTGACATCAATGCTGTGTTTTTCAAGTCAACTCTACTGCCTTAAAAAGTGAAGGTTTTACCTATAGTTACTGAAGTTCTTTTTTTAGTTTTTTATTCAACGATATTGCCTTCGAAAGTACAAATTTTACCTATAATAGCTGAAGTTTTATGCTGTGATCACTGTCAAGCGGTTGTTTTCTTTATGTTTAGTAATTCAAATGGTTGTAAGAAATGTCCTGTGATTCAAGAAAGTAAAAGTTTTATACTTAAGCGAGTTATTTTGTCCATAGGCCTACTTATTAGCCATAAGCAGCTGGCTCAGGAGTCAGGCTTCCCTTCCCCTTTTCCGTTATTTCCTCCAGTTTTGTTCGGTTTTCATGGTTTTCGTTTTCTTTCCTTCATTTTAGGTGTCAGTTTCGTGATCAGCAAATAGGAAAACCCCAGAAAACACATTTCGGACTGATTTCTACCCCTGACTTCAATTGTCCCTTTTCTTCCCCTCTTTCCCCCTTTTCTCCCGTTATGGTGGGGCTCATGTTCTTTATTTCATTTTAGATGTCAGTTTCGGGATCAGCAGATAGAAAGACCCCAGAAAACATATTTCAAAGTGCTTTCTACCCCTACCCTGTATTTTAAAATTTTTCCCCTCTTACCCCTGTTCCCCCCGTTTTCCGTAGTACTTTTATTCTATACTGAATTTTAGATGTCAGTTTCGTGATCAGCGTATGGGAAAGCCCCAGAAAACTCACTTTGAACTATTTTCTGGGCATGTTCGGCATTTTTCCCAATTTCCCCCGCATTTCCCCCCTTTTCCCCTGTTTTTCGGGTACTCACCCAACTCGGATTTATGGGGACTTTTAGTATGTTGTACAGAATTTTTTTTCTGATCATTTTGGTACCATTTTCGTTTATATTGCAATTTTGTCCGGGTCAAACCCTGAAAGTCCTGGACTACCCGATTTCTTTGTTTGTTTTCACTAAGGTATTACTACTCTATTATACAAAAAAATTTATTAACGCCCTTATCTAATAAACTACCTATTTTCAGAATTTCTTCTATTGAGCGTATTTTTTATTGAATATTGGTAAAATGCCTTCTGTGAGCTGAGTTATTGTTTAACGATAGCAAGGTCATAAGTTTAACCTAAAAAATTAATAAAAAGTAGCCTTGTTCTGGGCTCGTACTGCTGCAGTACTGGTGACACAAGAGGCTTAGTGTTTTGGGATTTGAGGCTGATTTTGGCACGGTAACATCCCAGCCAAGCTGCTTGACTTAAAACCTTTACCTTGGTTCGTATTTATATAAAGAATTCATTCCATGAAAGATAACTCTTCAAGATACTGTGTGATGTTTCAATCAACACGCAAAAAGGTTGAATTGAAAATCAAGTATTTTGCAGTAGGCATCAAGACATGACTAATTGTAGAAAAAAGCCTATAGTCTGAGTAATTGAGAGGCAAAAATATCTAAATGGGACGGGTAAATGGCGGGAGTAAGTATGACTCTCATTGGAAAAGTACTTGTGTGTTAGTTTTTTTTTTTTGGAAAGGCACGCCTGCCTGGAGTCTCAGGCAGGTTGACCAAGAATTAAAATTGACATAGGACCATTAGATTGCCTGGAATGAGAGTTAAACAAGGCACGCCAGCCTATACTCTTAGGAGTAGAATGTATCTATGGAATTCTATGGATGCCCTAGGAAAACATTTCTATGGATGCGTTACACCTTTTCAAAGAGAATGAGTATCCTCTCACACCTATACTTCCTTGGTACCCTTCCAAACAAAGTGATAAAAAAACATGTCTTTAGCAACTTCGTTCATCATGATAGTGTATAAGGTTTCACGCCTACATTCACACCTACAGGAATATACAGTGTAGTTTGACGTGCACATTGCAAAAAGTGAGCAAACCTTTACCTATAAAGTGGTCAAAAACACGTTTTGAAACTAAAGTCGAGATTGTATAACACAACAAGACTGGTTATTGCTATTGATATGAATTGCACATGGAATTACACAAGAATATATAGTGTGGTTTGACGTGTACATTGCAAAAAGCGATCAAACCTTTACCTATAAAGTGGTCAAAACACGTTTTGAGATTACAATTGAGATTATATAACGCAAGCAGACTGGTTTTTGAGATAACACCCATTTTTTAGGGGCCAATCAGAGAGAGCGGAGGTTACTCTATATACGATAACTTGATTGGTAATTGGATTCGAATAAAAGGAGTGATTTTCATTCGCCATTGAGATTTTGTATATAACGGGCATGCGTTATGATTAAATTTTCATAAGGTTCTAAGACACCATGGATAAAGCATCTGATATTATTGACTTGGAGGCTTTGGCTACAGCGATTTATAATGTGAGTTCAGTTTACTAAATTTTCTTA